>CAJQUW010014877.1:0-560000 GCA_907163375.1 Prostheceraeus crozeri
ACTCAAATTCTAAAATTAATGAAGGTAACGACATACAAAAAACATTACAAAACTTTCCTGGATTTATTTGGAGTAAATATTCGAAAGAAAAGCATCTTCCTGTTCATTCATATACCGGTCCAGGAACTCGATTAGATATAAGACTAGATGAGAATAATAATCCGAAACCAGGTGAAGAAACAATAAATAGAGTAGATGCCGCCGCTTATAGACATGATTTAGCTTATCGAAATCATGATCTAAGTTCTCGACATGCAGCTGATAAGAAGATGATTCAAGAATTAGATAGTATTCAAAATCCTACATTTAGAGAAAAAATTGAAAGAATGTTTGTTAAGAAAGCTTTACAAGCTAAAATATTATTCGGTCAGGGTTTAAATGAAACGACAGCAAAGCTGTCTGAGAGCAACGCTCGAACTTATGCCTCCGAAATTCATAAGGAATACAGAAGGCCTAAATATTTATTGAAAGTAAAAGTATTTAATAAAGATTATATTTGGAGTGCTGATCTTATTCATATGCCGAATGAATGGGACTACAAATACGCATTGACCGTTATAGATTTATATACACGATACGCTTGGGTAAAGGCTTTAAAAAACAAAAGTGGTCTGTCAGTTAAATATGCGTTTGAAGAAATCTTTCAAGAAAGTAAGAGAAAGCCAAGGAAATTGTTTGTTGACAAAGGGTCGGAAATTTATAACCGAAACGTTCAGCCACTATTTGAAACTGTTTATTCAACTGAAAATGCAGGAAAAGCTGTAGTGATAGAAAGATTCAATCGGACGTTAAAAAATAAATTATTCAAGAAATTTACTGAGCAAAGAAATCAGAAATGGTTGAAGATATTACCAGGAGTTGTAGAACAGTACAATAATAAAGTTCATTCAGGTATTGAAGAAACCCCAAAGAATGCTTCTGACGATCCAGATTTGATAAGAAAAAAAAATATTCGAAAATAATTATTCGAATGAGAGTAATCCGAATTTGCAGAAACTTAAGCCGAAATTTAAAATTGGAGATAGAGTTAGAATATTTAAGTATAAGAATAAATTTGAAAAAGGCTTCGTTGGCTATTGAACTAAAGAAATATTTGAAGTTTCTAAAATAAATCAAACTTATCCGATTACTTACGAAATCAAAGATTTAGATGATGAAGATATCAAAGGCCGATTTTATCAAAATGAATTACAAAGAAGCGAGCTTTAGCTAGCTTCGCTTGATTTTTAATTATCATTATCATTATTATTGGAACTAACGTTTCGGGAATTAAATTCCCTTGTTCAATTCTAACATAATATCAAGAAATGGTACTCCTTTTTGTAATTTATACAAAACATAAAGACATAATTGACCACAGTAAGTTGTTCCTGGTTTTTTAATTTGAAATGTATTATAAGTACCATTGCCAAGTAATTTTTTAACTTCGTTTGTAGGTGGAAGTCCATAAGAGTCGAAATAGTAATTATCTCCGTTTATATTAGACGTACCTGCAGACCAATGTACACCTTTTTGATCTGACGTATTAAGATTTGTTATGAAATTTATAGTTGGAACTTTGTTCCAGGAACTGAAGGTTCCTGTTGGCTTATTTTTTAGGAATTGTAACTCGTCTATCATCAATATGTGAAAATTCTTTATTCCCAATTGATTTGCGATTTTCTTTAGATCAAAATTCGTTGTTCTTTGTGTTCCATGTAATTTTAAAAACTCATTTATGTTGCTCATTTTATAATAAAAAAGTTTCTTATAGGGACCCCTAGAAGTCAGAAGGAGGGGTATTGATTTAAAACTGTCCTCTAATGATGACTTTCCTTACTACTTATTCGATTTTGAAATGATTTAATTTAATCTGAATTAAAACGTTACATTTGTAGGGAATCGGTTTATTAGCAGAGTTAGTGTTTCGTACATCTTTAATCAACTGCAATCCATTTCTCATCAATAGTTGAAAATTCTTTATTCCCAATTGATTGCACATACATCTGAATAAAATATTTCAAAAACAAAAAAGAATGTGTTTTTTATTTTGCATTAACCGCTACCTGTTAAAGAAATATTATTAGACACATGATATATTTTAAAAACCTGAAAATGGATTTAAAAGACGTTTTTAAAATACTAACTTTTATGATTTTCGGTGTCCTTGAACGGTCATGATTTTCAAGGTAAAAATTGTAATTCTCAAATTTTGAGATTCTTAACTTTTAAGATTTTTCGGTGTCCTGGAACGGTCATGATTTTAAGGGGAGGGTGAAAGATGTCATAATCACAAATTTGAGATTTTGAAAAATTTGAAAAATTGGGTATTTTTAAAAACGGTTTTTTTTCTTCATAACCTGAAAGAGGGTTAAAATTCATGAATTTATGTCGTTTTTAAAGATACCGATTTTTCAAAAAATGGTACTTTTTAAATGGACTAAAATCATGTATTTAGGTCTTAAAAACCTGAAAAAGGGTTCAAATTCATGAATTTATGTCGTTTTTAAAGATACTATTTTTTTTGAATTTTATGGTGTCCTGGAACGGTCTAAATTCATGAATTTAGGTCTTAAAAACCTGAAATAATGACATAAATTGATAAATTTAGTCGTTTTTAAAGATACTATTTTTTTGAATTTTATGGTGTCCTGGAACGGTCTAAATTCATGAATTTAGGTCTTAAAAACCTGAAATAAAGACATAAATTGATAAATTTAGTCGTTTTTAAAGGTGCAAAAAAATTGAAAAATGGGGTGTCCTGAAACGGTCTTTTGCCCATTACTAATCTCCCAAAATCTTAAATGGCGTCTCACATCTAAACGAAGACAGATATGAACAAGCCGATTCTTTCAGTGAATTTGTCTCACTCTTAGCTTTCAAACGAGCTATGGCACGACAAAATCCGTCCACTAGAAGCAAAGTTGGAAGGTCGGTGCCGAGGGGGGGACGTCAGCGAAACTTTTTCTCTCCGATTGACTTGAAACTCACCATACCGATGCAGAATTTCACGCTGAATCCGAATCTGAAATCCGTTTTCCCATCCGAGCACTGCTTCCACTCGAAACATCCCAGTTGCAACCCAACATTCATCAGATTTCACGAAAATCATCACACACTATAGACTCAAGACAAAACCTGGCGGTCGCCCAAGTCCACCACGACACTCTGTCGTTTTATCGAGGGGGGGGACGTCAGCGAACCTTTCGGACCAACTTGGCCGGCACACCACGACAGACCTCTGTCGTTCCAGAGGGGGGGCGCGCCGGTCGAGTGTTCGCCGTTTTCTTACTACTGTGATGGAAGATCCATGGCTGCTGGCACGATAACTGCCACTAGTGCGTTTGTGCCTGCCACTTGCTGATAAAGGTATGGTAAAGGTTCCATGAGAAGTCTTTGGAAAACGTTTATAATGAAAGAGAATCATGTTCTCTGATTTTAATGCATTCTTCTAATATGATTTCAATGTCGCTTCATCAGGCACATGGCTCATAGGGCCTACAGACTTCACACAGCCACGCGCGATGATTTGTCGTAATTAAAGATTTTTGATCGTATAGAAACTGAAATATGTGTCAAGATGCACATTAATTGCATAGAGGAAAGGGAATCCCATCAAACTTCCATTAGAATGGTTGGCGACGAATACGAAGGTCATCACTGTAACAACTATGCTATTAAAGTGTGCATTAAATGAGCATTTATGTGTACCTGTAAGTAGACTTTTCATTGTCATAAATTCTACACAAACTTGATGATGGCATGTGATCGCACTGCATGGGACTCCAGTTGATCTTGGAGGACAATTCACTTCGTTTGGCAAGCGACTTTTTGATATAGTCCTACATGTTCTATAATTCGAACACCAATACACCTTCGTTCGGCCCATTTGCTTGAAACAACAAGTGCACACCAGTAAATACGAGTGGATCAAGTTGTGCCGGGACTTTCACTGGAAGTTTTCTCTTTTGGAGACGAAACATTTCCCAAGTCCAAAGCGTCAAGACTTTCGTAACGTTAGGAGATCGAAACGTTGCAATGTTTTATTTTCTCTCCCGTGGCGTCGTCTTTTACACATTTCTTGAATCCATACTTATCGAAATATTTACTTCTAGAGACTATATGCCGAAAGATTGATTGATTGATTGATTTGATTTTACCTTGCTGATTTCCATAATGTTCCGTCCCTATCTTGACTTGTTTGTAAGTTTATTTGTCCATGCCTTTAATTTCATCCTTTTTCTTGAGTTTGGTTTGACTGCATTATTAATTTCATAATGCTTTACTTTGCTATTTTAATTTTCGATTTCCTATTTTTCAAACATTTTACTTTAATATCATCCATCCTTATGTCTCAGTTTATCAATTATAATTTTCAGCAATCTCATTATTTTGCCATTTTCCCAATCTTTATTAAATTGCACTTTTATTTATATGCTTTTGTGAGTTATTCACTACTGTCACGAGTCTCGTGTCGTCCGTTGCCGGTATCAGTTGCTGACAATTTGATTCTGTGCGCACTTCCGTTAAGCGTTGTTCTTGAAAGAGGTGCGGCATTTCTTTATACTTGCAATGTTCCTAAATTTTCATGAAACTACAGATTGTTTCATAAAAAATGGATCACCCTTAAACATCGCCTTAACTTCAACTTTGTCTAACTCCGCCAAACTTGAACGAATTTCTCTGAAATTTGGAAGATATGTCAGTTGTGCTTACTAATATCATTGTTGGAAATTTCAAGCATGAATATTGAGTTGTTTTCCTGTTATAGATAAAAAAGTAGTAGATAATTTGATCTTCATTTAGCAATGTTACACAAAATCATACCTCACTCTTATAAAATTACATTTGTTTCCTTTGTTATGTAATATGTTGTTCTACAAGCCAAAAGCTATCAAGCAAAACAAAAATAAAGAAAATTGGTCAATCAGAGCCAGTATAGCACTATTATTCATCAACAACAATGTAACTGCTACATGTGATTAACTGGACTTCATGTTCCATAGCTTCCTGACTTCGTTGCGGTGGTGTTGGCAGCACTCCTGATTGCTTTCAGCTAGAAATCTATCTCTTACCGGTTGAAAACAATACAAAGCACAAATGAACAATAACGAGATCGCATTCACAAAAGGCAAAGTGTGAAGCCTGCAGGGTTTTCTTTGCGAGCTACAAGCAAGCGACTAAATGTCCCTTACACAAATGTGCATCGATGGCATAATGATGATTTTCGACTCTGTCGTAAAGAGGGCTCTGGCCGTCCACGCAAAACATCCAAACGTAGAGACCGCCTAATTTTGAGATTTGTTAAAGTTGATCCAAGTCTCTCGTTAACTGAGATGGCTGCACTAGACTCGTCTATTTCTAAGTCCACTATTCGTAGAAGACTTATTGAGTCGAATTTCAAGAGCTGTAAGAGGCCCTCTCAGATCGAATTATCAGATCAGCATACAAAAAGACGTCTCAGATGGGCAATGAGTCATTGTCACTGGCGAAATCAATGGGATCGGGTTGTCTGGTCTGATGAGGCATCAGTACGTCTGAAGGATAGTGATGGTCGATTGAGATTATGGATAAAATCTGATCAGGAAATTCCGAGACATTTACATCGTCCCCGGGTACAAGGTGGTGCGACTCTACTGATTTGGGCTGGCATTTGGACCAATGGCCGCTCTGAACTTCACATACAGCAAGGAACCATGAATTCTGAACGCTATGTGAATGTTTTACGAATGAACATTGGCCAAATGACAGATCAACTTGGTGATCCATCGACTTGGTTATTCATGGATGATAATGCTACGTGTCACAGGAGTAGTAGAGTCAACTTATGCAAGTCTCAATTAGGGCTTAGGACATTATCTTGGCCAGCTCGTTCTCCTGATCTGAATCCCATAGAAAATGTATGGAGTATTCTAAAACGTAAGTATTCGTCGTTCACTGCTACCTACAGATGGCGTATCAAAACTTACGTCACTGTTAAAAAGAGAGTGGAGAAAGTTAGATCAGTCAAAAATCAGCGATATCATCGAATCAATGCCTAGACGAATTGGTAGTGTCATTGACAATACGGGTAGGGCCACAAAATATTAGCTTCTTAAGAACCGTTACTGTATCATAGCTCATCAGATTATATAAGGACATTTAAATATATTAAAGACATGAAATAACATGAAAAATGCTTTCTGTATCATACTTATGTTTTATTTAGTCAAATTTTAGGATGATCCACTTTTTATGAAACGGACTGTATTCTCATAATTATAAATGTCTAGATTTTACATATGGTAATCATATGTGAGTCTACAAATTGCATATACCGTAGTTTATCAGACCGCAGCTCCAAAATTGCATTTAGGCCTAGACTAAGAAACATTTTGGTTTGATTATGATTGAAAAATGCCACAAGCACTAGACCTGTATAGAACACATCTAGATAAAACATGGAACACGGATTATAGCGTATCAAAGCCCATAATTCATTGTACAAACGGTCGCAAATAAACTTTAAGCCATTATTAAGCAGTCAAAAATTTCCATTACAAATTCGTGCATACTTTGTAGGTGCGAAAAGAAAGATTTTATCATACAAGTTTAGTTTCATTTCATCATCTTTGTTGATGCATAACCATGACATGTTGCTTCAAATTTCAGGAAAAGAGGCCGCCATCTGTGGATCTACAAGTCATGCAATTTTAGCGCCTTCTCCTATTGCCATCAAAGACAAACTGACATTTCATCACGCGAATTCAACTTTCAGTTGTCCCCTTGAGCATTCTAAAACGTTCATACTCATATTTTCTAATATGCTGTGGGTGTTCATTTGTTGAACACAACCAAGTGACTTTTCCATTATCAGATTATTAAGGAATTTAACGGTCTGAATTGGGCGGTCTTTGACATCAATTTCCATTTTATAATTGATAAACTTATAATCATATTCAGAATCCTCACTTGAGTTATGAAGTCACAGGTACACAAAGGCAGACCATCCCACTTTTGCGTAATCATCTAAATCGTTGGTTTCTCGGCTTCTCTCGGTCATCAAGACAACCTGTCGATAAGCATCTTTCCCAAAAGGTAAACAGTGTCCTGTTTGAGTGCTCGCTTAGGCTGAGCACGTCGGGGATCACGCAATTGTATTGTCAGCCGCTATTTTATGTGCTTTTATCTTCTTGCCGATGATGCAAAGATAAAATTTTATTGAATCATCTTTATGAATGGACACTCCTTTATTATGCCTTTTTAAACCTGTCTGGGAGCACGCTTGTAGAAACTAAACTTCAAAATTATATCAAAATCGAGTCTTGGTAGGTGGATTATATCTGATGCTTTGAAACTGACTATTGAAACTAATTTTCTGAGGGAGCAGATGTTAAGACAATTGAACCACTTGTAGATAAACATTGATCGAATGATGACTTGCAGGATGTGACAGATATGTGGAAAAGTTTCCGTGTCATGACGCATCGCTACCTACGGAAGAAGTGACCATTTGACTAAATGATTAGATGGTAAGGAGAATTCATGAATCTCTCGAATCATACGAGACATCAGTTATAATCAAAGTTTTTATCAGACCGAAGAAGTCTTGTCCTCAAGCAATTTAGCACTTGCACATATCTGTATATCACGCATGTATCGTCTGCATTCGTGTGCCAAGGTGTCATGAGAGCCATTCCCTACTTTTTGTTGATAGTTGCTACATTTTTAGGCTGTATGGTTAGATTTAACGCACTTGTTGCATTTGAACCTGCGCATTTAACTAATGCCGACGATCTTCTATCCTCACTGAATGAGTTTGGTGAAGTTAGGGATAATAAGATGTTTATATCACTTGATATGAACAACTTTTATCCTGGTATTCCCATGAAAATTGGCATTAAATATAATACTGAACGCTTAAAGAACAATTGGGATAAAAAAGATAATTTGAAATAAGCACAGAAAATACAGAAAAAAATTGAAATTTGTTTGTTGCACCTATGAGACATATAATGACAAAGTGTACAGATAAATTAAGGGTGTACCTGGATTGTCACTTTGCACCACCCTTCACATTTATATTCATGCACATAATAGAAACCTGTGCCCTTAGGCGATACATAGACGTCATCATAATGGGTCCTATGGAATGTGATGAGAATCTTGCTAAACGAATACGAGTATTGGAAGTGTTTGAGTCTATAAATCCGCATACAAAATTTTCCATAGAATTCCCCAAAACAAACGAATAGATTTGCATCCATTATTGCATTTGATGAGCAGTGATGTTCAAAATATGAAAATCACTCAATTTGCAAATTACAATTTTTCTAAAAGAAAACATGCGAGTATGATAACTATTCAGGCACGGGGAGAAGGAGCATTTTCTAAGTTTTTTTTAATACATTGGTCATCAAAATCGGTTAATTGGGAAAAAATTTGAGCGATATCGTGAAGTTATCACAAAATCATGACCCTTTTGGCTGAAAATTTTATATTCTCACTTTTCAATCAAAAATATTCATGTTTGGTATTTTCAGAATGATTGCGATGTAAGAAATGTATATGCGATGCGCGAATATGTAAGTTTTATTCAAATAATAGCCCAATAGTTCTTTTTAAAACTTCTTCAACATTTTTTCTCATTACCGCAAAAGCACACAAACATGCAAGGTAAATTAATAAATACAACAAAATAATAAAACAAACATGCAAGGTAAGCAATCTGCAGTCACTGTGAGAGAACAAATGCATGCCTTCGCTAATTCTTCTGCAGTGAACCTTTGTTCATCTTGCATGTTGTTTGTGTACTTTTGCGGTAATGAGAAAAAATGTTGAAGAAGTTTGAAAAAGAACTATTGAGCATTAGTGTGAATAAAACTTGCATAATCACGCTCCTTACATAGCAAGGATTCTGAAGATGTCAAACATGAACATTCTTGATGAAAAAGTGAGAATGTAACATTTTCAGTCAAAAAACACCCTTATTTACAAAAAATGGTCCCAAGAATGCTTTCTGTAATTACAGATATCAATTGCAGCTACATCTTCATCTTGTGCATGTCGTATAGCGGAACGCATCATAGCAATAAAATTGTGAAACTTCTTAAAGATCAGTTCTATATACATGATTCTTAACATGGCCATCGACCTGGAAAGTCAGCTGATACTGCAGGTGTATATTTTCTTGAATTTGCAACAAATAGTATAAAAAGTGGCTTAAAGACTGATGTAGTTACACTTGACTTTCAAAAGGCCATTGACAAAGCGCCACACAACATCTTGAACAACAAGTTTCATCAATGTGCAATGTGCCCAACGAGGAAATTTACTGCAATTGATTTTCAAACCCAATTTTATTGGTTTGAAAAAAAAATTTGTAATTTATAAACCCTATTGCTTTTGTACCATAAATAGGCGCGATCAGTGGCTGTACTTGAAGATCACATTGGCGGAGATGTTTAGCAACAATAATAGCACTGACAATGTCCTCATTTACAATGACATCGTCTAAGTAGTGATCAGTTCCTGACAAATGCGGTCACGTAAAAATAGAACTTTGGTGAGGACATATGTCATTATGAGCATAACTGAGTCCAAAAGCCAATTTCATCAAGTATTACATTTAATACGTATCGCATTATTCATCCGACACCGGTACCTAGTCCATGCGAAACAGGTCTATGCAGTAGACCCAAGAATATCCAATTGTGATTGAAAATCTGGATTGTGGGAGGATCAATACAAAAATTTAAAACTGGCATATTCTAATTTTATCTGACTTATGCATTAAATCGCACAATCTGAATCTTAATCAAGATGAGAAATCTACTCTTTCTCTAATCTCCAATCTAGAGAAATCTAATCTCGCTTCTTTCGCATGCATATGCAATCTTATAAGCGTCAAGCATATTGTCAATTTCTGCTAAGACTTATAATCTTAACCTCGCCCTCCACTATCGAAAATTTCATCTAGCTCGTGAACGATGGAAGATAAGAACTCCAAATTTTAGATAGCTTATTTTCTACGTATTTCACAGCTTTCCGCCAATTTTGATTAACATCGGCTTTATACTTTCGTCACAGTGATATTTTAAAAATTCGAATGAATGACAGATTTGTCGAATTTTGCACTATTTTCACCTTGAATGCGTTCAGGTTTCCTTATTGATATCAAAACTATTCGAATTCATAAAATAAAGTGTTCTCGTGTCAATTTGAACAGAAAATGACAATTCCTTTGTAGATTATGTTTAGAATTCGACGTTTTGAATTCAAAATTTAAAATAATGAAATTTTCGTATTCGGACCGGGTTGCAAAATACAAACTTGCCAGTATTCATTGGCATTTCTAATCTCAACGTTCTACTTCTTGCATTTTTTATCACAATATTCTGACTCATCATCAAAAGAGCTTTCATTTGGTGTATTTTGTTTTGAATTTGGACGTTTAGTTTTAGAAATAACCAGGGGCGCTGAGCGCCAACCCCAGCAGGACGCGTTTTCAAAACACCCCAGTGGGGTGTTTTATTGCCTTTATTGCAGCAACGTCTTGCTAAAGATAAAAATTATTTGAATGCTTGCGTTATAATCATTTCATGGCATAATTTTCCTTAGAAAAAAACTCTTGTTGTTATCATATCTATGAAATCGTGCAACAGAAATTCGAAAATATTGCTCTGTTCTTCTTGCGCAACACATTTTCATTTTCCATTATTTTTGCATATTAGGCATTCGCCTGTGCATTTCTTTTTCTCGAACGGCTTTGACCTTTGTTATTTTGATTTTATGGCATATTTTGCAGTTTCTATAACTTTAATTTTGAATCCAGTTTTCTTTATTTCTCCTTCCAGCTCTTTCTTCATTATTGAATTTGGGGTTGGTTGAATGAGTAATACACTTTCGTAATTATCTTTCTTGTACCATGTTTTCTTTTTCATTTGTTTCATTCCTCTTCTTTCAGTTTGCTGCCATTTTCTTGGTCTGCACATTGGTTTGATTTTGTTTCTGTCATCTTCATTTATTTTGTTGTAAGCATTTAATTAATAATGGAAAAGGAAAATGTGATGCGCAAGGAATAACCTACGAAATTGAATGTGAATGATGCAAAGGAGTCTACATCGGAAAACAACAAGAAATGCGAAAATCAGAGGAAAAGAACATATGAAGCAATTGAAAGAAAAGCAGGATACATCAAGTCTATGGAGACATTGCAAAGAACAACATAACAACAAAGAACAAGAATTTTCAATGAGTGTAACGGCCCAGTCTCATAACAGCGAATCTCAAAATAGCGAAATCTCATAATAGCGAATTCTCAAAATAGCGAATCTCAAAATAGCGGAAACGTATTGCATAATCTTTAGAATTCATCGAGAAATTATGTTTTTATAGTTTATTAAAGGTAATTGGATTAGTAAATAATACCCATCATCCATACCACTGACAGGGATATGAATTTCCACATATAGTGTACATATGCCTTGTACAACGTGTATGAAATAAGCTTATGAAAAAAATGAGAATGTATATGAAATATATTCTCAAAAAACCCATTATGTACGAGACAGCTCTAGCATAAGCTTGGTGACTGAGTTCATTTAAAATGTATTGTTCGCGCAATCGGTCTAGTCTTTCATTTAAAGCAACATATTTCGTCTTTTTCCTTTTATTTGGTGCTCCAAAATCCAGTTGACTCATCTCAATGTTTTACATTTTCTGCTCCTCAACGAATGTATGCGTGATCTTGAAGATATTTGGATGGGCACTTCCCACATTATCTGTCAGTTTCAGATGCCATCCTCCAAATGATTTGTAATTCGAACATCACTGTTGTATAGTGATTCCATACTGAAATATAAATATAAGCATATGCTTCTTCTATATATTTTGACAGTGAAACGATAGTGATGATATGGCCATTTAAGTTATCTAATAATCAAGCAAGCATAATTTCTCGAGGTCTTCTTAAGATTATGCAATACGTTTTCGCTATTTTGAGATTCGCTATTGTGAGACTTCGCTTTTATGAGACTTCGCCGTTTTGAGATTCGCTTTTTTGACACTTGGCTATTTTGAGATTCGCTGCTATGAGACGACCCCAGTGTAACAAGTGTACATCATAACAATGCAATGGAACGTCAAACAACGGAATCAGTCAACATCAAAAACAGTTTAGAACAGAAAAGAATCATCATCAACAGCAAAACAGAGTGGAACCAACCAAACATGCCAACGGTAACAATGCAGAAAAACTAAGTCGATATGGGATGACAATGAACTGTGACCTATGAGACTATTGAATAATGAACTGTGGAACTGCGACAATCAACGAACTGTGGTATATGTGCATATTTGTTAGATATCGATAACGACAGTGATAATTTGTAATTCAGTGTATAGATTTCAAATGATGTAGCATTTAATCTCCAAAAAAATTTTTGACTTAGGATTTCTTTATAACGCAATTGACAAAAAATATTTTGAAAAATTACACAAATTTTTGTGCGTAGAAAGACTGAAAATAACATTATTTCAACAATTTCAACTTATAAACAACGAAAAAATGATATTAAAATTCTTCTTTACCAGATCAATAGAAATAACAAAAAGAATGATCTCCATTTAGAATCTCTTGAAACGGAAACTGAAATTCAAAATTCAAAAGGTCATCGTAGAAAGCCAAATTGAGAGAAAATGCCTTAGCCAATTGTCATGATCAATTTTCAGGATTTGGAAAACCAAGTAGAAGTTGTTGACTTTTTAATTTTTCTTATCTATATATTTCGGCTATTCATGTGCCATAGCCATTTTCAAGAAAATTGTGACATGTATACAAGCAAGTTCTAAAAATTTGTTTTGGCAAGTATACAGCATAGTATCCCTTAGAAGTGAAGCTATCTCCAGATTGATGATAGAAAAAATATGCAGCCACCCAATATTTTGTTGAACCCCACCAAGCCTCCGATATCTACATGTATAATCTAGTGTCTTCAGGAATAGGGAAGGATTTACATGAATAAAAAGTCTTTCAACCCTTCACACCCGATGCGACTGCTAATAGTCGGTTTGTTTTTGCAAATAAGCATCGCCTCCTTCAGTCGCAACGTAGGCTCGTCCTCCGCTGCATTTAATATTTTGATCCCAAAAGGCTCACATTTACATTATGCTTTTATGTCTATAGACAGCTAATCATGATGATTGCAGATGTTTCTTGAATCGTTATTTGTGGAGGTTGAACCGTGCTACCAATGTAGCATTACTGACAATTCTTACATCGCACTTGATGAACGTTCTTTCTCAAACACAGCTTCGAATAATTTATATAGCAATGTGTTAGTTTACAATTTTCGTTAATTCGTCGCTTTCTCTTCGATCAAGAGGTCTGCTCTAACACTTTCAAATGCAAGGATTGTTTTAATGTAGCCGTTTTTAACCCTTTCGCTACCAATCACGAAATATTCGCAAAATATTCCCCTACATTTTTCGGAGTTGAGAAAACTCTAGGCTATTCACTCAGTACCAATGACGAATATATCGTGAAACTATCGTTGTCAATGAGAACAGCTTGATATATAATGTTTATCATTTTTATTACCAATGACGATATTTTCGGCATCGACGGAATTGTCACTGAGTACACAGCCCTAATTTCACTGGATTGTCTTTCAGTACCGAGTAATTTCTTTCATTCTCAATTTCAGACTATTTTTGTTACTTTATAAACTTTAGCTCTTTTGCTGAATAAGATTTTCAATGATTTCCACATAATTGAGTGTTATTACAGGATCTATTGTCTTCACACTTCCGATAATTTATGATTACAGAAGAAAACATTCTTTGCAAAACACAATTTACTAATAAAAATCGAATGACAATTGATCTCATGGACATACAATCAGAAAAACACAATATACCGGTACCTACTGTAGTAGCCTTTCGGTTAGGCGTATCATCAGAATCTTGCTTTAGTGTGAAAGACTTCAAAACATGGAGTGGCACAAAGTGGTACATTTCCACGAGTACCGCATACGTATTTCGTATCTTTCCTTATTTTGTTTGATGAACATACATGGCATCTTCGATAACAAGGACGGACATTGCTATCAGAACTTGAAATTTTTAGAAAATGAGAATTTTGACACAAAAGTCGCAGTGGTGTGTTGCCATCAACTGATCGTATTTTTTTCAAAACGACACCCTCAGCTAGTAGTTCGTGAGTCAGGTTACAGAAAAATTGTTTTCTTGTACATTGATTATTCAGTGAAAATACAACAAATGAATTATTTACCACAAAGTCGATCAGCATAAAGAAGACCTTTTTATACCACTTCGTGGACTTTCGAACAACAGAAATGGGATCAATTATTTGAGACAATTTGTCTACCCCTCCCATTGTGAAATTATAATCATAAATCACTTGCGGAATATCTTTCAATTGCTTACGCTTATCAAGCTTCGTGACAAAAGAGTCATCATGAATTGTAGAGATCAAATGTACAACCTTTTTCTGTTTTTTTGTCGGATCACAATACTTGAAAATGCTTACCGAATGATTGTCAATCACTTTTGAGCACGACTGAAATTCTCCTCGGTCGATATTCTTCGTGATAAAGTCTCGTGGCAAATCTTTTCGATTTTTGGTGATAGTTCCATACAAGTCAAATTTTAATTCAACACATCGCTTACAAAGTTCAAATGAATTAAAAAAATTGTCAAGAACCAATGTATATCCTTTTCCCTTTAAAGATTCTGTCAATGAAAGGACCATCCTTGTGGAGAAGTATCGTAGATGATGGTCCATATAAACACGGCCATTTAAATCTGATGGCGAGAATTGATCAAGAGTTCCTTTGCCAGTGTAGATGATAGAATTGTAAATGTAACTCGATGATGACTCACACACCACATAGATCTTGATACCATATCTGGCTCTCTTGGAAGGAATGTACTGTCGCCAATGGAGTCTGCCTTTAAATTTTTGCAGTAGCTCATCTATTGAAAGGATACTTTCGGGTTTGTATGTTTGGAAACGTTGTATAAGACGGTCTATAATGGGACGTATCTTGTAGAGTCGATCAGTCGTATCAGAAGTGGCGTTGTCGTTGAAATGCAAATTGCTCATGATATTTTGAAATCTGTTCCGTGACATAACACGTGAAAAAAATGGTGTTTGGAAGATAGGGTCGTCCGTCCAGTAATCAGAAAAAGAATTCTTCTTAACAGACCCCATTATCAGGCACAGTCCAATGAATGAATTGAATTCCTCTTTTGTAATGTCTTCCCATTTAGCTGTGTGTGATTGTAAGCTTCTTGCATATCGGTTAGTTTCTCGAATATTAATGTCAATTATATCATCCGTAAGGAAATATTTGAAGCATTCTAACTCAGAGTCAAACTGTCCTTGTAAACCAGAAGTAGCAGAAAACGTGAATGGAGGATGTAACTCAATATCATTAGACCAAGTGGAATTAGCGGGATCAACAATGTCGGAAGTATCAGAGTACATTTCCAAGTCCTCTTCCGATTCACACGAAGAATCTGATGTATTAGAAAAGTTATCCGAAGACATTTCTACAATTTATCTTCAAATTCTTGGTCGCAAGCACAGTTTCACACGAATGAGCAAACTGACAGTTCAAATGAAGTCATGTGCTTTATTATTGATGTCTGGGTAGGATCTAATAATAGACATGACGTATTTGGTATCAGTCGAAAGCTCTTTTCGCTGCAAACGACGGGATGATGATCACATTCGGCTAATGTGAGTCTGTCAAGCATTTCAGACAAAAATAGCGGAAAAATGAAGCCAATAACGATATATTCGACGTTGGTATTAGAAAGAATTTTCAGTCCCGACGATATATTCGTCGATGGTAATGAGAAGCACACCACTCATATTTCACGCGGTATTCAAGAACGCGTCTTCAGTTGACGAACATGTCGGTATTGACATTGAAAGACACATCAACAAATTTAACTGCGGTACTGGATGTCAAAATGAAGTAGGACGATATATTTGTTTTTGGGAATAGGTGGACATTCTGTGTTTTTTCGCCCGGTAGTTAAGGGGTTTAAATATACCTTTTGCCATAGTTGTTGTCTCAACCGGTACAGTTGTTGGCAATACAAAATTTCTACAAGCTCCATGATCACTGCGTCATTCTCATATCTAATGGAAACATTTGCACGTCATAGCATGGTCATAGCATTCATTTGACAAGCAGAGAATTCTAGGCCTTCAAAACTGACATAGTTGTTGGCACAACCAGCATACTTGTTGTCAATGAATAATTCGCTATCGAAAATTCGTCTCTATGATTGAGACTGTCTGATACACTGAACCTGGACTTGTGAAATAACAGGGCTGAGAATGGGCCAGGTAAACTGACAACGAGGTTGAGTTCTTCGCTTCTTTTGGGTGTCTTTCCTGTTTAGTTACTTAACCCTCCATTTGTAAGTAAGGTCATGTCGCCTGGAGGGTTAAACTGACGCTTCTGAATGCGCTCTCCTATTGAGTTGGTCATCATATTTTTGCTAGAGCATGCATGACCATGGATTTTTTATCGTGCTGGAACGTTGAGTTAATTATTGCATTAAGGAAAACGAATTTGCTTACCGTGATCATCCTTTCTCGGGTGAACTTTATGACGTTTGCACAGATAATTTCCATTGCTAAACATGCGATTTTATGCTAAAGACGCGGGGCATGACTTTCACGAACAACTTGTGTACATGACTTAAAAGGCTTATAGGGCGATAATTGCTGCAGTCTAGTCTGCTGTTCTTTTTGTAAATGACAACTATGAGAACCTCTTTGAAGGTTTGGGCACTTTGTCTGTTGAGAGGATAGCATTAAATAACTGTAACAGTGCATTGACTATTGGTTCGCCGCCAGCTTTTAGGAATGCAGAATAGATATTGTCAATGTCAAGACTTTTCCTGTTTTTCATTTTGCTAATCGCTGAGGTGATTTCGCACCTTAGGATGGGCTTGATGTCATCGCACGGCGGATCTTGAACATGTATTGGAGTGACTTAGTCTTTATAAAGGTCCCCGTAGAAGTTGCCACAAGGTTCAAGAATATCATGTACTCTTTTTGAAAACACCTCATGCAGCACGTGCATCTAGATACTTTTTCGTCATCCCTGAAAATTGAATTTACAATATGGAGCAATAAAGATCCATCATATTTTCGCTTTCGGTATGACAATATGGATGGAAATGCTTAATCAATGTGAGCAAAAATTAAAATGCGACCTTGATAATTCTTATACACCAAAATAGATAGACCACCGTCCTGTTTGAAAAACTAAGTATGAATTGTAAGTTAACTTGACAATTAAGTTGTTTTCTAAGTTACAATGACGATACATGCATTGCACAAAATCACCTGAATAGAATGCCCTGCATTATGATTTCCAATCTTTTTTTGATGATCATAATATCCATCATCTCATGTGAACATATCTGAACTACTGCCAACAACTGTGCTGGTTTTGACAACAGCAATGCCGATTTTAAAATTTTGTGAATGGATGTGTCAATAACTTTGAATGGTCTGCCATTAGCCAATATGATGATTTATGCCAACAACTATGCTGGTTGAGACAACAGCTGTGGCAAAATGCATATTGTGGACTAAGCATAATTGTTTGAATTCGTATATTTTCCACGCTAAAGTCTTTCCAGAATGGAATGCCGGCAAAAGCAGAAGACGCTTATTCTTATTTCCCAGATATCCGTGTCACATAGAATTTTGAAAGACAGTTTTGTTATTTGGTTGCAACGATTTCTATGAACAAGCTTATGAGAAAGATTCTTCGCGAAATTTCAAATTTACATCTTAATTGTTTATATACCTATTGCTTGATATTCAAAGTTGACTGAATCAACATCAATCCGTCATCTGATCTCGTTCGCTTCAACATTCGATGCACGTGGAAAGAATTACAGTATAGGCCTACCTACACAGATTTGTAAAAAAACCGTGATAAATTTTTTCAAGTAGCCTACGATGGGCCTAATAATGATCGTATCTAGAAGGTTTATAAGGACTCTACCCATAGAGATCCTTTCACCAAATAGGTTTATGACATGAACCTCGAAAACTTGAAAGGCTTTGAAATAACTTGAAACCCTTGAAAAACTTTCTCCCACTCTCTCTATCTGTCCCTAGACTTTCTTTCAATACTAAGTGTTTTTGATCGACATTTAAGGGTTTCTGCTTATCTCACATACCTTCGGCTGAAGAAAAAGCATGATGAACAAAATATACAAATAAGTATTAAAGAAAGACTTTAGTTTCCCATGTACACTAGGTGACATGCCACGCGTAATTCACGCATCATTCCAAACATCCGTGGCTAAGGACATTCTATTCTTCTACCCGCGTACATACGCGCTGCACTAAGAGTCAGAAATCACTTGATCTGATGCTGTTAAAAATGGGTAATGTTTATGAATATGCGCGGGCGAGCGTTTATAGTTTGCGCGTCTTCTACGGTTGTCTGCGCTGCCGCTTGAACCACGGATGAACCGCTAAGAATGCTCTGTCTTCTTTGAGCATGAAATTGAGGTCCTATCACATTGTTTAGCCTCTGATACATGCAGACACATGAGACGCAAGGTCTATATAACAGGACTGCCAACTATACTAACTTATATAACAGATGTTGTACCAATGTCCCGCATAGCCACGGATGTTTGGGGTCATGTGTAATTACGCGTGGTTTACGCGTGAATTACGCGTGATTGAGCGTGGCATGTCACCTAGTGGTAGGATAAATGAAGTTGCATTATTCATATTGATTTATACATAATTCAATCAATATACCCGAGAAAAATATTGAGAACTTTTGGAGTAACTTTAGAAGTGACATGAATTACGTGTATGTCAAGTTTTGTTACAAATTTTTAAAGTAAAATCGGTGTTACTTCTTTCACTGATAAGTTTGTTTCTGTTCATTTACTTCTGAAATAGACATGATACTTAAGTAAGTTATTCACTAATCTTATGCAATTTGCATTATTATTTTTGATATTGCCTCCATCATGTAAATGAAATTGATTCTGAACTAAGAGTTATTTCATTTTTACATTACCATCTCAATCAGGTACGCGGCCTTATTATCATTACTAGATTACATGTCTATGCATGTATCATGTGCATGCATGTGAGGCGCCATCATAGGCCTCACATATAGCCTATCCGAATACGGAAGGATCCAAATTCTTTTTTAGAGCAAATTAGTGATTCCTTTTGTCCATTCGTTCCTTTGTGGTCTAGCAATAAGAATTCTATCTCAGCCATGCTTAGATGGGATAGCCATACCATTGACAATCCATTCAGTGCTTCATAATTAGTATTTTTGCCATAAACCATGAACGAAGGTAAGGATGTTAATTCATGATGATTTTGAAGTCATGCGTGCAGATAAAGTTTTTAAAAACTGATGATTTTACGGTAATAGAGCTTTTTTGCAGTGTATGTCATCTTTTCAAATTGATCGCATTGAAGAGAAAATAGTGTTGTAGGCTACGAGTTTTGACTGCATTTTCATGTTTATTGGATCATTTCTGCTGGAATGTTGCTAATTCATA
The DNA here is from genome assembly GCA_907163375.1 of Prostheceraeus crozeri. Classification (NCBI taxonomy): domain Eukaryota; kingdom Metazoa; phylum Platyhelminthes; order Polycladida; family Euryleptidae; genus Prostheceraeus; species Prostheceraeus crozeri. Next base: position 19,564 of record CAJQUW010014877.1, read on the forward strand.
AAAATAATATTCAATCGAGGCAAAAACCCATTTGAAAGAGACAGAAAAACGAGGTGCAGACTTTGACAGGTAATCATTAGTTGTGCATTAGATGGAATGTGCTGACCTCTCCAGACTACATGTAGGCCTAATTTATTCAAACGTCCATGTAAATTTTCAATACGAATTTTAGCCAAAAGTGGGCTTATTAACTTCTCCTGAGTTGTACCTGATACCTTGATCTTTATCACATTAAACTAGCTTGATCATGATACACTGTAGAGCGTGCAATCAAAATGCTTAGTACAAACAACCCGGTGAAAAAAAACTGTCGGGATCTGTCGGTAAATTGTCGGGCCGACAATTTTTTTCACCGGGAAGTAAATCGAATATGTTTGTGTATAGTGTCACTCACAAACTTCGTTGAATGCGTGAAATAATCGAGCAGGAATTGTTTGTCGGATGACTAGCGCTAAAAACATATGTCCAAAAAAATAAGTGTCGCTCACGGGCCTAATTTTCAAAATATTTCAACGTAGGGTATAGGCCTATTACTGCAAACGCCTACCCGTAGTCGACATGCATCTGAACGACAGCTATAGCAGTCGGTGATATCAAATGACAATTTTCTTAATTGCTGCGTTATCCTAAATGTCTACTACATAGACTTCTGAAAGATTACAATACAGCCTAGTGTCGCTCACGTTTGGAAATGGCCCACGGTTTGTAACATCCATTGACGGAAGGCATTATTTGATTTATATTCAAAATTGTACTAGTAGGCCTAGTCTAAATTTTTGACAGCTTCAATTTTATTTTCTTCTTGGTGGGTGCTGGGCACAGCAAGCTTATGAATTATGCACAAATACTGTCGGACATTTGGCTAAGCACTCTCCCTTTTGCAATTCTACACCGTCTTTGATGCTATCAATACACGCACTCAACTATTAAAATTTGTTTGCGGACTTTTCTGGATTATCATAATCAAGGGTCATGTGCTATTGCAGAGTCATGATATGGTCAGCATATACCGTACACTGTAAATATACTCTTCTATCCAAATCTCAGTGATTTTAAACGGCAGTATCAAACACCATCAAAATTGCAGCAACTCAAGTTTTGTTCTACTCAACGTGATTCAAATCCTTGCTCAATGTCAGTTAGTCCACCCATCCGGCAACATCGAATGTTTACTTTTTTTCGAAAGTTTACTATTTCTTGAATTAAAATACTATATCGGTTGCTGCATTCAATCGTTAATCTTCGTTTTATCTACAATATACGTATTTATCTTTCATCATTTTTATTCTCTTCGCTCCCACTAAATTAATGACGACAATCACTCAAAAGAAGGGAAAAAGCTAATACAATCGAGAATTAGTAGTCTTGGTTTTATTCGCCTGAATTGACTAACGTATTTACATACTACAGTCTCCGGGAATTACAAAATAACTGAGTTGCAAAGCAACATAATGCGAGAAGCAAAGAAATTGGGCTTGGTTCTCAGCTGAAACACTTGCTTCGAAGCAGGTGGCATTGAACAAATGCATCCATGTAAAACAATGTACATGCGAACGGTTTTTGATTTACAAAGAAAATGTTTGGAGATTAAGAAGATAATAAATAAAGGAAATAAGAATGCGGTCTGTGACCAAATGCTCCAAAATTGAAGAGAAGCGAGCGTTAATGCTTTTTAATTTACAAAGCGCTTTTGGCGAGGCAAAAGGAAAGCCGCCTGAGCAAAGAAAACTCATCTCTGGAGACCAGAAGCGCTTGAGACTACAAGTGTATCCTAAAATTAACAAGACATGATCAAGATATCTTATCTTTCATAAAAATCTGTTTACAATCAACAACCCGAATTAGATTGCTAATATGTATATATGTACATGTTATAAGAAATATATGGAACTTTTCACAAAGGAAATATGATACACAAGCAATGGTACAACTTCGTCAACGACAAACCGACAAGGTGTTCGGCTGTAAAACTCTAAGAGGCTGTCGCATAGAGCCGTAGTCTGAAGTAGTCACTGCGGTGGAGGAGGATACTGATGATGTATTGGTTGAAATGTCTCGCAATCGCTGTAAAACGCGAGGCATCTTCTCAAGTTTCACACAAACATGTCGAGGTAATTGTTGTTTAGGCGAATACCGCTCTGGGTCTGTACGTTCACTTTGAATGAAGATGATTCGACGAACAGTTTGTTGCACTGAATATTCTAGAGTCAATTGGCTCCCGTCGTTGAAATTTACTCGCAGTTCCTTATCTGACACTGGGCAAGCCCATCCGATTTCGGGAACGAAAAAGTTTCGCAACTCTGGCCTCAACACATGCTGACCACAGAGATCTAATTGTTCACAAGTGAATTCCTTACTCACTTGGTTCACTTTAGCCCGATTTTCTTTCTGACTACGTTCAGTCTCAAAATTCTCTAATTGTGAAGAAGTTGGGCGTCGGCCAATTGTAACAGGGAACGATGCACCGTTGATGTCTTCTAGAAGTCTTTCGACTTGCTCACATCGGTCGCGACATTCTTGTGCGTATGACACCATTTCCTTGGCTTTCGGAGAGATAGGTGGATTTACCTCTGAATTTGCATTCTCTAAGGTTGTCGTCCGTCCGTCCTCCATTATGATTTTGACGCTTGAATTTTTTGGACTAAGGTGAACTTTGCCGCCTTGGTAGAAACTTAGCTCAAAATCAGCATCTGGCTTGTTCTCCATTAATAGACACTGCCCTCGCCGTGTAAAAAAAGTGACTTTTGGCGTTCTCGATCGAATCACGTTGACAAACTTGGTGGCAATATTATACTTCTTTCTCTGTGAGCTTGGCAGGCTTGCGAAAGTGTAAGAAGCGGTGACAGAATAATCGTCCAGTTTCGGAGATTGGTTATTTATCTCCCTGCAGTGAGGAGGAGGGGACAGCAAGCGAATATTTTGTCCATCACCGGATACCATCATCAATTCGGAGACACGATTCGATTTGAGAAATTCCAAGCAAACTGACTCATCGTCCATGATATGAGCAATGGTGTTTCTTGTTTGAAATCGGATTGGCCTCAGCCTCACAGTGGATAGAGGAGTGAAAGATTGAGAAGATTCACGGTTGCACAGTCCCTTCTTTGATGCAGATGTGTCATCATCTGGAATGCGCGATGCCTCGGAGAAATTTGAAATTTGGGGACACGGTGGTCGACAGCTATTTGACGTGACGGAACGACAATCAGCAGACCTCTGTCTTTTGATTTTCCGACGTTCTGGTTTAACTTTGTCACCTGAAAGAAAAAGTAGATCGATTATATGAGGTGAAGTGTAAAATCTTCGTTGAATATCTTATTCATTTGTTTTTATACAAAACTTTTATTCACGAGTTTCAGTTATCAAATTTACTTTATCAAGTATGCTTTTGAAAATACTTATCTATGTCATGATAAACATTGGATGAACGATTTTAACAAGTCTGATACCTTAATACATGCACAAACGATCCTCAATTTACAGCTTGTGGTTTTCCGAATAATTCTAAGCGGTGTGTACGGTATTTATAATATTTTGATGTGTTGAAGTTTAATTACTTTTTTCACCTGTGATGCGGTACATTTATAATTTCTGCACCATGTATCTTCCAGAACGCAAATGATTCGATTCCGAAGATCGAAGCATACGAAGAGAATGTGACATTTTGATATATACTAAAGGAATAGTTTCAAATTTTTAGTATTCGCCATTCAGCTAATATTTTTTCACTTATGTCTAAGGAACAAGCTCATGCTCATCAAGTGCAAGTTCATGCTGCTGATGTTCTAAGAATCATTTTGCTTTTCTAAGACGCTTGCATGCCTTTCCTATGGAAAAGCAAAATCAGCAGCAAAAATTTTTATGAGACTATCATTGCTTTGCATTCTCTTAGAATATAATGTATTCCCTGAAGCTTGTGAAAATCGAAATGCAGGAACTTCCTTCAAAATGCGATATTATTGCCAACATGAAAAATACAAGCTCTAAGTATATGTCGCAAATATTGTCATCTTATTTAATTAGAAACGTCTTCATTGGTCAATGGTCATGCTGAAGAAAATTTGAGATTAAATTAGCGTCGAAACATTCAATTACCATCTGACAAAAAGTGACCGAGATTTCTGAATGAGCTTTAAAGTAATCAAAAGAACTTTCCTGTAAGATGAGAATTCATGCTATACTACCGGTAAATTGTAATCCACTACAATCTGTTCAAATTCTTCTATGTTATCTCTTTCCTAGCTATAGACTTTGCCTTTGCTTGCCAATAGTATCAATTCTATGTTACTTCATTAACATGTTTGAATTTTTTGTTTACTGAAGCTATGATTCACTTGTCTGACGATAATCTATGAGTAGCCTATAGATCAAAATACATCACCTAATGAAAGATATTAATTTTGAACTAACATCAGCTTATTTGGTTCTTCCTACAATACTTATAATCAAAAGAAGCATCATGGGAAGATGATTCTATTTGAAAGCAACTGCAATGTATTTAAAATCGTTCTTGCACACCATCGATTTTGTACTAGAAATGGTAATACCATCATACTCCAGCTGATCATAGCTGCCTAAATGTATTTTCAACAAATGTAGTTGGTACTTGTGCTAGATAGTATCACGCACTGATTAAGATATTGTTCATTTTTGAATAAGAACATGCTACTCACCAATCACTTCCACACGCTCGACACTGCTCGCTCTGCTTTCCTTCCTTCTCGCTTCCCTCTCCTCATCTGCTTTAGGAACAAATTGCCGTGGTCGTAATACTTTCTCTTCTCTTCTTACACGGCTGGGACTGGCTACTGCGGCTGCAGCACCTCGGCGGTCTGGGAACATTCGATAAACCGAGTAAGAGTTGGTTTGATCACTAAGAGCTTGAGAAATGCGCGAGTACTGAGCAGATTGGGAGTTGCATGATGTATTCGGTGATGCCGTCGACCCTGTGGCGTTTCGTCTCATCATATCAGAACCATGTCGACGCAACCGGAAAGGCTTCACACCAGATGACTGAGGAGCAGCAGAATCGGAGTAATGCGTTCGCAACACTTCATCTTTTGCTTCACGAGTATCCCCTTCACCCAATGTCGACAAAAAACGATTACATTTCTCCAGAGATACGCTTGGACGCCCGAACAGACAGTGTGAAGAACTACGGTTCAATGAACTATTCCCACTATCAACAGACTCCTCCTGCAGAGAAAACGAAAGGAATGTTAGTCAGCGAATTCAATGACGCAGCCATCATATTACAATGCAATTACAATACTTCTTTTTATACTGAAAGACCCATGTCACATTATGTATCTTGCGACGAAGCCTGCCGACTTGACCATGATCATCAATGACCTTGCGCAAAAATAATGCTTACATCAAAAGTCATGGGATTCTTCATATAACTAACCTGTTTACTTTATGTTTCAAAGCCTTTTCGCCACAGTGGATATTTAAATAGAATAACATCAATCAAGTTTGCTTTTACTTTGTCCTACTGCACACAGGCACGAAACTATACCAGCAAGTTAGGAGCGTGGAAGCCTTCGAACACTGGCGGCTCTCACCGGATTAGGATTAGGATTAGCTGCAGTAAGAGCGGTGGACATGCTAGAGTCATGGACCTTCTGTGCTTCCACATCGACGTGCTGTCCTTTCCAACTGAGCTATCCTGTCACCTATGACGAAGAAACCAGCAATCGTCCAGCCAATTGAAACTAGTAGGAACTTTTAATGGACTTCTCCCAAAATTTTACAGCGCTATATTGCAATACATACTGAAATGCAATGAATGATGAAAACTTATTTAGAAAAAAAAACTACCGTAACAGTTTTCATTTAAGTCTTTGACGTCATTTGTTCATAGTAATTAGCTGCATAATAAATTGACATTTCACTACTTACGAGATACAAGTAATCTTCGTTAGACATCCGACTTTCTGTACAGAGTGGACATCATGGTAACCAATTGAGAGAATTATCAAACCAGATTACAAGCATGAACGCTTATGGGCCGCGTGCCTATCATTCCACAATAGCTGTATCACTTTCTCAATTGTTACTTATTATTCTGCTTCATGAAATTAAAGACTATCGTCTCTTATCAAACTCGAGAGGACACTTTTATCACATAACGCACACACGCTTCAAAACATAACACTTGGACAATTCTTCTGTGATGGTTTCCATGAAACAAGCCGCACAAACCGACTGACTGACTACTCAGTGGTCACCGAATATCATTGTGACATTTGTCATTAATTTCGTTACAAGCGACGGGAATCGAAGCATCACCAAGATGGGTCAAAGAGGTCGAGGCGGAGCACAATCGTATCTATGCTAATCAAGTAAGACAGACGGCGTCCAAACATATCAAGGCAATGATAAAGAAGAAAATGACTCCATGCCCCATCAATCACAGTCATTGAACAAGAACTTTGCGTAACTTTTATCAATGTCTGACCAATGTCTGTTTTGTAACTATGGCCAAATTTCACCGACACAGCCTATACTCCTTCTGCTTCTCAATTTCATCGCCGCATAAAAATGACTAAATAACTTCGCCAGCTTCTAACATATTGTCAATAACTGATCTTTTCACTTTTTCTTACAAAACATGATGATCTGAATGATATTTGGCGCCGATGACTTCAGACAGGACATGTTAACAATAGTGAGCATATTAAATCAATTCTGACATTATTCCAATGCGTGATGATCAATATCAAGTTTGGCTTGGCTCAAATGAGGTTCAGAAAGCCAGGTGTTATAGTAAGTTTGGAGAAATATTGGAAAAATACAAAAGTGAACAGCTTAGAAGATTGGGAGTTTGATACCTGTCATTCAGCATCCATCATGAGAGTTTACAAAATTTTAGTGAGGAATAATAACTCAGCGTTTTCTGTTCAATTGGATTTCATATTGTATATTTTCATGGTAGAGCTTCTCCTTCAACTCGCTAAATCAAGACGAGAAAGTACTATCATGTATTGCCAGATGCTTAATGACACGTAAGATACACTATAAGCAGGAATTTAACAGTGAAGAAAAGCATATACAGCAAATAGTTTAAAATGTTGTCATATAACCCAGACTCAGAGTTGCTTCTCCTTAGGATTTGATTATCTGAGTTATCATAATTTGAACTACCGTAAGTTCGTTGATCTGTCTCTCACCTGATTTTTCTCTTTTCGCGATACAGCAGCAGCAGTAATAAAAGGGTGCTCTAAAATCTGGTGCAACGTAAGGCGCTCATGAGGATTCCTTTTCAGCAATGACTGAATCAGATTTGTCGCTTCTGATGACAGAAAGTCAGGAATTTCGTAGTCACAAGACAAAACACGGTTGATGGTTGTTTTCACTCCGCGCGTGTCGAACGGTGGACGACCTACCACAAATGTGTAGAACATGCAACCTAAGCTCCAAACATCAGCTTCCAGTCCTTGTTGACCTTGACTTGCCACTTCACTGCAAACGAGAAAATTTGAATTATTTATGATAAACGTCAATATATACTTGAAATAAATTTTACATGTATTTCAGAAAATTACCATCAAGTGCTGAGGCAGACTCATTCAATCAAGATATTTTGAGGACCGGTGCAAGTATTGATTGATTAAATATGGTTTCTTAAACGTGTTGTTTCCTAAACACGAATGTCGCATGCATAACCATATAGCAACTCTGAACGAGCAAAATTACGGTCATTTATTAATTTTGATCTGATAAAAAATGCATTCTATAATTATTAATTTTCCATCCGCAAGATAGGTGCTTTACGGAACCAAATGGTTATAGTTGGAATGGAACTAAAGGCATCGCAGTGCGGTTTACGAAGCGATTCTTTAACCATTGGCTACATGAAGAGTTTCATTTTAAACGGGAAAGTAAACAAAGAAGTTGTGATGACCCTTTAAATTCGGCAACATATAGAAGATTTTGAGAATTACAAGATTCAGAATAAGCATCTCCATCATATTATATGGAAGGGTGGTATAGACATTTTTTGAAATTTACGGTATGTCGTCCCAGTATTCAATACCAAATGAAGTTGCAAAAGTAAAACTGAAGGAAAGTAACAAAGGACAAGTAGAACTCTTTTGATGATAATCGTACAAGCTTGATTTTGCTGCAATCATCAAATATGAACATTTATTTCTTTTTATCTTACAGGGATGACAACTCGTTCATCATTAAACAGCACACTCAAACGACTAAATTTGTTTACCATTCAATCAATGATGGGTGTATAGCAAAAATTACCCACTTCGCTCTACCCGCCATAGAAATTATCTTGCATGAACATTGTAGAAAAATTGTCTGTCATCGAACGATTTGTTTTACAAAATTGAAGAATCAGAACCATCATTGATGATCATTTCATCTGATGCACTGAAAAACCTAGTTTGACATTTGAAATTGGCCTTGGTCACCAACAATGTTCCCACATTCCTCAACAATTTACAAAAAATATGTACTTCCAAAATTCTGGTATAAACTCTCGGCGTAGACTTATGACACCAAGATTTCTGTAAAAATTACATACACTTTCTACTCAGCTCCATTTATCTACTGTTTTTGCTAAACTCTACTTCATCCCGATACTGAACATCCTAATTAAAAATGATAGAACTGAACTCAACACCTTAACTTCTATTTAGCAGAATCGTGAGTGAATCCTCCTGTCATACATTAGCCTGTTTTAACGAGCATTGTTCTACATGTCACTCGGAAATTTGGTTCTAGCAGAATGACATTAGTATGATGTAAATATAACATACAATATACGTAAAATATATACAGAAAGGCATCATGAAAACTCGAAATTCCATGCAAAAATATATAACTGTTGCTGTTATTCTCAAACATCATTTTAATGCGTCAATGGTCAGTATATTCTGTTAGGAGAGATAACTTTACTCATTTTACTTCGCGAAATAACTTTCCGCCTCTTACATTTTATGACGACGTACATGGCAGTTATAACAAATCAATGCGCTTGCTACGTCTTACGAGTATAAGCGCCGTATTTTCGCCATGATTGTGCAACATGAATTAAGTTGCTTGCATTGGATGGTTCAAATTACGCGTATGAGAAAAGCCACAAAATAAGATAAACACTTGAGAACATTTCGACCGAAATTTATAATAACAAAGGTAATAATTTAATATTCAGAGGCTTTGCCATCAAAAGGCAAAAGAAAAGATTAAATAGGATGAGGTGGATTCGTCCACTTGAAGCTAGTAACACAGTCAGCATGGTTATGCAATGCTTGCACTAAGGCACTGAGCACTGAAAAATTCCCTTATACGTAAAAGGCGCTACAAGTGCTTAAAGTCACTTAACAATAGCACCCGACTGATGCATTTGAACGTCCCCCATATTCCATTATTCCCTCGATGATAATCCCGAGTAACGGATGAGAAATAATAGATGACATCTTAAGTCTCAGCGGATGAAACAGAATTATCCACCCTTTTTGATGAACGCTTTGATCTCAAGTATGCTTACCAATTCTATAGAAAGTGTTGATTCAACTAAGAAAGAAAGTTGAATATTATGGAACATTATAATGCGTCATTGCATCATGAATAGGACTGACTGCACTGGAATCCTCACTTCTTGTATTGGGCAAACTCATGCTTAAAGAATATTCAAATATTTTTATAAGCCTTGTTGAAATTGATTATTGAAATCATTGTAAACTGAGCGACAAGACAAGTACTAGTCCGAGCGTTCAGACATAAAACATCATATCACCTCAACTCGAGTTTCCAACAGGGTGTCCGCGCAAATTTGAATGAAAATTTCCAGGGCAAAATTCATTTTTCAGGTTTTCCAGGGAAATTTACCAAAAAAGGGGGTCAAATTTGAACGAAAATTTCCAGACTTTCTGCAAGGAAATTTTGCTCAAATGCACGCGTCAAATTTAAAAGAAAAATTCCGGGGAAAATCTACCCAAAGTTTTGTGGCTAAGGAGCTTACACACAATAAAATTAATATTATTGACGAAAAAAATTTGAAAAGTGGCGTGAAATTGGTTGAATTTTTAAGGCGCAGGTGATTCTAAATAAAAAATACCAATATATGCATCAGACGGCTACATTCAATTTATAAAAAAAATGAAAATATAATCGATCGCAACAAATTTGAAGATTGCGGATTGAGGAGAACAAAATAGAGAGAGTATAACAATAAATAACGAAAAATATAAGACTTAACAATGAAGTGTGTAACATTAACGGAATATCTGTAAAGTCACATTTCATTGTTAGGTCTTATATTTTTCGTTATTTATTGTTATACTCTTTCTCTATTTTGTTCTCCTATTTGAACTGAAGCATTGCAGCGTGAATCCGTGGAAGGTGGAAGACCAAGAGCCAGACAGAGGAACATAATGGTTGATGTGCTACATAGGCATGAGAGTAATCACAATCAGTTTAAGAGAATGACACAGAGAAGGATTGACCGAGGAAAGCTCATTGTCACACGACGTGTCGGAAATAATATATCTACATATTGAAAACCTACTTGAAATGTGTTTGAAAATATTCGATATTAGCCTAGGATCATTCGGAACAAGCCTGGTGCGTAAATAGTTTATATGTTCAGTACCATTTTGCGTCAGTAGATTCTGCCACATGGCAATCTAGTGTGTAATAGCATTAATCCTAGATTACGGCTTCTAGTTCCCCATACCACACGACGTTAATGAGGGAGTTTACAGCTCATAGTTCGCCATTCCGCACAACGTTAATAAAGGAGTTTACGGCTCCTAGTTCCCCATACCACACGACGTTAATGAGGGAATTTACAACTTCTAGTTCAACATACCGCGCAGCGTCTCTGAGGGAATTCACAGCTACCAATTCACCATACTACAACGATTAGGAGTTCGACAACAGTTCATAGTTAACCATACCACGCCATACCTAATTCATGTTGTATGCTTTATGATAGGAGATTACAGTCAATGAAAGATTCTAAAAACAAAATATTGTATGCGAATGAAGGCCGTAACAAATAATTGTAACAAATAAGTAGAGATATGAAGAATAAAATCTGGAAAAATAGAAAACACTTCAATCATAGAGTATGACTTCAACAACTTGCAATTAGTGTTTTAATTAGTCTCAAAATTTCCAGGATTTCCAGGATAAAATTTATTTTCCAGGTTTTCCAGGGGGCGCGGACACCCTGTTCCAACACTGCGTAGCACATACTCTGGTAAAGAATGAGAACAGCTAGGAAATTTCTCTCAGAAAATTTAGGCAAATCCCTCTGATTAAGAGGGATCCCCATTTCAAGGTGGCTCCCTTCTCCGGAGCACACTGTGCTAATGAAGAATACACGAATCGCTAACGATTTGTATTTCGATGGAACAGTGGCCATCATAGATGTGGAGAAGGGATCATAGAGATGTAAAATGGTCGCCGGCCACTCGAGCCTTTAGAGCGGCCTCTCGATCTTGTGCAATGACTTAATTTAACATATTTTTTAATGGACAGTGTTCATTGATTTAAATCATATATTTTAATCAATGGAAAGCCTACTTAAACTAAATACTGTGAGTTTTGCAATTCATAATATTCTGAGTAGGTGTTGTGATCCGTTATATTGTTTGTGTACGGTATTGTTCGATGTCTTGGTTAACGCTTGTGGTTGATGTATTGTTCAGTGACGGATTAAGTGCTGTTGATACGTTTGAGCTGCTGTCGTGTTCATGCTAGTGTACTTTGATTGTTGAACCTTGGTGAAATGTGTTGCGATCGGCAGCCCCTTATAAAGTGATCTCGCTCGCTCGCGCACCATACCAACCGTGGAATGCCAGTTGCATGCAGAACGTTACGTGCCGTATTGACTCAGTTATTTCTGCAACTTTTGCTTTGCAATATACAGTAATATACAATACCTCTTGGTTCTGTTTAATACGCAACAGTAGGAAAACGTTGACAGCCATGCCTTACATCTCAAGTGTGTTTTAGAAGCAATTTCATGTATTGTTTTATCTTATGTATCATTTGGGATTGACGAAATAATATCAAATTTTGCCGGAAATAAACTGATGACAATGTCTTCATTGTCGCGTTATCATATATCACTTCCTCCAACGAATTTCCCATCATTTGTCAGGCCAAAGATGATCTCTTTAAAAGAAAGAAACCTCATTTAAAATTAATCGCTGCTGAAAAAGTCCGTGTCACACATTGTGAAGAGAGTCCGAGATTCATTGCTCAATATATTCAACAATTCAATGAAAGTTTTAGGAATGAGAAGTTGAAACATCATAGGCTGGTCTACAGGCATAACTTGTCTATGAGTTCAGTATAGGTGTTGTTGACTTTGAATATTATATGATGGACCCGGTCTACCATTTGACCAAATCGGCCTGCTTCCATCTCCAGGTTATGGTAATATTTGGTCATACTGCAATGTTTTTAAACAACGGCTAAAAACTAAAAGCGATTTTATCATGTATACTAAAACAAGTATGAGCTGATAGGACATTTTTAACCAAAAAAACGCGTAAATTTAACAATACAAATAATTTAATATACCTTGCTGACCATGACGCCAAACATTGAGATATTTAACAAATGTTGCGTTTAAGGTTGCTCTATTAGTCAAGCTTTAGAATGTCTTGATATTCAACTTCGCAACAGTTAACAATTATTTGACTTAGAGACGGTCTAAAATATCAATAACAAAGGTGGTTAATGAAACGGATCTCTTTTCATCTGATAACAATGACAGGATGATATGAATACAACAAGGGCTCTTGGTTGAGTTAAATCAAAGGTAATACTTGCTTCAAGATCAAACAGACAAGCATGACCAGGAGTCAAGAGGGTGTTATCAAAGAACTTGACAAGGGCGTTTTCCTCTATGAATTTTTAGCAAGCATAGGAATTTGCATATAATGTCAAGAAAACTAGGAAAATTGAAATATATTTATTGACTAATTGATAAATAATATTTCATTTTCTATCAACCAGGAACGAAATGCCTCTCAAATACTTTGGAATTGTCAGGCAATCCACGTTTCCGGGAATGTCAGATTAAAAATGAGAATTCTTCATCGGATAATTTGAAGTTCCATGTATAAACTTCTTTTAGCGCTTATTTGACCACAGAAGTGATCAAAACACACAAGGCAGTAAAAATGTCTGTTTAAGCTAAAAAAATCACTGAACACTTACGGTGATATGTAATTCGGAGTTCCACACATCGTCTTGTGTTGTTCACCAGGTTCCAGTTTTGTTGCCATACCAAAATCAGCAATTTTCTGAAAAAAGTCATACTAACTACTTGCGCAATAAACGGTCTTGGACAATAACAATGACATCTAACAGAAAAAGTGGAATTTCCCGTGAGAAAATATTGACATTCGCATCGTCCTCTTCTCTGTTGACTTTGTCACCAAGATAGAAACTCGTATGTAATCAGATATGTTTTCTAAAATCTGACAGCTTATCTATGTTCCAGTTTCAAAGCTGATCACTGTCGATAAAGAACTCCTATCAACAATGCTACCACCATAGTTTCCCTGGACTTAGCGGACAAGTAAATACCACAAATCCTTAATCCTAACCAACACCTGATTTAATCATGTCTTTTCTCACGGTCCTCATACTGGTAGTGTATTAATTGACAATACAGGATTCCTGGGAAAGAAACATTTACTAATCTTATCGTACAACCACTTGAGCACACAAAAAAACTTATCAAGTTCTCATGCCATTAGACGATGTCATTCATTCCAACAATTCACATTCGACTTAGTTGGAATTTCGTCGGTAGGATATCTTGTATACGTCAAAACTTCAATAAAACTTTCACCGACACCTTTGCAGACGTGGTGAACCATCTTACCTAGACTTGGTCATAGAATCAAAGAGACAAATCCATATAAAATCTAGATGATAAAACTTTGATAGCTGTACTTTAAAAACTCAATTTTTAAGATGCTAAAATTACATTATCAAACTGTTGCATGTTAACGAATGCAAGACCATCCTCTAACAAACGATTTTTCGAAATGTCAACATTTAAGAATGATAGTCTCACAGAACATGACAATATATAACTTAAAGAATAGTAGCTTCCATTTAGCTTTACATTCAAACACAGGAAAAAATCAACGTTAATTCGACTTACTATCTCCATTTTATCCGTAAGGAGAAGATTGGACAAAGTTAAGTCACGATGAAGAATATTATGGGAATGAAGATAAAGCAGTCCAGTAACAATTTGTTTTAGAAATTTCCGAGCTGAAAATAAAAAGTTGCATGTGAATTTATCCGAATTATGCCCATACTCCAATTTTAAAAAAACGAACTTCATGGACATTTCGAAATATACCTGTTGTTAAAAACGCCACATGATCAGAATAGACAGATAACGATATGCGGGAAAACTTCAGCTGTCAATTGAAACGTCAAAAATATCACTGACCACTCGATGAGCATTTTAAAGATTCAGAATTTAACTGTTAAGAGCCCGGATTTGTTGTGTAGAGGTGTGGCATGTTCTAACGGTCAAACATTTCTTTATTACTAAATCACAACCCCGAATGTGGGCAAGCTTTTGAGACATGAATATATAATACTTGAAAAACACTTGGAACTCTATAGACCACTTACTAGTAGATCGAAATCAATGTATACAATTCATCATCAATGTAATCAGTGTGCTCCACAAACCCACCCACATATTATTACGCAAGTCCTTATTTTGCATGATTGACAAAGGAATTGCTTACCTTCCGCCTCACTAACGGGACCGTTCTGCTTAATGTACCGCTGCATTTCACCAGCATGACCCATTTCAAGAACCAGGTACACGTAATTGTTATCTTCGAAGCAAGTGAACAGCTGAAATTAGAAAAAATAACACTTAATTTAAGAATCCATTGATCGACTCTTTCAGATTGAATTCATGAAATTTTAGACGTGGTGCGCATTTCTTCCTCACGAGAGTGACTACATTACGAAACTAATGTCAAAAATCGACGAGCGTTACCTGGATTTTGTTGCTGGGGCATTCCTTTCATCAATTGTGAAAATATGACTGTTATATCCAGTTCAGCTGAACAACAAAGAAATCTACCACCCACGTGATTTACCAAAATCACAGTCTGATAAATTAGTCACTAATCATATGACCACACTTCCAGTAATTGTTATTGCTCTGTCTTTCTGTGATCTACCCTCATTCATATACCGGTAAATATTAAGGATAATTCGCTACTGCAGATGTGCTACCTATCCTAGACATATACTTCAATTTTTTTCGTTGATGGAAATAGTAGGACTTTCGTTCAACTTTGATATATCTGTTGTATATATATGTTGCATCCACCTGAATTCTTTGATTACTTTGGGGAAGTTGCGAGATATTTATCATGAGCTTAATGATTTCCGATTTTCATCTGCGACTTTTCTGTTACATCAGCAAGTGAATTAAAATGATTATCACGACGTGCATCTTCATTAACATTCACACCTAGAAATTGACAATGGAAAAGGCCTCGGAAATCACACATCAAGTTGAACAACAGATTGGAGGTCTGTCGTGTTGGTTGCTAAGTTCTCAGAGAAACAGGAAGTGAAGAAGACTAAGAGTAAATTTGTGAAGAACGGCAAACGAGATTGTCAATAAAATCGCCCATCAATATGGAAAAAGCCACTTCAAAAACACTTCTGTCTTTTATAATGAACTTGTTGAAACTTCTGATCAACAGCATTTCACAGCTTTGGTGTTTAAAAGTCAGAAATTGGATATGCTTTCATTGATGACGCGTGCTGTTAAATTGTTAGGAGTTAATGGAGCAGCGACTAACACACTAATTATCCATCCCGCGGTCTTCTCTGTGTCACATAATATCGTATCAAGTGCTGTGATGATGAATTGATGCTATACCGTTTAATGACCGTTTTTTGAAAAGAACTTGCTATTAAGATATAAATAGTGCAACTAGTATAGACAATAAAATAAAAGGTGTAGTGCCAAATAAATTGAGTTACGTAGCCATATTTGGCACAATTCACTAGTATTTATTTAGGTTCTGATGATTTCTGATAGCTTCTAACCAGTTGAATAAATAAGAAAAACTAGCCGTGTCAGCTTTCATGCAATAAATTTGCTTCGACTTCTCACATTCTTTAACTAAAATATCGGATATAATTACCTATTTGCCTCAGCTAACAATTTTTCAGATACAGTGGAATAAATGAATTTATCAAAAAGCGGATTCTTGTTCGAATACGATACACGTTCAAGGTGATTATGTCATGAACCTCGAGCATCTTCAGAAAATTTCAGACACAGCAACGGAGTACGGACCCCAAAAGAGTTCGATCTCGTAACTTAAAAATGCCGTAGATTCTAATCTTCACTGCAAATTATACCATACTGTTCTACAATTGAGCAGTGTTATATTTTTATGCTTGCTGCTTGAAGGGGACAAATTGAATTTCACAATTTTGAAAATTAGAAAACTTACTCTTAGAACTGTCAGGTCATTTAGATCACATAAAATGATAGCCTTTCTGTAAATAACTATCACTTTACGTGAATGACTACTGCATGTAAGTACGGTAAGTGAAATCATTCTGCATCGTCAATGTCACAACTTTGACGCATCAATTTGCTAACAACATCTTTCAACATAGTCCTTATTAGTATGATGCATCGTTATTTCACTTATAATAAAATTTGCTCTCACTTCTAGAATCGATGGATGCTTCAAACGACTGTGTATTTCAACCTCCCGTCGAACACGATTCACCATTCCATTTTGCTGCATCAACTTTTTGTCGATCTGAAAAAAGAAATAATCCAATTATTTTATAGTTATAGTTATCAACTCGCTGGATACTGCCTAAGCATACAGTATACTCAGTTCCAAAATTCTGTCTTTAAAAGAGAAAATTGAACATTCATTGTGAAGCAGTAAACGAAATTTAATGAATAAATGCATCGTGAGACAATTTTTTATTACTCAGCCTACGTCAAGTTAGCGGAATATTTGCGGCTGTTTTGTTGCAATGATTTGTTGGCGACTTAAAAATATTCAGTTATTAGACGTGTATAAGGCAAATATGTTCTATTTATTAGACATGCAAGCTACCAGAGAACATTCTATCACATTCATTGAATAACAATTACGTTCATAAAATAAAAAGCTATCAATATCAATAAACTAAGCAACTTGAACCAAATATAGCGATCTCATTTACGCTAGCAATTTCGTGAGCGTTCATATGAAGTAACGGAGATAAGAGATCAGACATTACCGCCTTTCTTATCTTGATTAAAATTGAGCTAATGGCACTTTTGACCACCTATAAACAACGCAAATAAAGGATTTCAATTGAAATGAAATTGTTATCTGTTTAGATGATGTCATACCTTTAAAATCACGACAATAGATTTCTCGAGTAAGCACTTGTCGAATCATCAGTTAATGAATGAAGTTCCTTGCGAATTTGGTTGCAAACAAAACAGGCTTGTCTCCTTCAATACAACGTTCAAGCGTTAAAAGGAAAATACTACGTGATTTAATCTTCATCTTTGATCAGTAAATGATGAAGGTGCTAAATCAGAATATGAATATGTAAAATGTAGACATCCAAAAGCTTTTCAAGATCAACACGTTTTTCTATTCCAGTAGGTATTAACATTTGTTTTCATCTGCTGTACATTACAGAGATCCAGTGACATTACAAATCAACAAAGGTTTGGCCGACACGACAATTTATCTCAAATGACAAGATTTCTATGTCCGTCAAACTGCTACTTACCATCTTGATTGCGACTTCTTGGCCGGTAAGAAGTGACCTCGCACGATAAACACATGCAAAGCCTCCTCTACCAAGTAAATTCAAGACTGAGAAATCCTGAAAGATAACATTTTGGGTTAAAACGACAGATATAATATACAGATGAGTGTATATTGAATTATATACAGATATTATGAATTTTTCATATATACGCCACTATATTTACGAAAAAGTGCATGCGCATTATAAAAAACAAAACATGAGTATAAGGCAAGAGTAAGCACGAATGTCAACTAAAGAAGAGTAAAAGGTAAGTTATCAATAGTATTCATACGGAATTCCAGCCGCATCATCGAAGCCTAATCCGGTTCTCCATTTTCTGCGTGAATTATTATTTTATCATTTTCAACATGTGGCTTGAGAGACAAATATGCAAAATTACAGTGCTAAGAAAATACTGCAACTGCTAACAATTATTCGAAGACGATAAGCTTGAAGAACGTGAATTCATGAAAGAGGGTCAGAGAAAATGGGTCGAAGTGTTATAAACAATGATGATATATCGACTCATACGTCCTAATACACGTGTGGTAAATGCGAAGATTAACTGTTAATAGAAGCGATCAAGGGGACGTTTGAGCCTTAAAAATGGCGCAAAACGGGAACATCATGCTTTCAAATCCAACAAGAAAATGTCACATGGGCCAATCCGCGCGGTCAGTCACGTTCCAAAAACGTGCAAAGTCTGATAGCAAGCGTTCTTTAAGTATTATTCAAACTAACTTTTGTATTTCACACATGAGCCAGGTACTAAGGTTCTCAAAAGGGGTAGTTGTCATAATTTATCTGCCATGTTTTTTTGTCGGGACAAATTTAAAAGCGGTCAGTCACGTTCCTCAGAGAAAAACTTTTTGTAGTTGATTAATACCTGGGCGAATTGTGATTTGTTTTTCTTAGATGAGATGTTCTACGTCTTCGTCATACCAACCACTTATTTCACGTCTAATAACAAAAGAAAATTTCGATTACGCATACTGCTAGACAAAGTAATGTCCGGTCAGTCACGTTTCAAAAATCTATTCAAATGAGAACAGTGCTTATCTAAATGTTCAGGTGTCTTATTCACTGTGCAAACCTGCAGCAGAAATTATTGAAAACAATACATCAATTGAAGATACATAATTATCACCATAATACTAGATTGCTCTGATCGTCATTTAACCATTTAATATCAATGACTAGAAATATGAATCGACAGTGCTAATTAAAAAGTTAAAGCAAAAAACTTTTATATAAACAGTGTGGAACATGCTTTATGTGATTGCTCTTTATTATCTGACAAACAAACAGAGGAAATAATTGCTTGCAGTCACAGTATTGTGCTTTGAATAACAGAAGGGTGTGCACGGGATGATTTATGAAGTCTAAAAACTGCAACTATTCAACAATGAAGAACAGTGAAAGCCTAGCAGACAAGTTCAGCTGGTATGAAAAAAGTTTTAGTGTAAACAAGACACCAGATCAAACAAATGTATAAACAGGTTCACCACTTACAAGAGTATACGTAACTATTCTTTTAGTAATCCTACAAATGATTAAAACATAGCAATCCGCGAAATAGTTCAATTACATCATGACTTTGCGACCTCACAAATACCGCTTCCTAAGACATTGCGGAGAGTAAGTGCACTACCACCTGAGTCTGACCATGCTTGCTTAAACGAGGAATACAATGCGCATTTTATTTTCCTGTTTTCTATTATTTACTTACTGTTTGATTTGCTGAAATAGTGCTTTACTTGACTATCATATATCTTAGTCCCTAAATATTTGACCACTATGGGCGCATTTGTCTATATAGGGCTGCTTGTCGAAACGCTTGAATACTTTCTGTCTCATACAAAATATGTGCGCCAGAAGGAAACTCGAGCTGACCGACAGAACTTTCACTAGACCAGATACTGCACAGCTGAGCAGAGGACTCATGTCATCAGGGGATTTCCCCAACAGGGGAATCAAATATCGCATACAAACAATGGCTGTCGCAAGAGTTAATTAACGTTCCGGAATCTGTAACCTGAAGTACAGAATCTCATTCCATAGTGACATACTAAAGAGCAAGATATGAGATCAAAGAGCATATTGCTATTCTTTAGATTTATACCTTTCACGAACGTTTCTGGGCATTTATCCTTTTTTTATCCTTCCCCGTAAATTTAAACGACAACTGAGGTAATTGATACATAGATAACTGACATCAATAAAATCAAGGTTTCACCGCATATAATTGTATTATTATATTATGAAATATTGAAGTACATACTGAAGTGTCAACATATTGAAGTGATGAAATTAAAGTGTCTCGCACACGATGTCTTAAGAATTCAAAATCACCATGAAACATAGAGAAGCGTGCTGTTGTAATTCAACAAAACTGCATGTACAATTGTATGTACATGCATGTACGATTCGTGATTACAAACTCTGTACATTATCGATTCAAGATCAAATTGTAGGAGGCATCCATATATCAGATTTTTCGTGTTGAAAGCATGGCAAATATAAGATTTGCTTTGCTGACTACAATACAAAATTAAATGAAGAAAGCGGTACAATGTATTATTGAATACTTCCGACTCATTTATTAAAAAAATAGAAAAATTGATCTTTCAGTTACTAAGTTTACAATACTCATCAGGAGCCCCAGATTTATACAATAATTCATGCAATTATCTGGATTGAGTGTTTCATCAGTGCATTAAAATCAATGAATTTGACGGAATCACAATTTTAATTGAGCGATATAAAGATATCAGACAACTTACATCGATGCAATTCTCAGGAAATTCCAGCTCGTCGCAAGCGAAGTCGGACATGTCGAATGTTAGAAGAATCAAAAAGTAATAAATATGGCACTAAAAACAATCCAAATCACTGATCACATCTGTTGATAACGGACGGAGGTCGTCGCTCGGTTACAAGTGGACATAATAACAATGTATTCATCGGAACCCATTTTCCTTGCGTCTCAGGTTTGAGCAGTCAATTATTTGATTGGAAAACTGTGAGGGCCAATAGCCTTCTTCCCGCAGGTGGTCATAATCTCACAAATTGCATTGATAGGTGGAATGACTAACGCTGTCAGCGGATCCTTCTCAAGTTGAGCATAGTTGAATGTAACAATGGTGTTTCCTTTCGCTCAAACACGAGTTCAGGTAAAAACAGAGACATCCCTATTAATTGTGATCAGTTTTGACACAAGTTTTGTTATGAGAACATACTTGAATTTACGTCGATAAGTTTAAATTACTTCCTAATGAGTGCAGGTGAAATCAAGTATGCATTTAAGTGACTTTCCCCTGTGTCTGAAATATAATCCAACATCATAATGACAAAAAAATAAACCGCACTTTTTCACAATTCATAAAAAGGAAAATGACCAATTTTGAGGAAACTTTATTTCTATTAGTCGGCATGTTTGCCAGGATGGGGTGGTTACTTTTACTGAAAAGTTGGAATGCTTAACTAGCAATAATTGTCCTCAACAATCACTCGACAGACAACCAAAAAATGAGATGCATTATTTATCTGTATCACTTTATGACAGCGAACATGACAGAATATTTGGTACTTCAAACTGCGTTGTGGTTAGGAGGAATAGGTGTGGCAACCAGGGATGCGGAGTCCTATCATTTTGATAGGACTCCGACTCCGGGGGTTGATGGGACTCCGGGTTTTGATAGGACTCCGACTCCGGGTGGCAAGTATATAAAGCCCAGTTTTTTTGAAAAACAAACCGGCAACTTACATCATAGATCATTATAGGCTTAGCTGAACCTATTTTTAGGGATCATTGCTGCATCAATTATCAATCATTCTCGATGAAAGTTTATCAAATGTCGCTTTAAGTTGGATGCATACGACTCGACTCCTCTCATCTTTTTGATGTGTCCTTCACATGGTTTTCCTCCAGTCTCCTCCAGGCAGGAAAATCCCACATCTTTCTCCAAAAAAATATGAGTACACTTTCGATTTTGATATGCGCTTTAGAGGAGCCATCACATACACGATTAACGAGAGGGTGAGAGGCAATGTTCTCATACAAACTAGCATTTCATTTTTGTCTCTGATGTGACCTTTGTCGCGTAGGTGTGATCGAGGCTAGGAAGGCTTGTCTTCTCTACTAAATCACCGAATGAAAAGACAATCCTGTTTTTCACTATCACGGCTCATTCCCTAAGTATTACAAGCTTTTTCATGTACTGCTGTCTCTGTACCTTTGTTTGACGGAGAAAGTTGACATCAAGACAGTGACAGCTATGCATGAGGATAAATAATTTGTTTGTATTATATTTCGGGTCTAGTTATAGGCCGGAGTCCTATCATTTGATAGGACTCCGACTGCGACTCCACATCCCTGGTGGCAACAAATGTAAATCACACACGTGACTTAACACAAAAATATGATACATGCAATTTGAAAAATTCTATTATCATCATACGTATGCAAGATGGGTACCAAAAGTTAGAGATATATAATTTGCATTAAATGCTGACAATTATCTGTTAAAATGAGGTGATAGTTTCAAAAATAAATGTGTCATCCCTTGATTTGAATCCAAATTACTATGCTGATTGAATATTGTTATTAACTGCGCAATGAACACAACATCCACTAATACTCGTAAAAGTCCTGAAATTCTGCGCATTTTATTTAGTTGCTTTTTTTAATATCACACATATTTTTTGCCGAGAACCCCTGAAAATGCCATTATTGAACACGATGTGACCTGAATAATCATCCGAAAGTTCGAAACTTGATGCAAAAATTGACGTTGGAGTGACTACTACTGTCGTTATGAAAGACATCGACATTCATAAAGGTACTCAAAGATATTCCCAGGTCTGCAAGTCAATTCTGAAGGGGAATATCGCATTTAATGGCAATATTACATAATGTTCTAGTTCAAGTATAAAGTCAAGTCAAGTCACTTCCATAGTCCTGGAACCGTTGGGCACTTTGATGAGTTTACCACCTTCCATCTGTCTCAATCCTCTGCCAGTCTGATGCATTCTACGATCTTCCTTCACGTCCACTTCTGAACATCGCTAAGCCGGTTCTTTCTTGGTCTGCCTTGTCTTCTCATATCCTCGACGATCCCGTGCATCAGTCCACGATCCGCGAGAGTTCCATGACGACATGTCACATGGCCGAACCATTGAAGCATTCGTCTTCTAGCTGTTTCCACAAGTGGTTCAAACTGTCCTGCTTTCTGTGTGATCTCCTGGAGGACTGATATATTCATGCGATGGTCCCGATAGCTAACGCCTAAGATGCGTCGGAGGCAAAGGATTTCAAGGGCACTTAGCCTTCCTTCCAGTTGTTTGCTGAAAGTCCAGGATTCACACCCATAGAGCACTATGGATTTAGATGTAATCAGCGAGTGCATAAGCTTTATTTTTATTTTGACTCGGATTTTATTGCTCTTCCAATTCAAGTATCGCTGATGAAATTAATATTTTGATTAACTAGTTGTTGAAGCAGCATCTCGTAAAGGAATTAATCTAATTGAGAGGTGTCCCTAAATGAAATTTCGAAAGATTTCGGTGGTCTGTACAAACCACGACTATTGACCGATTTTTAGGGAGGTATGGAATACCAGCAACATCTATATTCTGCCAATACGAAAGCGGTATACAACAATCATATAACATGTGACATGTAAACAAAGTAGATCCATATAAAAATAATTATTATGAGAGAGAGAGAGGAGTACTTCACAAAATTTGTAATGCATAACAGACAGGCTTAACAACGAAGTAAGCGAATACAGCTATATCAGATGGTGACGGCAACTTGTGAAATCTTGTCTACCGAAGAGCCTTTCTATAAGAGAATAACACAGCAAAATTTTTCTACAGCAACCACCAAAGGGACGTGGTGGTTTGGAGGGGCAAATAACTAAGTAAGGGGAGGGAAATTGGGACTGAAAACCAGTTGCTCTATCGGGCTCTTCGTTAAGAATGGCAGTACATTACATCATTTCGCATATGCGTACTTGTATATCTACATTTTACGTTACTATCATTAATATATTCTCTGACTGATAATCGATTTTATAAGAGATCGGGATTGGCGAGATTAATAAATTGAAATTAATTGCATATTCATTCGATTTTATTTCACGTCTGATTGCCTCTCCTCCTTGGATTCATATTTTCGCTGTATCTTGTGTAAAAGCTCTCCTGTCATCTTTGGCATCCTGTACATATGTTTATGTTCAAACAACACCTCATATTCTGATACTTAAATGCTAAAATTATATTTTATGTTGATTTTATTGTATATTAATCACTGGCTGCAGTCCCACCTATAGGCAGATGAATTGCGTCCAATTTATCATTCATGACATAACTTTTGAAACTTCGTTCAGAGCAAATCTGTATCTGCATCTGTTCGGAGAAGTATCCGTATTGACAAAAATAGAATATCAATAAACTTCCATTCAGTTCGATGGAGAGTTATCATTTGATGGCTTTTCTTAGCTTTAACGTTCTATATACTCGTACATCTGTTGATATATTGCTTTTTTTACATTATCGACTTTATCAGTATTACTGCTTTAACTCTGTTAGTTCTATGAGTTACATGTACTCGTAATGTGTTAATCTACATTTTTTATCTACATACACACATCTCCGTCACTCTCTACTTCTTTCGCTATCATATTCTCAATAGCATTTGTTTTTAATCTTCTTAATTATACAGGGTGGATGTTTAGACAAGTAACTAGCTTATTGAGATTCATTTTATCAAATCTCAACGAATGTAACCACATGGTTACACCTGTTGAGATTCGGTATGCAGCATAAAATTAACAGTTACAAGCAAAGCTTTTTGAGGATCATCTCACAAGGCCAAAAATATGGACTCTCGCTCTACAGTGAAAACGTGGAGTCTTGAAAGGAAGACCTCATTCTTTTACATAACTATTTTTTTGAAAAATCATCATTTCTTTATAGTTGAGTCGGAAATACATTATTTGTTTATTACATAGCAACATAAAAAAAGAAAATGACCTACGCACCTAAATGTTCATGTCATTTATACCTTAAAAAATGAGTGAAGAAAAACAAAGTTACACAACTAAACAGTTACAGGCATCATAATATCATGCAAGGACTTGGCCACGCGGTAGTTAGCATGTCGAGTGAAAAATGAAATTCAAGTTATATTTTCCTCCTTCATACTTCTGAAAAACTCTGATTTTCTAGTTCCCAAAACATGTCTCATTTTTGTCCTATCTTCTGCGGTTCAATAGTAGACGAAGTTTGAAGTTTGGCGAAAAAATAAGTTTTTGATGTCGCGTTTGTCACTTATCAGGCCTAATATTCAAGCTCTTGATTTTCAACAATATTGATGCGTGGGAATCTATTTCTCTGTGGATATATAATCAATCGGTGATGCTTAGTAATTATATGACAGGTCATATGGTCATAAAATCTTTGAACCCCATTTTCTAGATGAATTAAATATATGCAGTTGAAATTCCGTTACCAAATTTGCCATGTTTTTGTTGTCACTCAAAATCATTTTTGTGTGAGGAACTAAATTTCATAAGAAAGAAAGCATTTTGACGCATGTTAAGACGTTGTATATTCAACTATCGAAATTTTGATATTTTTCATTACTAAATGAGGTAACATTTTTATGAAATTCCGTTACCGGTAACGGAATATCAAATGTTCATCAAGTAATACAATCACAGAAAAGCTTCTCTTACGTTGGTTTCTACCTCGATTACAATAAACTTTTGCCATGCTACCTTTCTACGAGTATTTTCGTTTATCATCAGGACTTGCAATTTCATTGTTGGTTGAATGAGTTTGTAAAACAACATTTATCACCTAGATATAGGCCTACTGAGTCAACACTTTTGTTAATTTAAGAAAGCAAACTGATGCAATTATCTAAGGTAAAAGTAAAACAGATAAATAATATAACTCCATGATTGAGGATGCATTGCTGTCTGCGTAACTACACATAACGTAGGTACACAGCCTTCTAATGAATAATGTCTAACATAAGTCATCAGTGGAAATATATGATTTGCAGATTGTCAAGATTAGAATAGCTGTACAAGGTGTAGGTGGGACTCGTTTCAGACCATCCTCACATTTTTCATGAATGTTAATTAATAGCATCAAATTAACTACTAGCTCACTGTTACACTTAACTTGGCGAATAGGTATTGATGGTTGTGTAGACCTATCTGCTCCTTAGTCCAAAATTAAATGCACAAAACGGTGAATATCTAACTAAGGAGGGTTTATTTGTCTTGAAGTCAAGTTCAAATTTTCAGCTGATGTCTCTATTTCTTCTGCCTATAGTATATTCCCTCCCTGTCACTTAATATCAGGACCAATGACCACTTTTACAGAAGCGTCTACTGTGTGAAGCAGACCACGTTTTTGCATGAAGCTAACACTGCATCCTGTGGTCATGTTGACAGCTATCGAGATTCATGTTAACAAACATGAGTTACGATTGTGATCGACTCATCACGCCATTTAAATCTCGAATGTTTCAGACATACACTCCCACATGAAAGTGCTTGCTCCTTTCAATGTCATTAAATGTGTAATGAATAGCGCTTAAAATGAACAAAGATGGTTGCAGCGTTGCCACCGGGTCTCGAGATCCCATCCGCACAGGCAGTGCATCGATGCAAGGTTGTATAAATGAAGGTATAAACTCAAGCCTACTATATGCTAGGAAATTATATCCGCGAGCACTAAATTTTGGGAACATATTCGTTGTTCCGTTCCTGGAAATTATCTACTAGGCAGTGGATTGGTAAGTACGTATTGGATTGGTAATTCGTCTCATGGAAAATGTTTACGAAAGGAAAGTTTCTGTTGCTAGAAGCTTGATTTCGAGCCTGGTCTAGGTCTTTGAATATCCAGTATTCTTGACCGTGCTAAAATATATCGTATAATTGTGAGCGATTTTAATGACATTTGATTTTTATTTCTTCGAAAAGATTTGATTTTTTACACACTGATTAAACTGTATATTAAATATCAAAACTGCTAAAGTACAAAGAAGAAGATAATTTGTTTCAACAGTAACATTTTATACGGATAATGTCATCTTATTATAAAAAAGACAGTATGCAAATTACTCGTATATGTAAAATAAAGTTTACACGCTTTAGAATATTCATGTGTCAAAACTAAGATGTCAATACTATGATAAGTTATGATTTATGAATAATAAAACGTCTGTAATTGTGATACTGTATGCGATGATTAAAGCATAAGAACTGATATAATGCGTCAAAAGTCACATAAGACGTCATAGCAGACATACTGTAACACCTACATATTTATCGATAGCTTAACAGTTGAATCATGTCAAATAAAGTCTAAGTTGTGGTTCTAGTAGAAAAATGTTTAATTGTATTTAGAAAAAAACTGCCGGTACTTCAAAAACATATCTTTTCTAAATTTATAGCCCTAAATAAAAGACTATTTTTCTGAGGCCTTCATCCGCGCAGGTTCCGTGCACGCGCAGCTCAAACCCCTCATCCGCGCAGCAGTGGCAACGCTGTGGTTGCTTTTCAATCATGAAAAAATGTGAAGGGGGACCCGAAAAGAGCTGTGAGTGGGGCGGGAACTGATATAGATGCATTTTTACCACCAACTAAGTCAAGTTGCATAAATGTCCAATGCATAAGCCCAGGCATATATCACAAGTGTACTCATATGCAGAAGATTATTTTCTCAAGTTGAATGTCTATTTGACTATTTAATACATCCATACCTTGATTTGTAGGCCTAATATTACCGACAATAATACGATGATCATAATTTCACAGGTTGCTGTAAGAAGAGTGAATTCAATTTCTTTGTTCCACCATTCAGCAACATGAAATAAAAAAATATATATCGTCAACATCCTCGATTGTTGACCAAGAATTCTCGAGTGCTGAGAATCCCTGGAACATTTGTATTCATACATCTCTCTTGACATTTTTTATTACCTTGGTGTAAATATCTCATATTTTCCCATCTACTGATGTGCCTTAATAGTAGTCGATGTACATATCCTGTTGTGATTTCATTCGAAATTCCCCATTGCCCTATTTCGCTGTGATGTGGTTTGAAAGACAAATAGGTGTGGCAATAAGGAGTAAGGAAAGAAATTAGCAAAAGGGAAGTTGTGTCTGGTAATAGGAGTTGATGAACATTTGAAGTGCCGTTATCATGTAGCATCAATTATTTTCTACTTTTATAACAATTTCACAACTAGGACTATATTTGGTGATAACATTGTCTACTAAGCCTAAAACGATATAGCGTTCATCATATGCGCATTTTCATAATGGAACAGCATGTTATGAGACTAAAGCTATATGCATGTAAAAGTGATTGATGCTAACTTTTTTTTTAAATTCCGCTACCGAGCCATTTTATGGACAGATTGAGGAAAATGAATTTCTCAAAAATTCTTTTCTGTGTCATTGAAGAGCCCACCGCACATGTCACACATGATTTCAAAAGGAAAATAGATCTTCATTGACTGTAGCAGTCATGTTAACAGTGAGAATGAAATTCCGTTAGCGCTTGTCCAGTCCCACAAGTGTTGTTATGTAGATAATTAGGGTGATTTTCTCTTCTTTCTTTGTTCTATTAGATAGGCTAGCTGTGCTAGGATCAATTCAACTATTTCAGTATATAGATTTTGCACTGCTACAATCTACTACATACAATTAATACACCACTGTCAATGGAATGGCCCTTATGTGGATTACGACGATGATAACTTTGTTATCATATGACATTTTCAGACAGATATCTCGGGCAATATTTTTGCAGCCCTTTTGCTCTTTACTCTATAAACGTTTGAGGGACCTTAAAACCCTTAGCATACGAGTCTATATAACATACATTCTAATTTTTTTATCACGTTTACTATGCAATAAAAATGTTTCCTCGTCATCCACATGTTTATTCTCTTTCTATATATTTGCCTTCCATATTATGCCGAGGGACACATTTGATGTATGGGCTGGTTCCTTTACCTCAAACTTTGGTTTGAAAAATCATTGGACAAATTGGACATTCAAGGTAGTCCCAATTCCTTTCTTAAAGCATCGTGTCCTCCGGAATCAATCCAAGAATGAATGTATTTTGAGGTGTAATCGTTTAACAATGTATGTGGTCATCCTGAAACTTGATTGACGTAACAAACAAAGAGTTCATCACGCGGAAAATTACTTAAGTAAACGATAATTATTAAAGCTTGTAGCGGAGAATCACACTTATTTACGCAGTTGATCTATGTCAGCATTTAATACTTCCAGTTCATGTATGAGTCTCACTTTCTTCTGTTTTCTTTTCGTGATCCTTCATCATTTTATTTCTTTTTCTCTTCATGCCACTCTCTGTATCGCCGATTTGAGTTCCTCGCCAAGCGAATCATGTTGCTAGAGATATCCATAGTCGCAATATCTCGGTGGCGCAATTCGTCATAAACAAATCGCTGAGCGACTAGCGATTCCTCTAGCTAGCTTGCAGCTTTAGTTTCCTTGTTGACGTTGAAGCCTCTCTCCACCGCAATTTCGCCGTGACTAAGTGTGAAAGCCCTCAAAATGAAATTGTTTATGGCGCTCCGAGTTCAAAAACTCCAAATTTGATGTTTTATTATTTTAGTATATTTATATTACTATGTTTATTATCTATGTATATTTTTGTACTTTTTTGTTCTGCATCTAATGTATATATTGAAGATATTAACAGATGAAATGTGGGAAAACAATTATTTGTATATGTATGAGACAACTAAGCGCATTTTAGAAAATGAATATTAGTGCGATTTGAGTTGAAATAAAAGCTTAGAATCTTTTTGCTTTTGACCTCATCTAATGACAATGATGTAATCTCATAACGACAGTAACATAGTAATCATCATTTTATTAACACCTTGACCACATCTTTCGATTAGTGCATGGTTTATTAGTTTTTGTTGTCATTCTCCATTTTAAATAGTGATCTACTGGAAATTTGTTAGAAATTAGCGTTTTTTAACATTGAAAATAACCACAGCCCATGGATGACCTTAAATCAAAAAAATAATGCTCTTTTTTATGAATCCCCTTTCGATTGATGCGTGTTTTGGCAAACCTGATTTAATAGTTTGGTAGATAAGCATGTGGCGTGATACCCTGGGGCGAGGGTTAAGAGGTAATTCAGTTAGGGGTGTGGTTTGTGCATATCGCATGTTTGTCTGCTTTCGACAAGTAGTGGATCCACTAAGCAAGTTCGAAATCCCGATTTTTTCCTTATTCTCCCGGTGTATTTTCAGTTTCCCAGTTTTTAACGGTTAGCAGGCACCCTGATGATGCAGTGACACTTCAGACAACTTTTACAATTTATTGAAATCGCTTTGTTCACTAGTCTAATTCTATTCTACATTGCTCCAAATTCTAGTCCACCTCCCATTCCAGACTTCTCAAAGCCCATATAAAAGCTGCTGAATTCAAACATGCTTTCGCTAATGTTGAAGATTTCATTTCATATGATCTAATATTTGTGAACATCAACAATCACAGCTATTAACAGACAATGCTGAAATGTTCAAAATCAAATTGACCTGACGATAACAATTAAATTTAACCTAAAGGTGAAAACCTCTCATGTTACTACTGAAAAACAATAAGTAAGTAGAATCATTGACTGAATTTACGTGAATTTATAAAACAGAAAATTTGGTAGATCAAGAAACGGACCGATTATTAAGTCTAAAAAAAGTGCGACACAGGTGATGAAATGAGCATGCTGTCATTTACGCTTTATTTGTTAATATCAAGCCGCTTGAAAAAAACTTGATCCCTTGTACTAGCGCCATGGAAATTTATCTTAGACTCAACTTCACAAAAAAATTGGCGTTTATTTGTACCTGATGGCAGGCAGGTATGGAAGATCCGAGGTTCATGTCAATCCTGGGTGAACAACTGCGTTCTTACCAGAGATTACCAAAACTAACATGATTTGAGATCAAGCAATGGGCATTCATTGCCTCATGTCAGAGAAACTGAAGTTCAATACGTCAATACTTCAAAAGATTTATGATGAAGAGATGCAACGCACAATCATGAAGTTGATTTTCAAACTTTTCTCATTGCAATTATAGAAGGTTCAAAAGACATTTCTCTGTCTGTTTCCATGTGAGTGAGAAATTTGATGTTTCAACTCTCTTGACATTTTTTATTACCTTGGTGTAAATATCTCATATTTTCCCATCTACTGATGTGCCTTAATAGTAGTCGATGTACATATCCTGTTGTGATTTCATTCGAAATTCCCCATTGCCCTATTTCGCTGTGATGTGGTTTGAAAGACAAATAGGTGTGGCAATAAGGAGTAAGGAAAGAAATTAGCAAAAGGGAAGTTGTGTCTGGTAATAGGAGTTGATGAACATTTGAAGTGCCGTTATCATGTAGCATCAATTATTTTCTACTTTTATAACAATTTCACAACTAGGACTATATTTGGTGATAACATTGTCTACTAAGCCTAAAACGATATAGCGTTCATCATATGCGCATTTTCATAATGGAACAGCATGTTATGAGACTAAAGCTATATGCATGTAAAAGTGATTGATGCTAACTTTTTTTTTAAATTCCGCTACCGAGCCATTTTATGGACAGATTGAGGAAAATGAATTTCTCAAAAATTCTTTTCTGTGTCATTGAAGAGCCCACCGCACATGTCACACATGATTTCAAAAGGAAAATAGATCTTCATTGACTGTAGCAGTCATGTTAACAGTGAGAATGAAATTCCGTTAGCGCTTGTCCAGTCCCACAAGTGTTGTTATGTAGATAATTAGGGTGATTTTCTCTTCTTTCTTTGTTCTATTAGATAGGCTAGCTGTGCTAGGATCAATTCAACTATTTCAGTATATAGATTTTGCACTGCTACAATCTACTACATACAATTAATACACCACTGTCAATGGAATGGCCCTTATGTGGATTACGACGATGATAACTTTGTTATCATATGACATTTTCAGACAGATATCTCGGGCAATATTTTTGCAGCCCTTTTGCTCTTTACTCTATAAACGTTTGAGGGACCTTAAAACCCTTAGCATACGAGTCTATATAACATACATTCTAATTTTTTTATCACGTTTACTATGCAATAAAAATGTTTCCTCGTCATCCACATGTTTATTCTCTTTCTATATATTTGCCTTCCATATTATGCCGAGGGACACATTTGATGTATGGGCTGGTTCCTTTACCTCAAACTTTGGTTTGAAAAAATCATTGGACAAATTGGACATTCAAGGTAGTCCCAATTCCTTTCTTAAAGCATCGTGTCCTCCGGAATCAATCCAAGAATGAATGTATTTTGAGGTGTAATCGTTTAACAATGTATGTGGTCATCCTGAAACTTGATTGACGTAACAAACAAAGAGTTCATCACGCGGAAAATTACTTAAGTAAACGATAATTATTAAAGCTTGTAGCGGAGAATCACACTTATTTACGCAGTTGATCTATGTCAGCATTTAATACTTCCAGTTCATGTATGAGTCTCACTTTCTTCTGTTTTCTTTTCGTGATCCTTCATCATTTTATTTCTTTTTCTCTTCATGCCACTCTCTGTATCGCCGATTTGAGTTCCTCGCCAAGCGAATCATGTTGCTAGAGATATCCATAGTCGCAATATCTCGGTGGCGCAATTCGTCATAAACAAATCGCTGAGCGACTAGCGATTCCTCTAGCTAGCTTGCAGCTTTAGTTTCCTTATTGACGTTGAAGCCTCTCTCCACCGCAATTTCGCCGTGACTAAGTGTGAAAGCCCTCAAAATGAAATTGTTTTCTGGCGCTCCGAGTTCAAAAACTCCAAATTTGATGTTTTATTATTTTAGTATATTTATATTACTATGTTTATTATCTATGTATATTTTTGTACTTTTTTGTTCTGCATCTAATGTATATATTGAAGATATTAACAGATGAAATGTGGGAAAACAATTATTTGTATATGTATGAGACAACTAAGCGCATTTTAGAAAATGAATATTAGTGCGATTTGAGTTGAAATAAAAGCTTAGAATCTTTTTGCTTTTGACCTCATCTAATGACAATGATGTAATCTCATAACGACAGTAACATAGTAATCATCATTTTATTAACACCTTGACCACATCTTTCGATTAGTGCATGGTTTATTAGTTTTTGTTGTCATTCTCCATTTTAAATAGTGATCTACTGGAAATTTGTTAGAAATTGGCGTTTTTTAACATTGAAAATAACCACAGCCCATGGATGACCTTAAATCAAACAAATAATGCTCTTTTTTATGAATCCCCTTTCGATTGATGCGTGTTTTGGCAAACCTGATTTAATAGTTTGGTAGATAAGCATGTGGCGTGATACCCTGGGGCGAGGGTTAAGAGGTAATTCAGTTAGGGGTGTGGTTTGTGCATATCGCATGTTTGTCTGCTTTCGACAAGTAGTGGATCCACTAAGCAAGTTCGAAATCCCGATTTTTTCCTTATTCTCCCGGTGTATTTTCAGTTTCCCAGTTTTAACGGTTAGCAGGCACCCTGATGATGCAGTGACACTTCAGACAACTTTTACAATTTATTGAAATCGCTTTGTTCACTAGTCTAATTCTATTCTACATTGCTCCAAATTCTAGTCCACCTCCCATTCCAGACTTCTCAAAGCCCATATAAAAGCTGCTGAATTCAAACATGCTTTCGCTAATGTTGAAGATTTCATTTCATATGATCTAATATTTGTGAACATCAACAATCACAGCTATTAACAGACAATGCTGAAATGTTCAAAATCAAATTGACCTGACGATAACAATTAAATTTAACCTTAAAAGGTGAAAACCTCTCATGTTACTACTGAAAAACAATAAGTAAGTAGAATCATTGACTGAATTTACGTGAATTTATAAAACAGAAAATTTGGTAGATCAAGAAACGGACCGATTATTAAGTCTAAAAAAAGTGCGACACAGGTGATGAAATGAGCATGCTGTCATTTACGCTTTATTTGTTAATATCAAGCCGCTTGAAAAAAACTTGATCCCTTGTACTAGCGCCATGGAAATTTATCTTAGACTCAACTTCACAAAAAAAATTGGCGTTTATTTGTACCTGATGGCAGGCAGGTATGGAAGATCCGAGGTTCATGTCAATCCTGGGTAAACAACTGCGTTCTTACCAGAGATTACCAAAACTAACATGATTTGAGATCAAGCAATGGGCATTCATTGCCTCATGTCAGAGAAACTGAAGTTCAATACGTCAATACTTCAAAAGATTTATGATGAAGAGATGCAACGCACAATCATGAAGTTGATTTTCAAACTTTTCTCATTGCAATTATAGAAGGTTCAAAAGACATTTCTCTGTCTGTTTCCATGTGAGTGAGAAATTTGATGTTTCAACTCTCTTGACATTTTTTATTACCTTGGTGTAAATATCTCATATTTTCCCATCTACTGATGTGCCTTAATAGTAGTCGATGTACATATCCTGTTGTGATTTCATTCGAAATTCCCCATTGCCCTATTTCGTAGCAATAGTTCAAGTTCTGAGAATTTCTCAATTTACATTAAATTGTATACAAGACACTTCTTGATGATTCCTCACCAATTCGTCGTCGCTGTCAATCCATCCAATTCGTCAGGCCGATGTTCGATCCATGGTGACGTGCTTGACAGCACTTGCCAACTTCGATTCTACCCATCGCCATCTGCACGCGGTCCACCGTGCCCATGTTATTTCGTTCCCCAAGTCAGTCTTAGAATTAAATCACAATGGTTAAAGCAAATCAATTCGATCTCATTCTGCGTGTCGCATAGATTGAGTTGAGAGCAGAAGAAACCCATATGTGACAAGAAAAGCAGAATGAAACTTCTTAAACAATTGCCATAGAATTCTCTGATTCACTAAGTTGAGTCAGTCAACATTGCACCTTTCGCCGTTACAATTCCTGAACGTTGTTTGTAATGTCTGTTAAAGACATATCAGAACATATCTACCTATTGACATCAAGCTGTTAACATGTTTTCCTCATGTTCACTTGGTAGTATTTTTTCACTGACGTTTCTGCATATCTCATGACTTGGCTTTCTTGGTCCTTTCTTCTTGTGAATTGTGGTGAAAAGTATCAAGAGTTTTGATGTCAAACTTTTAATCTTTTGTTTGTTATTAATTACGGTCAATATGCATTTACTGGATATTTGACCATGGCACTAAATTCGACCTCTTGGTAGAATTTGCGATAAGCCCCTTTCTGTAGAATGTGATGCACGTGTATACAAGGTTCACACTTACCTTTATATTTGGATATACTTCGGCGGACATATTACCTGAAAAATTAAAACCGTTATAAATTACTTTGAAATTCGTCAATAGGTCTATTGATTAATGCAATTCATCATTAATTAACTTTAAATTGGAAGCAAGTACGCATAATTTCTGCCTAGACTAAAATACTGAAAAATATTAGCAATGATAGAATCAATGACTATATGAAAATCGGAATTCTTCACAGATTACTTATTGATTTTACGACATTGTCAAGGTCATACTATAATAAGCAACAATTCTCTTGGATAAGCAAAAATCAGTACGACCGACATAGTTTAAGTCCACACCAGCTTTCGAATTTATAGATTACATGAAATCGATCGACTTTCCTCAGTTTATCCTTGAGAGCCGATCAGAATCGTATGTGCGCAAAATAGAATCAAACGAAAGCAAATCTCACTCGCTTTCAACCACCCCTGAATAGGTATGTGAACAAAGAAGGGCTTGCAATACATATATGTCTGTTCATAACTTCATGGTCGGTGCAAGTATAAGCCGCAAGTATTGATGAAACTTTCATGATAGTCATTCATCTTGAGAGTCAGCGGACACAGCTCCTAAATTAAGAACTTTACAACAAAACGCATTATTCTGGCGCGATGTAATAGTGTATGGGCAAGGTTCTTGTAAGTCATAGATGCATAACTCAGAGAGTACATGTGCAGACCTATCCAGGAACGCTGACGAAGCACTCGGGCATGGGAATTGTCAGAATCGTTGAGAATCCAAAAGCATCCAAAACTTGAAACAACATCCCCTTCCATCTCCATCGTAAATACAGGTATCCAAGAAGCAAAAATTTCAACATGATCAAACCAAAAATAGTGAGAATTTGTTGATGCAGAGTTTAATTAATCAAGGAGGGGAGAATGATGTGACTGTTTGTTTGCAGCCTGAATACAGTGCCTCGAGCAGCCGCTGTTCGAAATTTACGGGAATGGTCGATATTAACAAGAATTTGTAGATGCAGAGCTGAATTAATCAAGGAGGGACTGTTGGTTTGCAGTATCTTTCCTACAAAGACTGGAAGAAAGAAATTGAAGTGAGGCAAATATTTACTGACTTGTAACCTGAAGAAAAATAGGACCTCACAGTTCTTCTGTCTTTACACGGCAAAGCTAGAGAATCGGCACCTGAGTAAGAAGTCAAAAACTTGCAAAACTAACCGGCATAGACTTGAATGATTATCAGCAAGATGGACAACAGTTTTGCCCAAGACGAAGATCGAATCGCCTACGATGCTTGCGATCCTTGTTCTCCGAATGTGGAGTATCTTCGTGATTTCAATCACGGAATACGGATTGGCTAACCTTGCACAAAAAATACGGAATGGCTCTAGTTAACCAAACAATGAGAACAAGTTCGCTCGTGTGACCCTTATCGCCCCACTTAAGCTTCACTCAAAAAATGGTTAGAAATTCAAGAGATTAAGACTGTAGGCCTACCACTGGAATAAAGGACAAAGCGGAAGTTCCCGTCATGGTCTGCATGAACTAATCAGGTGCTTCGTGCTGCTGAGGACCCACATCAGTTTTAAAGATCGCGACATTATGCAACACCTAAACATTGAAAATCTTCCGCACAATATTTGATCCGGTAAATGATTAAATCGTCCCAGCAGCGACGGTCGTCCTTGCAGATGTGCCATATGCGGCTGGATGCTTAATTGGACAGCTATATGACCTGATAAGTGACAAAGAAGGGACAGAGATAAGTTCATATCACTCTCCTCACATAGAATGATTTCACAACATTGGACAACACACATGGAATGACAATATTTGACTGAGGACCAAGTCTGTGGTTAAAAATGGTCAACGTGTTTAATTGACTGATTGGACGAGTCGGAAAAGCCCAAATTGAAGAAATGCCTTCACCAACCGGCTTCCTCTTTGGAGATGGTAAACTTGTGAGGTCCTTGAAAGACCTGAAGCTACCGCGTCAAATTTCGACGAGAGGTATTCGTCGTTACCGGGATTGTTTCAGTTGACAAAACCATTCTTTTGAGCAAAATTTTCAATGAAGAGGACAAAAAACCGTTATGGAATTTGAGACAAGGAGAGTAATAATGCATCGCGAGGAAGTTGAAACGCTGACAAATCGTGATGCTAATCTATCTAGGTCATAATATCATAGAAGCTTTGCTGACTATGGATGGCTCACGATTTGCGGCAAAGTGCGGTGATATCTTATCGCATGATTTATCGAAAATTAAATTTCTCAAATAAAAAACAGCTCAAAAACTATCGAAAATTTAAGTCAGACAAATAAACACAGCGTTAAAATAATGCAAATTAAGCGATCATCTCAACAACAGCTTAAATCACACAATCTGTGATCAATTCTTCAACCTAAGAATATATATTGTTTGAAAGAAATCATGTCTAGGCACAGCCCAGCGTTAGTCATACTTGACAAGTCAGCAAAATCAATAATCAAAGTAGTCTTTCGAATATCGGAAGGATATTCGCCTATCGGTCGTGCTTAAGTTTTCTATACATAGTATATAGCATGGTGGAGTTTAAATAAATAGCAAGATGACTACGACTGATCGTATTTTGATACTTGTGGTTAAAGCGTCGTATAAATCAACTGCTCTAAGACTTCCATCGAATTCGGATTAGAGTCGGTCAATTGCTCTCAACCTTCGTCAGGAATAAAAGGACATGCATCACACAGACAAACACAAAATTCAAATGTTGTGGATGATCTTTGTGATGCATGCTGCATGATTAGTACATGAGGAAAAAATCGTTCATTACTTGTCTTATAAATTTTATTTCTTTTATTTTTCCTTGTATTTCACTACTTCAATCGTCTTGCTATAATGTGGAAACACATGTGCCATGTTCTTGATCACCATGTTCCATACAAGGGAAAGCACAACATCGTTGCATCGTTTCAATTTATGTCAAACCGTCCATTAGTCCTTTCACGAAGTCCTGTTTGCCCAATAAAGGAAATTTTAGTGCGTATACAACGTTAGTATGCCAAACGTTGCATCAGCCGCTTTAATGTTATATGAAGTATCTGTGACTGGTGATATTACTGAAGTGTCATTTGAAGTCACTTTGTTCGTTCTACAACAACGTGCAGAGCCACAAGACACTACCAATTTCTTTAATTACATGTGTGGCGGGGTATCACGTAGTTGGAAGCACACAGGAACTCTTTTCTTTTAGATGGGAGTTTCCACCATAATTCTATTTTCACATTGCTCTGGCAAAAAAAACTGCTTATGCTTCTCAAAAATCGATCTTGCTTCACCATAAATCAATGGTATGGAACGATGAAGGGGATTCGAGTATCATCGGTAATCTGTCTATTCCTGAGCACCGATTGTCGATCTAAAAGAAGACCTTATTGATCTGCTGTTAACACGAATATGATCATTTGCTTGGAGTTATTTTGCTATTAAGTTAGACTCCATCACGCTACGAAATTTCTCGTTACTAAACTCAACGCTGTTGAAGGATTAGAAAACCCCGAGCACGACCGATAGGAAAAGCACATTTTCGAAAGATTACTTTGCCACATTAGGTGCGACAAGGGTGACAAATGACATGTTCTATGAGCAAGAGTATCAGAGTGAATCACTCTGAAATCAGAGGCCCCGATTTTTGTAATTTTTTCGGAATCCGACTGCAAAAAACTAACCGAACCAAGTGAATTTACTATCGAAATAGGATCCGTAGCATAGTAGATAGCAGTGACAATGGATCAATGGGCTTGTGCACGACGACTGTTCAGCTTCAAAAACTTCGGAGAACCAGGTTTTTTCGGTTAGCTTTTTACAATCGGATTCCGAAAAAGATTGCAAAAATCTGATCCTCTGATTTCAGAGTGGCTTCATCTTTAGAATTTCATAATTTATGGATTTTTTATAATTTTATGACTGATGCGACCCAAATGCAATTTCCTGGTTCACGATGTGCCATAGGAAAACTTATATTCCACAGATTATTTTGTTATGTTTTAATTTCATAAGTGGTCAGTTGTGGTCAGTAGGTCTCACTCTTTTACAGAATTTTCACCCCTAGCACAGCTATGAGCCATGAGCGAACCTAGGGGTTATCCAATGAAGATGCAACAAATTGTATTATTTTAAATAAATAAGAGGAAATAACAGATCTTCTAATCTGAATAATCTGTCCCCATTAGAAACCTGTTCGCACGCCTCTTGAAAGCATCAAGATGTCAGGGAGTGGTCTGGAGAAGCTGATTCTAAAGCTATGCCATGCCGTGTGAACAAAATAGCTTTTCGAGCGACCCACAGTACGTGTGCATCCTAAGCTCACATGATAGCATGTGAGTGCATTACTTCTGCCGTGTGCTTCTGGAGAAGATCTTTGGTTTGGGTACGCACTCATTTACTGTAGAGCTGCTTACGAAATAGCATCTCGGAGAGCGGCTGCAACTTGTTAAGCAAGTTTTTTACCCATAAGACACGTTTCTCAACCCGTTCAAGGAGGTTAGGATGCGTTCGTAGGGCGCCGGCACACAGATGACAACAATGCTCCATCAGAGGACGAATAGTAGACTTGTAAAGATAGCAGACAGTGTGGTGGAAGATAGCTGCTGGCACAATAGAGACCAACAATGCATTGAGCTGCCTGCTTGCTAATGGACTGGATGTTTGGAAAGCCAGACAAACTAGTTACATGCTCGACTTCTCTTACCAATGTAGAAAATGCAAGACAAAATGATACAAATGCTTCACAGATTACTGCTTTACCAAAATTGGAGGGGTACAGTTTTCATATAAAATTGAGATCTGATGTTTCCGATACACTTGTTCAGAAGCCGAAAAGGGTGCCGTTCGCCTTAGAATCTGTTATTGAATCGGAAATAGGCAAATTACTAAAAAACGACATTATTAAAGAGACTGATTCGTCTCCGTATTTGTCTCCGATAGTTATTGTGCCGAAAAGTGATGGCAATATTCGCGCATGTGTCGATCAGCATCCTCTGCCTACTGCAGATGAGACTTTTGCTAAGCTTTCTGATGTACGGATCTTCTCTAAACCGGATCTTCGTGCCACGTATCACCAGCTAGAAATTAGGGATGATTCGCGTGATCTTACTGCTTTCACTTCACACGTAGGTCATCTTCGATACAGACGCTTGACGTTCGGTTTGTCCAATGCACCGTCGGCGTACATGAAAGTTATTTCGAGAATCTTACGAGATTGCACGAACACGAAAAGTTATTAAGATGAAATTCTGATTTTTTGGTAGAACGTCCGAAGAACATGACAACTGTTTGAAGAAGACTTAACGACGATTGAAAGAGCATGGTATAGCGTTCAATGAGAGCAAAATGCCAATACAACCAAACTCTCATTCAATTTCTGGGGAGGGCTTTAAGTTTTGAGGGTGTTTCTCCTTTGCCGTCCACAGTTGAAGCAATAAAAAATGCTCCTTTTCCGCATGATAAAAGCTTCGTGCGTTCTTTTATGGGTCTGGTAAATTTATACCGGAATTTTATACCAAATGCAGCCGGAATTTCTCCATCACTTTATGATTTACTAAAAGAAAACGTTGTGTTTGAGTGGACTGAAAAAACATCAGCATGAATTTGATAAGTTGAAGGAGTGCTTGACTAGCTGTGTTCCCCTGGCGTTCTACGACTCGAACGTGGATGCTCCAACGTTTCTGACCAGGGATGCATCCGGTCATGGCATCTCAGCTTTACTGTCACAGAGACAAATTTGGTGTTGAACGCCCTGTACATTTTCTCAGTAGGAAATTGTCTGAGAGTGAAAAAGCGTATTCGGTGTCGGAGAAATACTTTCTCGCTGTGCTGTGGGGGAGTTGAAAGATTGCACCAGTATTTACATGGACGTCCGCTTACTGTTAGGACCGACCATCAATGTCTCAAACAACTTTTGATGAATGTTTCTGGTGGATCGGCTCCCTGTTGCTGAAGCTTCAGAGCTTCAGTGAAGTTGCTTCAGTGCAATTTTGATGTAAAGTACATGTACATTCCCGGTGGAGAAAACACCGTGGCAGAGGCCCTTTCGAGAGTACCGCAAAAATCTAATGACTCTTTTACAGAATTTTTGCTGCTTCTTTGACGTCAGCTATGAACGACTGTCCTATCACTTTAAGTGAATTACAGTATGTAACGAAACCGATAAGGACGAAGAACTTAGGAGTGTCAAGAAAGTTGTTTTGCAGGGATGGCCTTGACGTATTTCGGGTTTACCCAACGATGTTAAGCCTTACTGTAATTTGCGCCACGAATTATCTGTTGTAAATGACAAACTAATGAAATCAGATAAGTACGTTGTTCCTTGTTCTCTTCGTGATAGAGTTATTTCTGTTGCACACGAGGGTCACATGGGCATTACAAAATGCAAAGTACGTGTCCGAGAACTTTATTGGTGGCCAAATGTGAATGCGAACATGGAGTGTTTTACGAAATTGTAAGTGCTGTCATGAGTTCCGCGTGATTCACCGGTCCAAGTTTCTAATTTTGTACACAGACCATGGCACCAATTGGCTATTGACATCAAAGGCCCCGTTTATGAAAATCATAATCGAGCATGCTACATAATTGTGTTGATTATTATTCAAAATTTTTAACAACTCATGTTTGCACGTCAATTACAAGCTCAAAGAAAATCGATTTTCCTAGGCACATTTTTCTATTTTTGAACATTGTATGTTAATTACGTCTGATAACGGTCCTCAGTTCATTTCTTACGAATTCACTGACTTTTTAAGGAAAATGGGAATAATAGTCGTAAATCGTCGTTTTTCAATTTTCATTCCCCAAGGCAATGGTGTAGTTTAACCGCACTATTAAGAAACTACTTGATGTATGTAACTGAATTTTCAAATGCTAACGAACTGCAAAATACTCTTGACAATTATGTGTTTAATTACAATTCTACTGTGCATTCAAACGACTACAAAGGCACCATCGGATCTTATGTTGACCTTCAAAATTAAGTGCAATTTGACGATGTTATCTAGCAGTGATTGTTCTGAGGATGTGACTGTGAGTGACTATTTCCTCGCAAGGTGAACGTAGAGCGAGTTATACCAACGAGAGACGTATACCTTCATTCTCAGTTCATACGCGGAGATATGATTATTACGAAGAAGGGACAGAAAAGGAAACAGGTTGTGCAAGTTGGTCTATACACTTTTTAATTGGACGATGGTTTCTGCCTGAACACGCGGAACATTCTAAGACGTGCT
This sequence comes from Prostheceraeus crozeri, assembly GCA_907163375.1. NCBI lineage: Eukaryota > Metazoa > Platyhelminthes > Polycladida > Euryleptidae > Prostheceraeus > Prostheceraeus crozeri. The sequence continues at coordinate 61,976 of CAJQUW010014877.1, forward strand.
CATATTTCTGAGATAAACGATGACATGTATTACTTATCTTTACCACGACAAGCGAGTGCCAAAGATTCAAATAGAACACGAGACTCGCCCCCTAAAGCCCAACTCCACTTCCAAGCCAGTGGGGGCGGGAAACGCTGTAACACCTTCCCAGTAGGCCTATCACCCCTTGATGGATTCATCTGATTACGGAAACCACAAACGAGCTAATCAACAACTCAATCCGCGCACAGCGAATCTCTTCGGCGGTGAGGCGACGTATGAAGCACTACAGGCAAACCGAAAGGCCCTGCCGAGTTGATGATGGCAGACTCGAAGTTCGCAACCCTCTTACGTTCGCGACATATAATGTGCGGACACCCAATAAACTAGGTCGGTTTTACCAGTTAGCCGAAGACTGTTTTAAACAAAAAATGGATTTTATCGCGATACAAGAACATAGATGGAATGCCATTGAAGACGTAAGCTTATACTCAAACCAAATCAATTTTTATACAGTGGAGCAAGTGAAAGGAGGCAAGGAGGAGTTGGCATTCCTGTCAGTAACAAACTCGTGCGTTGCATCATAAAGAGAGAAAAGATCAGCAACAGAATCTTCTCCGTTACTCTGAACTGCAATCCTCGAGTTACAGTTGTCGCAGCATGCGCACCAACTGAGGAAACACCTGACGAGGCAGAAGAACAGTTCTCTTCTGACTTGTCGGATTTTCTTTTGTCGGTACCATCACACAGCTTCTTGGCTGTGCTGGGTGACTTCAATGCAAGAATCGGCTCAGATTCACACAGAACTTCACCAAACGTTGTTGGCCGCTAAAGCTACCATGATTCAACGAACAACAATGGATCCAGGTTAGTCGAGCTGTGCGAAGCAGAGGGACTGTTCACCGCATCACACAAGCAACCACGAAAGAGGAGTCACATGTGGAGTTGGCGGCGCCCTAATGGCGCGAAAGCACAATTAGACCTCATCCTGATGAGGGGAGATGGTCAAACTCGTTAAGAAACTGTCGAAGCTACTCGTCGGTCGAAATAGACTCAAATCGCAGAAGTCTCTGCATCAACGAAGATAAGCCCACGTGTTAATGGCAAAAACAGAATTTCAGAGGACTCCCTGACCTGACAACGCAAGCCTTACCCACGACAAACAAGTCCGGCAGAAATTTGTTCTTCAGATCAACAATCGTTTCTTCAGATCTTCAGATCAACTATCGCCAGTCGCGATGAGTCCCAACAACTATACGACGACCTCGCATCGACCATCAACGCAACCGTGGAAGCTAGAAGCTACCACACCGAAAAAGAAGAAAACGAAAAACGGACAATAGATTAGTCAACAAAGTGAAAAGCTCCAAAGACAAAGAACAGCAACCCGTAGACATATCTACAATCATAGAAATGAAGTCAATTACGGTATCTGGCTGATGAAACCAACCGCTCATTCAAAACGGATGACCTGAGGAGCATAGAGGAAGCGGGCAGAAATGCAACCACAGCTGCAAGGCAAAACAACACCAGAGAAGTGTTTAAAATCATCAAAAAACTGAGTGGAAGGGACCAATCTTCGTCGCCAATAAATGTCAACAAGTGAGATGGAGAAGCGCCGGAAAGCAATGAAGAGCTTATGAGTGAGTGGGCCCATTATTTCGAGCACATACTAAACAGCGATTCTGGAATGGATGTAAACAGACCTGCGGACACAAAATTAGCAATCAACACAGAATACTTCACGTCTAAAGAGGCAATCTCTGCCATCGCTGCGATGAAAAAGGGCAGATCCCCAGGCTGTGACACTCTGTCGGCAGAAGCTATACAATATGGTGGACCTGCTGTTTCCCTAAGACTCAGGGACATATGTAATTAAGTCTTAGATGGTGTGAGTACCTGCCAAGATCTTCAATCGATCGACTCCTACTCAATCGAATTTATGACAAAATCTACGTGAAACCTAAACCTCATCAAGCTGGATTCAGAAGAGGCATGGGTTGCGCCGAACAGATCCAAACGATAAGAAGAATCACCGAAGGTTTTCATTAAATGCAGATACCCGTGATCGGTACGTTCGTGGACTTCAGCAAGGCTTTCGCTTCCATCGATAGAAATGCGATGTGGGCTATCCTTAAACACTATGGTATTCCTGCTAAAATCAGACAACGGACCAGACAGTTCCAGTGTGCACTGGAGTTCTTCAAGGAGACACACTAGAACCATTCCTTTTTGTTATTGTCTTGGATTTTGTTATCAACCGCACGAACGCAAATGTGAACCTTGGCATAGTGACCCACGTAGACAGCAACTTAGACAGACTCGCAGACCTACACTTCGGCGACGACATTGCCCTGTTTGACAGCAGCACTTCAGCTATCCGCCACATCGAAGCCTTGGAAGAGGAAGCATCCAAGATTGGCCTCAAGATCAACCATGCGAAGACCGTAGCCAAAGCCATTAGCATCAGTGACGCAGAAGACCACCGGGAAGCCAGGAAAAATGAAATAGAACTCGTTGACGACTGAAAATATCTCGGTTTGACAATTTCATCAAGCAACACCGACTTCTTGCAACGTAGAGCCATAGCCTGGAGTAACTTTAGGAGACTTTCAAATGTATGAAATCTAGCAACATTCCACTGCAACTCAAACTGCGACTCTTCGATACCCTGATCATCTCAGTGGTGCTATATGGGGCAGAATCATGGATCATCACGAAAACTTTGTCCGACAAAATCAATGCGTTTTGAACAAGTTGCTACCGGAACCAGTTGGCATCAAGAGGATTGACCGTGTGCGAAACACCATCGCACTCCAAACAGTAAACCGTCCTGCTTTGATCAACACCGTCCACCGCAAACAACTCAGGGCGCTCGGACACTGGATACGCAAAGAATCCTCAATCGTACAGCGATACGCTCCTTACATACCGTCACGTGCGAAGTCGGAGGGGACGGCCAGGATTATCGTACATCCCTCCGACATGGAGAAGCTGACGGGCCTGACAGTGGACGAACTTGTGTCGAGGGCGGCGGACAGGGACGCTTGGTGCTCAAATGTAGTCGGGAGGTATGACTTACGTCCTCTCGATTAAGTAGAAAAAGTAAAGTAAGTACAATGTAACTATTGAGACTGTGAATGAACCTTTTGTCGAGGAGAGTCAGACAATTTTTAGACGTTCATCCCGACACACCAGATGTCTTTCATATTTACAGGACTATATGACATAATTTTTACCGGAATTTAAGTCGGCCTAGTTGTAAATAAGTGAAATTTACATTTGCGTGAATATATAAATCTGAGTAGTATAAGTATTTCATGATGTGTAAATAGGACTAAATTTTTATGAAATAAATTATTTGTACATAAAGTGAGTGGCACAGAATAGTAGCTTTACGATAAATTTTTTAATTAATTGTGTATAGGAACCTTCAAAATAAAGGGGGAAAATGTAGTGACTGCATTATTTAGCATTTCGCACACATTTATTCACATGTACATTAGGTATCTGGTTACATGTATATCGCAAACCAACTGTTGTCGTCACCAGGTGACACATGAAATTCATGTTGAATGATAGAATGTCAGTTTCTCTTGTGTCTGCACTATAATCTGAGTTGTACTTACCTGCTCTGATGATTTTCTTAATGACCTAGAATATATGGTAATAATACTTAATGGATTTTGATTGATACTTCTAATTGGAATTTACTGTTTTACGGATCTGAGGATACTACATACATTGTGGCTCATTTAACGAATTATTCATCTCAAAGCTTTTTGGCTTCCTTAAGACTTCATCAAAGGTCCACATCGACTCAAAACTAAACAAATTATTGCAATTATTACATGAAACATTGCTTGATGATGCACACCATAATTATCGTAAATACCAGTATGCAACGAGGAAGTACAAAAACATTCAAATACATGTAACACCAAGGATGCAGTAGACCCTAAAATTAAGTTTTAACAAAACCAGATTCTGAAAAAGATGACACCTATTTTCAAGAATTTTTGGTCAATGTATTCACCGATAACTACAGATGAAACTGTGTAATTCAAAAATTAAGAACATCACTATGGAGATAAGCTCATACTAAGCTTTCAAATGATGTACCAGGGTAAATTTTTTCGAATTCTGACATCTGGTACAGCTTCAATCAATAAACACTTGCTAATTTCGCGCTGACAAAACTGTTAGCGGTCAACTTCACAAATGTTTGTTGCATTAACAGACGATTGGTTCAAAAGAATGCTGTTGCATCAGCTCCAAGAGCATGATAGTTTTATCAATATCGGCAGATTCGTTCACAGCCATACTTCAAATTGGAATTCTTGCCATATTTAGGTATTTGGTGTCATTGATTGAGCAGTTAAGGTCAGAGGATTTCGAATCTCCAAGTAGTGACACGGAGCTTGTCTGCAACTGCTGACTAACAAGAGCATTTTATTCACGCTCTGGTTGCTAACATGTCAGGTTGGTGGATCGAGTCTTGGCAACTTATTCAATGATGACAGAAAGAGGGTCGACATAAAAATTTCATTAACTGATCAGCAATGAAGCAACGATGTTAGTTTAACTAATTACTTCATTTACTAATAAACGACATTTTCTAAAGCTAAATGCCTCGGCAAGCCATTTCAATAAACTTGCAAATAAATGCAAGCATACGAATACACATGATGAGAACAATCTAAAGATAAAAGACCATCTCGGTTTGTGCAACGATTGTGGAAGCGTACTGAATGTCAGTCATCTCTTATATAATACTGCACGTGTACAGTAATCAAATAAGCGCAAAGTTCATGCATGCAATCTTGACATTGAATCTGACACCAGATTCTTGGAAATAGAAAGATCAGTTGTTTAATTTTAAAAGATAGGTTGAAAAGTAGAATTGAATATAAAATTCCTGTATTAACAAAACTACAACGTGAAGCTAGAGTGAAAGTTAAACGAGTACCAGATGTGTTAAACACTAATCCGTGTCATAAAGTAAGCATACAGTAGTATATATCAATGATATTGTGGCCATTGTAATGAGTGAACATCATGTTATGCAAACTATTACACAATAGGCACATGCTTACGCTATGATGACTGTTTCCACAGACATTGAAAATTAAGCATTAAGGTCCTATTTGTTGTTGTCCGATGTCGATGACTGTTTCATCATGGATAATGAAAATACCAGACGGCTAGGATGAACTATCCTTACTTTGCATGTCTTATCCACAGAGTAAGGTTTTTGACCGTTTCTTAATTTGAACCGAACATAGACATCGAACCAAAGAGGTTTAATAGGGAAACTAGAGCGGACAGAAAGGCCTTTTACAATAGAGACTGATGGCACCACGCAATTTAATGATGAAATTTCAGTTTAACAAAAGACTTTTTCTATCGGTTTGTTTCACCGACGATAAGTGGCTACTAACTAATTTATCAGTAGATCTAAATATTGAACTTTATGAGATGTTGTGAAGATCATCGAAACGAGAATTTATTATCATTGCACAGCAATTTAAGTAATAATAATCAAGTCATCAAGCATTAACGAGTAAAATTTGATTGTATGTAGTACTTTGAAGTATTTATTCAATTGCGATAGCGTGCAACAATTTGAAAGTGGACGCAATAATTGAAATTATTAGTCCGTGCTCGACCACACGACAAATCTTGATTAGTGAATTTTACACTTTTGTTTTCTTATTAGCTTTGAGGACATCATCAATTTTTTACATGTTATCCAGGCCAGTTACGTGAAGACAGTACACACACTAGACGAAATGACTTACTTAATCTTGCTAAGGAAATCTTACAAGTTCTGACCAGAAAGTACCAGTCGTGCTAAGTCTTATTAACAAATCTGATCAGATCTGACAAGATCTTATTTGTGATTTTTAGAAATCTTTTGAGTAGAAAAAATTCTTATATTTTGCGTTTGTCTACATATATTCAGTGCAGTCAACATATATTCATTTAACAACTAAAACCATGGTATCGTCTGATCTGCGCACTGTAATCGGACTTCAAGTTTGAAATTTCAGTTCACTTTTTTTAATTTCAATTATCAGCTGGCAAGATCTGAAAAAGATTTGCAAAATATAATACTTAGTAAGTCTGGTACTTTCTGGTCAGGAAATGTAAGATCTTAAATAAAATAAGTTCTGATCAGACTTTGCAAGAATCTGATCAGACTTAATAAGACTTAGCAAGTCATTTCGTCTAGTGCACTTATACCCTCGCCATGAATTGATCCATTTCGTGTTCAAATGTTTGCAACAACGATGTAGTGTAAATCATATTGCATCCTCAAATGGCTGCACTTGAAAATCGTTCTATCAGTTGAGACACCGAAACACTTGTCGAACACTCAAAAAGATTCCTCATTGACGCCAGATTGGTTTTGATCAAGAATAAAAAAAAACAGCAAAGTACCGTTGTTGCAAAAGGCATGCAATTCCATAAATAACAAAGTCCCTCATTTGCTGTAAGCGCGCCTCGTATCACCTCGCTCTGTTGGAAATTTCCGCAATAATCGTACGATGAGATAAGTGGCTGATCCACATCTATTAAGGGAGTCTTATTGTCTCGGTTTACTGCAATGAGAAGCCATTCGATGAATAAGACTGCCAAACCTGCGCATGAACGCACGCGCGCGTGTGTGTTGAAACTGATGCATACCGGTTCCCTTAACCGTTCGTGTATGTTCTCACAAATACTAGCTAGTTTACGTTGTGGGGTAGAATTCTACCCCAAAGACATTGTAGAATTATTGCCGTAATTTGTCTGAAAGTTAGATCTTATACATCTCTTGCAAAGATATTTGGCACCTATAGGCATATGATTTGCCCTGCTGAGACTCTTGTTTTGATTCTATCTCTTCATAATTGATAAATTGGGGCCTACATGTAGACAAGGGGGGATCTTGTAATAGTCATGAGCATGTCTTTTGTAGGTAATTATGACTTCATTTTATAAACTGCCAATTCCTATCAATTAGAACGAGTTCTTTTATTTCTTGATGTTTACTTCCATCATACCGGCTCCTGTAAATCATACAAAAGTTTCGAAATCTTAATCTGCATAATCGTGTAAGCTTACATGTAGAGTAGAGGGACGTAAAAATTAATTAAGTTGAGTTTTTCAGATTATCTGGATTGAATTACAAATGAAGATCACTGTCACAGATGACTAATTGTCATTAATGCGATAAGCATGGTGTGTGCTCTACTTGTATGTGACAACAAATGTAACAAAATATAACGAATGCCTGTATGGCTACAGTTTTCACAGATCACAATTTGATGCCGTGCAAAGATGAATCTGTGGCATTGCAAACATAAATTGTCTTGTTTTGCTGTCATTAGATCGAGGGCAAACTTGGCATCGTCCAGGTTTGCTTGCCTTCGCAATGCATGTTGTAGGAGTGGTGACTTCCCGAATTCCAAATTTCGACAAGCACTCCCTGATGTCAAGACGTAGTCGCGGCTTTTCAATACGCCTTTGCATAAGGGGTCGACATAATTCATATGCCAGCTCCTTTTTGAATTCATAGTGATCTTCCATTGAATTGGACTGACTTGTCATCATTTTATGAGCGCAGATAACACTAACGTCAACCAAGTTCATGGCAACTGCATATGGCCACCTCCTGCACTTCCTCTTTGACCTGTATGTGCGTACAAGCTTGTCCAGATTGTCGACACCTCCTTTTGTTTCGTTATAGGTCTTCACTATATCAGGCTTTCCATCTTCCCGAGTGTTGTTCTATCGTTTGAGGTCCGATGTGCATGGATGACAGCAGCAAAACTGGACGCTTTGCTTGTCCCAAAATGAGCAGAGAGTCATGTCGGGGGTGTAGTAGTGACGGGTGTCTCCCTTGACACGTTCTGACAAGCATTTGGATCTGGCAGGAAGTACTCGGTTGTTTTGTCTCACAGTACAACATACGTTGTGTTGTGATCTAATAACTCCTGCACCAGACCTTCGCTGGTGAAGAAATTATCGGCAGTCACATTTCTTCCTCGATCCAAATAATCTTCAACCAAGCCCATGACAATGGCATGAGCTGATGGTCTAGATTTTGCTCGCTCAGTGTCCCTTTACCGATGTAAACAATGCATTTAAGTGGAATTGTTGTCTCAGAGCCAACACATCAAAAAATGTTGATGCCAAATTTTCCTGGCTTGGATGGAATATACTGCCGAAACTAGACTCGACCGTGGAACTCAACTAACATCTCGTCAACACACAGGAACGGTCCTGGAGTGTACACTGACTTCAGAGTTGCATTGAAAGTTTCGACAACACTGCGAACTGGACTCAATCTGTCGATAATATCACGGCGTCTGCTATCATCAAAACGTAAAGCTTTCTTGAGTTGAAGAAATCGCTGGGTTTTTATGTCGAAAATTTCTGAGTTGAAGAAACTCATGGTTGCCCTGAAGCAAAGATGTCCGTCTCTATGTGTCCACAATTCACGTAAGTCACGGTGATGAGCCTTGAAAACTCCTGCTAGCAAATGAAGTCCTATGAATGCCAGAATCTCGGCTTTATCTGTGCGTCTCCACTTTCCGTTTCGCGCAAATCTACGCAAGCTTGTGTTCGTGTAAATTACTGCTGTATCTATAAAATCAAGCATCATTACAAGAAAAGCATCCGTTCTAGATGCAGGATGCAAGCCAGTTGAGAAACCAGGCCGAGAAATATTACACATATTCCGTCTGGGACAACGACCTTGAGAAGCAATGTCAGAATTTTCAGTCCACTTCGACTATCGGTAGCTGCAGTGCATGACTATTGAAGGATTCTCAGATCTGAATGTATAATAGCATAGGCCTTCATTCGACAAAATTTTGTCAAGGACAAACTGGCCTAAAATAATTAGTAGCTCAAATCTCGTCTAGGAGGCTATTCAATCAGGATTCAATCAGATACGGAGTGGATTCAATACTGTAAAAATCACGTGATTGATATAAGTAAAGAGGTTTGGCACGCTTACAATGATATCATGATCCCCTAGTTATGTGGAAGTTGATCGTAAACCCTGTATATGAAGCCTGTGACGTGTAGGCCTATAGGCCTATACTTGCCATTCTCTTAGGTATTTCCTGTGAAAAAGGTTGAAAGCTGAAAGAAATTCAGATAAATCAAATGATTTCGAATCGAATTTCGAAATCAAATCGAATGTTTTCGATGATCGAAATAGAAAAACAGAAGTACAATGAAACAAAAAGTTTTTTCAGCAACAGATCAATGATATTTTTGACAAATAATTGTTGGGGTAGAATTCTACCCCAGAACATAAGTAACTGTGATTCTTGAAATATCCGATGAAGTACAATATATTTCTAATCAAGAATGTAGCGTGTGAAATTGACCCTATCTAACAAAAAAAGTCATATAGTATCAATGATCAAATGTGCGTAATAAAAAAATTACGCTTGTCTGAAAACGGCTGGGGTAGAATTCTACCCCACAACGTAAACGAACGGTTAATGCTTGCAACGAGTTACTAACATATTGTAACATTTATCAGTGTGTGTTCCGGCGCGCGTCTGTTACCAGATGCGTGATGTGTGCGTGCCAGCGGTGTCGAAATTCATGCAGAGAAATTGCCATGACTTGGGCGTCTGTATCTGCTAAGCCATGAATTTCGCCAACCATTTTGAGCTGTGTGCACCCGTAACAAAATTAAATGCAGTTTAGCTACTTAGCAGCATGTTGACTGCTGTTGACGGGAGGTAGTTTTTGTACGTCATTGCCAAAAAACAATTTTGTTCGTCTCCCGGGCTTTTTATTGCAAGAAGTTAAAATAAAAACAAGTAGGCTATTTACAATAAAACCGACGTTTCGTCTCTCTCAGACATTGTCATGGTACTGGTGAACACAAGAAAAAGAAATTTCAGTCTTTATATACAACAATTGTTGTTCATCAGCTCGTGTTTCCTGTTCAATTCGGGCTTTAAGAAATCAATACAGTTCGCTTCAGAAATTCTAGTGCGTACAGGATCGGTATGACTGTCAAGAAAATCAATGTTAAAATCAGTAATGGTCATCAAAGAATTAGAATGGTCAACAAGAACATGATCAGCAAGAGCGCTCGAATCGTCGAGATTAGTAATAGCTCTGCGATGCTCATGATAGCGCGTAGAAGGGGCGGTTAGTCGAACCAATATATTCTTTACTACAAATGCTGCAAGAAAACCTATAAACAACATAGCGCAACAGTTCATATTATCGGGTAGGCTCTTACAAATAATGCAACTATAAGCCTTGGAATTTATTGTAATTTTCGAATTACCATAATTTCGAATTTCTCCACGTACGTCATCGTCTCTATTTCAAAAAGTACTTTTCAGATTTGCATAGAATTCTGCATGCAGGTAGAAAATATACTCAAATACGCGTCTCTGAAGTTTTGTGATGATTGATTCATTTCTACGGACTGTAGACAAATTTGAAAACGTGGGGGGAGGTAACCCACAAGTACCAATTCGCCTTACAGATAAATATTGATATTCATCGGAAAACAAGAAAGTCGCATTTTCCCTTAGGTACGCTAACATGAGCTCACACCAGGAGGTTCCGTTTTGTAATCAGTTTATGGTCCGAAGTAGATTCATCTGTTGTTATTGTAATTTTGATATCGGTAAAAAGACACGAACGTATGAAGAAATATATATTCATTACAAAAGATTAGGTACTTCTGGGTTACCCCCCACGTTTTCAAATTTGTGTAAAATCCGTAGAAATGAATCAATCGTTACAAAACTTTAAGTGCACGTGAGTGAGGATATTTTCTATCGACATACCAAAACTTGTCCAAATTGGACAAGTTCTGAATTGGGGGCGATAACTTGAAGTGAAGCGTTGCTGCAGCTTGATCTGATTTCTTCTGACCTCATCGTCTGAGCAGAAAGCACTTAAAGTTAACGAAGTCATTTCCCGACAACTCCTGAAGTGATGATGACCAAGCCATATCCCTTACACTAACATTTTCAACTTAATAAAGGTGTGGCAAGGTAGTGGTCGTGGGAAGATTTCAAATAACAGTGGATGAAACAAAGAGGTGGAGAGAACAATGCACGCACGAGTAGCAATAATGCATCGAACAGACGAAGTCAAATCAAGCAGCAGACATCGCTACACTTCACGTCATCGTCTCTAATGCAAAAAGTACTTGTCTGATCTGTGTGAAATTTTATATGTGGATAGAAAATATGCTTAATTACGCCCGGTGGTAAAAATTGATCGGAAAATGCTCGGATTCAAAGCGTTTTCTCGATTCAGCATCGAGAAATCGTTCAATCGTGAAATCGTGCAATTTCCGATCAATTCATAATCGAAAAGTGAGCGATTTGTAGTCCATCGACCGATATCGAATTGTCGCCCTATTTCCGATGCTTCTCATATCGATATCATGTCTATAAGTCGTTCATTTGCCGATATCGAATTGTCGCCCTATTTCCGATGCTTCTCATATCGATATTATGTCTATAAGTCGTTCATTTGCCGATATCGAATTGTCGCCCTATTTCCGATGCTTCTCATATCGATGTTATGTCTATAAGTCGTTCATTTGCCGATATCGAATTGTCGCCCTATTTCCGATGCTTCTCATATCGATATCAAGTCTCAGTGAAAAACGTACATGGTAACAGTGAGGTCCCATCATTGCTCATGGATATCGCGTGGGCGATCGTCATCCCACCATCAGACCATATGGGCGTTTGATGGGATCTGACATGGAATTCCCATATCATTTGCCCATCATTTTATCATCTTATCCCACTTAAATTCATAAATGTCTAGTAATGTCTCGATAATGCGATTGGTCTCTTTCCAAACTCAAAATTCATAGGTTTAATTTGTATGACGGAAATTCACTCATTCTCTCATCAATTATTCTCCTCTTCCTATTCCCATTGTCTTCATAAATCCCAACTCAGACATCCCAATTCCTTCTGCTGCTATCCCAATTTCTTTCATCTCTATTCTCCAGTTCCACGATCCTCTCCTCTCGATCCCCTTTTCTCTTTTCTTTCACTCCGTGTCTTTTTTATTTTCCACTTATTCTTCTTCATATCCCTCTCCTTTTTTCTCCTTTTCCCTTTGTTCGCTCTAATCTCTCTTATATTCTCATCTAGGCATTTGGATACATTCGATGCGATGTAAAAAAATGTAGTCTCAAAAAAACGACAGTGTGTTTTTGCATTGCAAACTGTCACTTTAATCTCACAAGAAAGAAATTCGCATTTCACAATTAAGTCTTCAAATGAAATAAATTATCTTTTTGTATGCTTGCGTGTTTTTCTATCAACTCTGCAGCTTTCCCTTTCCGAATGATTTCATTACCTTGGATGACAACCTAAGTAACCAATTATAAAAGATATTCGTTTTGCTTTCAGTATTATCTTCGTATCTGAAATCTGCGCAAGTGATGTGATTTTGAAAGCTTTTACACAGACAGGTTCCGTTGCGCAATCTCCCCGCCCTTCTCGCTTTAGCAGACTAATTCCATCCCGCTCCATGCTCCGGCAGCATTTGTCTTTGTCCGGGTTCGCCTGCCGACAGCTACAGATGGATCGATGACGCTGACTCTCACTTGCAGTCACACAAGCGAACAACGCACATGATGATATGATGCTGCGTCAAATATAGCAGTGATCCGGCACTAATGTTGTGGACTTTACGCACGCCACTGCTATCCTTCATCTGTCTTCAGAGACCAGCGTGTCTCAGTATTGCCTATTTTATCGTGCACAATATCAAATTTAGTGACACATGGATTAAATTATGCAACATGGTAAAGAATTCCTTGAAAGAAGGCAACCTTTCATCCGATAGCTTCAATTGGAGATTGATACATCTATCAAGTGAAAATCGGTAGAAATCAGCAGAGCAGAACAATCTGTATTATCTGCATAGTCAATGTCGTTTGGTTTCTCAACTTAGTGTTTCGAGTTCAATGCTTCTTTCTCATGTTCCTGTGTCGATCGCTTTCGTCGCAACATGTAAGTATCAGCATGCTAATTCATATTTTAATATGTGATTAAATGAAATAAGAACTTTATGCATACCGGTACGAGTATCGTCAAAAGAATTCATTCAGATGTTTACAATCGAAAATCCCTAGAATCATTGCTGTCATCTTCGTAAAGTTGATGATTTGCATCAGCTCAACATATTTCAGTAACTCAGCGCAAGGAGCAAGGGATTTCAAGAATATTCATAAAAGTGATTCAAAATGTACAAAGAAATCAGAAATCACGCATATAGAATAACACTATTATTTTGGATCACTACCATAAACATTCTTGTAATCCTTTGCTCCTGAAGATAGCGCTGAGCTATTGAAATATATCGAGCTGATGTAAAATAGATCAACTTGACTTTTCCCAAAACAACACTAAAGCAGTCAATGCACCTAGAATGATTAATTTAGGTGTAATGTGAATTTCTTTCTTTGTTCAGTTGTCATCAAGATAAGAATTATGGTCTAATGTATTTCTAATTTGAAATGCTGTGATGCAGTAGCTTAATTGAATGCGTTGTCGATCTAAATCACATATTAAAGAGAACTTTTGAAAAGTACAGACTCCTTCCATGTATTCCATAGGCCTACAAAATTCGGAGGTTTAAACCTATCATACATCGTGATATTACAAATGTTGTTCCCTAGCACATATGTTCTGTGATTTTCTTGACGATTTAACTGAAACTAATTTCACCAATTATAATGGATTGACAATTTTTTATTTTGCATATATCAATAATAGTTTTCATGCACTCTTACCTAATTGCTATATAGGCCTACAATGTACATGCATTTTTATTTATTCACAATTAATGATATGTTAAAACATGAAAATAAATATCTTATATTCCTCATTCAATTACTAGTAAATACCACCGGCTGTTGCCATTTTAGATTGATCAATTTGTGCGGAGTATCTTCGAGGCTTGTGCCTGAATATGCTTGAACATCGAGTTTGGCAGGCGGTTGTTTCTGGACTAGGAAAACCAGACGAAGTAAGTAAAACTTTCGGCTAGATTGTGTGAATTATTCTTAACTTAAACATCATGCATCAAATCAAATTTTCTCCACTCTTTTTACTGGATTCTTCATTAATTAATTTTACATTTTTTCCAAAGATATGTAGGCTATACATAAATTGACTTCAGGCATGCGAAGGATGTGATTGCATGGGTAGTAGGTCTACTCAAACCAATTTTTAAATAAAAATATATACAATAGAAAAAATGATTTGATAATTAGATAGCCTAATTTCCTTTCTCTTCAATTGTAATTGCGAAGTATTTTTTAATATTTCTGCTATAGAAATGAAAACTAAAGATGTATGCCTTCATTTATTTGCGAAATGGAAATTGCAGCATTTAGATAACATTTTATATTATGAAATAATGTGATAAACATTTTGATTTGCCCTAGGGTTCAGACTTAAATAACAGGGCTTTTTGATGGCTTCATCATGTATCCAAACATAAAAAATGTGTATTCTATGTTTCAACACCATTTATCACATAATTCACATGATGAGAGATTTTCAAGGATATCTTGAAGAAAAGTTATTCGTAGCTAGAAAATCCTAATTTTTCTAAAAAAAATACCTATGACTTTCACAAGAATAAAGAACACGAAATTTTTGACTCAACGTTGATACTGTGATGTGACATATTACTCCCCAAGATTAGGTTGCTTTGATTGGCCTTGTGCATATTCTATGACATTCTACATTGCATTTTCACATGTACAGTGTATACGGTACATGTCTATATTCTCGTTACCAATATTAGGTTTAAACAATCTTGATATTTTTGTAAATGTTGCTTTGTCAGTCTCGCTAAAGAATCTCGACAGGTTGCGTCAAAAATCTCGCATTTTTTTAGTTCCTGTAAAAGCCAGAGGCTATTTCAAAAATAATAAAAAGTGCAAATGAAATATTATTTGAAACTCTCGATTCTGTGATGGCCTACGTGATCAATGATAAATGTAGGCCTATTATTTATGTTATAAATATAATTAGTCAATCATATTCATAAATTCAAGATAAGTAATTTCCAAATAATTGAAAATAAAAAAGTCACTCCCTTCTATTTACGACTTTTTATTCCAATAAGTTAAAAAGAAGCACCCGACGCGTTTCGTCCGAAGACAGTCTCAAGGGTGGCGTACAAATGTAGAAGGATCCTTAAATACGTGATTAGGCATAGTTGTGGCAACTCATTAAACTTGTTCATGACGTCTATTAAGTTTTGGCATTTTCATCGCTATGAAGCGTGCTTCAGCCATTAATCGCATTAAATTGTTGAATAAGGATCTCACAACTAAAGTCAGTTATTTCCATCTCTCTATCAGCATGAAATTTTAGATGATGCTCGCTCAAAGCACTTTTAGAATCTCTGTTGCGAATACTACGTTCGTGTTCTTGATAGCGCAACTTGAAAGGTCGACAACTTTGTCCAACATGGAGGTCATTACACCAAAAGTAATTAAAACAATAAACTAGATATCTGCTTTTGCAGTTGTATTTAGGACCAATGGCGCTACACACATACATCAGAACTGCGATCATCAATGTATTTTATACTGTTTTTGAGAAAATTATTTTTTACTATATTTGGAAGCCAACTATCTCTATGTAGAGTTATGCCTGAATGACATGTCTTACTAAACCATTTGTATTTAAGGTTCCCATTCACTGATATGCTTAGGTCTAGAAAGTTAATATAATTATCCCTAGGGACTTCTATAGTGAACTGAATGTTCTTGTCAATCGAGTTAAACACTTCAATTATGTTAGAAAATATTTTTCACATCCTTGTAAAACGGATCCATGATGATATCATCAATGTACCGCTTGTAGCATTCTTGTAATCAGCTTTGTAATATTCTTTTTGTTAATTGTTAATTATAATAAAGTCTGAAAATTCAATGCAAAGTAAAAACACAGTACATTATAAATTTAAGTGATATAATTGCATAATTTGCAAAAATGATGTGATATAAATATAATGCAACGATGATATACTAGTAATGATAATATGCAATATAATAACTAAAAAGTACACGTATGTAATGTAATTTGATAATTTCGATGATTTAATGAATATTATAGCATATCATTACCATCATTCAATATATGGCATATATTTGAAAATTGACACCGCACAGATCCGTCATCTGCCGACTAAGTCTCCCTGCTGTGATTGAGTAGGAAGATAGACGTGTTTGAGAGTAAGATGAAGACAAAGTTATGAAATCCTGACAAGGACGCATGGTTCGTTCTCTACAGATGTTAAGAATCATTCAAAAGTTCAGCAAAACGTGTCTAAGAACTCGGAAGGAACTCGACCAGGATTCGCGTTTCGGCCCCTAAATCCTGAACGCTCAGACCTGTTTGAGTGGGGCCCTGCGCATCCATCATGTAGGCTACAGACTCAATGACACTGACTCTAAATGTTAATGCAAGTGAAACAGTAAATAAAATGTACGATGAAAATGAAAGAAAATTAATTATAAATAGCGGTAACTATTCAGACTGAAGAAAAATCACATAATAAATAATTAAATTGAAAATAAATAAGTAATTACGATGATAATGAACCAATAGCGGAAAAAATCAGAATAAAGGAAAATGACATGATGAAAGATAATTGAATTGAAAATAAATATGTAAATAATTACAAAATTATAATCGAAACTGTTATGGCATTACAAGCAAGAAAGGTTTGTCACAATCGGCAAAAGGACTATGTACGGAAGTCTGGAGTCAAGGAATCCGGAATCTTTCATACATGTAGTCATAATCGGTAGTTCATGTCAAAGTCGATAAATTTGTTGTGTTGAAGGATTTGTAATCATGCATCTTGCCATATGTTCGTTGCTTAAAGGTTTCGATCATCATAAAAGCGTGCAGTAGTTTGTTTATCGGCGTAAAGTCCGAATTTTCTCAAAATCTTGTCATGTCTATGCAGTGCTCTTTCTGCGGATATTAGTAATTCCTTGCTGCTTTATCCTCTTGATCTTGGTAATCTGAAACTTTTCTTCGATTTCATGACGAAATCTTCTAATGAGGAGCAGATGCGACCATATGAGCTGACTGCTGAAAACGTTAACTCCAATTTTGTGGTGCATTTTCAGGAGATGTCAAAAGTGTTACTGGAAAGTTGAAGTCGTCCACTTTGTGATATACAGCAGTCTTAAGGCCAGTGCTGGTAACTTTCAGCTTAACGTCAAGATAATCTGCTTCTTTATTATCAAGTCCGCATCTGTTAGCTTCTAAGCTATCGGGATAGATACTTGGAATAATTTTGTTCAAGCGCTTGTAATTGAAGATACGTAAGTCATCGATGTATCTGGTGGTCTTGGACAGTAGTCGTGCTACTCCAATCTTTTTCTGTTTTATAGTCAATGCCTTGAACTGATGAAAATGATCTATCAATATCGTTACCTGAATAGTCAGAAATTTAGGATTGAATTTTATGAACTACAGGGGGTAGACAATTTTCCGAATTGTTTTCATAAATTGGCAGCTCGTGTTTTTTGCCCAGGCAGCAACCGCCAAAACACGAGCTCCCAAATGTCTGAATACTTCATAAAGAACTCAGTTTTATTGCCGGTATAGTGCTTATTTAAGCTTGGGCATCGAAGCGATGTTTTATCAAACCCCAACAGAAGTGTCAGTGGCACTAAGCGCCGGCTATTTTAATCACAACACTTCATTTTTCAGATTGGTCAATTAACTGGAGGAGTGATAAAATCTTTTGGAATTTTCTTTTTCCTTGCCTGACCATAGTAAATAGTAGATAGTCTGATCTATAGCAAAAATGAATAGCTCAATATTTTTGAATAGAATGCATTAAAACTGTTTATGAAGACATTTTCAAATTTCCTATTGATGTCTACGAAGCATAAGTAGAATCGTTTAAGTTTGCTCTAAGAATCTATAGAGTTATAGCTTATGGACTCTGGAACCGCATGCAGACGATTAAAAGTATGCGAAATGTTGATTTTGTCAGTCTTCATCATAGCAGAGGATAGCATTCATCAAATATTAAGTATTGAATCTCTTTAAATTTTCATCTTATTCAATGATTTTTCATTTCATGGAACTTGTAAACTTGGCACGTCTTTTCATGTCATAAGGCTTGATATGGATTAAGTTTATTCAAATATTTAATAAGTTAAAAAAATGAAATTGCTTAAGCTCTATATTCAATGCCTTGAACTGATGAAAAAAGATCGATCAATCTCGTTACGATATTTACATTCTGAAACAAGTTGTAAAAAAATAGTACTCAAACAATATTTCTGTTTCAGAATGCATTGAACCTCCGATAAATAGTAGTCATGAACTGGACAGTTGCCCAATCATAAGTGAAATTTTTAAGTCCTGTTCACTCCTGATCTGTATTAAATGTTAGTGTTTATGTGCACGCATTCGTGCCATGTAGCATCGCCCTCTCAAGGCCGAAGTACTGGTTATTGCTTCTATTGTAAATTATCGACCATAAAAATAAAACGGAGCTTGCACATAATGTCTTCTGAAAACATAAATTCGCTCCCGATCAGACTGGTCAACTGAAGTATATATGTATAAGTACCGGTATGTATAATGAATGTTCATCTATTTGTTTAGAAGTTCATGTCATCGCGACGAATTAACAAACATTACAGTAGACCACAAAGTTTCTTTCATTACTGTCACATACGAGTACATGTAATTTTCCGCATGCAGCATTGTTCTTTTTATGATACAAAGCAGCGGTAAGTCTATCGAAGACGCCCCTATCCGCGGGACGGGGTCGGGTAACACCAGCCAGCCCGTCGAAGACATCACTCAGCAGCAAGGCTTATCTAAATGTATTTTCTGTGTTTCCCACTGGAAACAAACATTCGTTACTCATTACCATACACTACTAATTCCTCGCATCTTTATTTTCAGATTCCCTAAGAGAAGAGAAAATTGGGAATGAGAAGACGATTGAAGAGGTGATCGAGAAAATGTTGAAGGATGCAACTGATCGCGGCAGTGGGAGGAGGAGGCGACAGTCCTGGTCGAACAAGTTCTCTTTGCCAAAGCCATTGCGGGTGGAAGCAATTGCCTGCTACACCAACGAGCTAGGAGTCGCAGAGCCTGTACTGGAAGGACGAGATGTTCTGGAGGAGAAGTTGAATCGAACAATTTCGCCTAAAATCACATTGGACTTGTTATCCGAACATTTTTAGTTTTAGTACAGGAATCCAGATGATTGTTGATACAGATTGTGTAGTGCGCTATTTCTAGATTTCATACATGTATTTTTTGTAATATGATGTTATTGAATGAATGCTGTCTTCGTTTTTCAACAATTGTTAATTGGCCTAGCACAGGTTGTAGTTCAGGACTAGGAAAAGCGTGTGTAGTTAGCGGTATAATTTTTATACGAGTGATTCAGATTGTAAATTAATCGGCTTATCGTCTCAAGTCCAATAGCGAATATAGAGCGACAAAGCAGGTGGGATGCAGCATATGTAGCGATTAATCGGCCAAAATCCGATATCGGATATAGAGCGACAAAACAGGTGGGATACCGCATATGTAGCGATTAATCGGCCAAAATCCGATATCGGATATAGAGCGACAAAACAGGTGGGATACCGCATATGTAGCGATTAATCGGCCAAAATCCGATATCGGATATAGAGCGACAAAACAGGTGGGATACCGCATATGTAGCGATTAATCGGCCAAAATCCGATATCGGAAATAGAGCGGAATATCAGGTGCAATGCCGAGACGAATTCTCGGGCATCGGCAAGGCATCGATTTTATGGGAAATCGACGCCGCGATGCCGAAACGAGATTTCATGCATCGGCCCGATGAAATTTTTACCACCAAAATTTTTGTACCTGAAGTTTGGTGGCGATTAATACAGTTTTGCTACAGTTTTGTTAAATATCTTTGCATCGAACATTAACCATTAAGGACCTAGTTGTTATTGTTCGATGTCTATGGAACCGAAGATGATATTTTTCTATCACCATCCATGCCAATCGTGCTCGGCACTTAGGCAACATGATTGAATTGAAGGGCTGCACCCGGCTGCACCATAGACATCGGATAACATTATTAATAACCTAATAACCTAATAATGTTATCCGATGTCTATGGGCTGCACATCCTCACCGCTTTTGTTGCAGAGCAATGCCGCATGCTAGACATAGAATTCCAGAAAAGGAAGTACGGTAAAGCTCTTTGGTAAAGCTAGGGTAGGACTTTCAACCACTGCGCTCACTGGCGCTCACTATGTACCTATCTTTATTCATAAACAGAGAACTGCAGCAACAGATTTGAATGGGGTTCTCTGCCTATTTGTAGATAAAAAACAACGCCAAGGTATTTATTGATACGCGATTCTATTTTTCCCGATGCATTTCGCCGGCTCTAATCATGGGCTAACACACCGGAATGAAGTCAGAACATCAAAAATGAATTAAGTTAACAGTTGAGAGGTAGAGAGACAACGAACCAAGACATAGAAATCAGCACAGAAAAGATACATGACTTCAATAAGTAATTACGGAAAACTATAATACTGTTAACAAATGGCAAGTAGTAACAGAAGTAAAGAAAAATGAAATAAAGTTACCAAGGTAAAATTAAATTGATGACTGTTTCCTTCTGTGTACAGATTCTCTTTGATGAGGAGAGCTTCTAGAACGCTCAAATGCAGTCTTCGTCTGCATTTTCGGAGAACTTTGAAGCAAGATCTGGGAGGCTTCGTTGGGACACACTGTAATAGATGTCTTGTAACACCACTAGATGTTCTAATGCGCTTCTCACCATTGATCAGCCATCGTGGGACATGCTCAGAAATTCTTTTGGACAACCTTCTCTCCGTCCGACTGATGTACTTACTCCCGCAAGTACAAGAGAACTCGTAGAGGACGTTAGATTCAGCTTCTGGAGGGAGGCTGTCCTTCAGATTCTGGCACCAAAGAGCTCGCAGGGAGAACTCGCAGGTCAACTGTTGCATACACTGAGGCCACCTCATCTTTCTGTCTCATCTTTCTGTATCTTTTCTGTGCTGATTTCTATGTCTTGGTTCGTTGTCTCTCTACCTCTCAGCTGTTAACTTAATTCATTTTTGATGTTCTGACTTCATTCCGGTGTGTTAGCCCATGATTAGAGCCGGCGAAATGCATCGGGAAAAATAGAATCGCGTATCAATGAATACCTTGGCGTTGTTTTTTTATCTACAAAGTGGTCAATAGCAAAGGCGTTTTCAAAAATCTGAATTCTCTGCCTATGTTTGCAACCGCATGAGCGAGTGGCGAGTGCATTATGTAGGTCTATACTATAACAAAAATAAATGAACTAAGACGAGAAAATAAAAATCTCTAGAAAATGCTTTCAATTTAGGAACATGTGACTGTTGTGGTCGCTATACGTAGAGTGGACTGAATTGCCATTGGTGTATGTTATTTGGTGTATGCCAAAATTGTGATGGTCCAATCATTTCTGGGAGATTCCAACTAGAAATAGTAAATGTTTTTATCGAAGCTATTGCAACCACAGTTTGGTAGCAGGGAAGCCAACCGCAGCTTGTTGCTTCTACTAAGAAAATTTTTTCGAATTTCGCTGTTAATTCATAATCTTTCACTATCCATTACCATCCTCACGTCTGTTTACCCCGGCTCACAGAGTTGAACGATTTTCCCTTTTTCGGAGAGCAGTGCGCCATATCTTGATTGTCAGCGTCTTGAGATAGGAGCTTTCAGCTTTTTATTCTTTACCACTTCCGACCAGGCTTTTTTCGTTCTTCCTCTCTTATTAACACCATTCAAGCTTGTCTCCAGGTCTCTGAACATAGCCCAAGCGCATTTCATCTCGCATCCACTGCTATTTCAATTCATCTATCTACCTTCGAAAAAACCTGCTCCCACAACCTCAAACGTTTCATGTATGATTCCCACATCCTCATCTGTTTCTCTGTCATGATGAATACTATGAACTCACATAGACATCTTACATTCTATCATTTTGAAAGTTGTGCATCTTATGTATCTTTTTACAAGAGAATGGCTGTGGAATATAGCTGAAATCAATTGTTATTTAATATATAGAAGACCATCAAATAGGCTACTTGATTCGTCAAACCATAATGAACAATTCAATCAATCGAAGCATGTTTCAAAAAATTATATGGGTTATATACTAGTTTATCTAAGAAATTATTGAAGTACCTGACTGATTGATTGATTGACTGACTGATTGAAGTATCTTAAACCTGACCGAAGTGGTTATTCCGATGTAAAACTGACATGTGAATAGTCATTTCCTTACATTCAGGTCATTCGCATGTGACGTTGCGTCAGAATAACGATTCTATTGATAAATGGTTATTCACAAGCATCGGTGCTTGGGAGTAACTGTGCCAGACCACTAAGGCGCGGTTATTTCTATGAGAGTGGTGTGAATAGCCATAGCTATATATGGAAGTTCTTTAAGCGCAATTACCGGTATCAATTTTAGAAACAGGGTGTCCGCGCCCCCTGGAAAATCTGAAAAACATGGAAAACACCCTGAAAATGAATTTTATCCTGAAAAACCTGGAAATCCTGGAAAACTCATGGAATTTTGAGACTAATTAAAGCACTAATTGCAAGATGTTGAAATCATACTTACTCTATGGTTGAAGTGTTTTCTATTTTTCCAGATTTTACTCTTCAAATCTCTACTTATTTGTTACAATTATAGCCTTCATTCACATGCAATTTTTTTGTTTTTAGAGTATTTCAGTGACTGGAATCTCCTATCATAACGTATACAACAGGGATGCAAGACTTCCGGATTTATCCGGATTTCCGGATTTTTGACCAAGATTTCATTGGGTCTCGGGATTCGTTGAAAAATGCCATAAAAATTAAGGGGGTAACCCCTAGACCTATACTTTCTCAGACGCAGGTATGAACATGATTTCAGTTAAAATGTGCAGCGTACATGTACGTATGCCGGTATAGTCACCTCTGAAGATATTATCTTGTCACTTCAAATGCTGAGGTGTGAAGGTATGACAGGGATGTGCGTGCGTGGGATGTATGTGCGGAATGACAGGGACCATGGCTGGGCCACCTTTATCTAAATCATTGAAATTTTTAAGTTAGTAGTAAGTAAAAGGCGCATCCTAGCTCATTTTCCGGATTTTTCATCAATTTGCACTTGCACCCCTGATACAACATGAATGAGACTGAGTTGCGTGATGTGGTTAACTATGAACTGTTGTCGAACTCCTAATCGTTGTACAGTATGGTGAATTAGTAGCTGTGAATTTCCTCAGAAACGCTGCGCGGTATGTTGAACTAGAAGTTGTAAATTCCCTCATTATCACGTCGTGTGGTATGGGGAACTAGGAGCCGTAAACTCCTTTATTAACGTTGTGCGGAATGGCGAACTATGAGCTGTAAACTCCCTCATTAACGCCGTGTGAAATGGTGGACTATGAGCCATAGACTCCCTCATAACGTCGTGTAGTATGGGGAACTAGAAGTCGTAATCTAGGATTAATGCTATTACACACTTGATTGCCGTGTGGCAGAATCTACTGACGTAAAATGGTGCTGAACATATAAACTTCATTTAGTCATCAGGCGTGTTCCGAATGATCCGAATATTATATCGAATATTTTCAAACACATTTCAAGTAGGTTTTCAATATGTAGATATATTATTCCCGACACGCCGTGTGCCAATGAGCTTTCCTCTGTCAATTCTTCTGTGTCATTCTCTTAAACTGATTGTGATTACTCTCATGCATACGTAGCACATCAACCATTATGTTCCTCTTTCTGGCTCTTGGTATTCCACCTTCCACGGATTAACAATGCTTCAGTTCAAAGGATCTTATCTGAATGACAACGCTCTGACGTTCACCTTGTTGCATTTTATTATATAGTGAACTTAACAGATATTCCGTTAATGTTACATTTCATTGTTAAGTCTTATATTTTTCGTTATTTATTGTTATACTCTTTCTCTATTTAGTTCTCCTCAATCTGCAATCTTTAAATTTGTTGCGATCGATTATATTTTCATTTTTTTATAAATATAATGTGGCCGTTTGATGCATATATTGGTATTTGTTATTTGGAATCACCTGCGCCTTAAAAATTCAACCAATTTTACGTAACCTTTCAAATTTTTGTCTTCAATAATATTAATTTTATAGTGTGTAAGCTCCTTGGCCACAGAACTTTGGGTAGATTTTTCCCGGAATTTTTCTTTTAAATTTGACGCGTGCATTTGACTAAAATTTCCCTGCAGAAAGTCTGAAAATTTTCTTTTAAATTTGAACCCCCTCCGTTTTTTTGTTAAATTTCCCTGGAAAACCTGGAAAATGAATTTTACCCTGGAAATCCTGGAAAACACTTGGAAATTTTCATTCAAATTTGCGCGGACACCCTGTAGAAATTATGTTTTGTTAATATGTTATTCACATGAATAGCGCATTCTCTTTCCACGTAATTTCAACGCTGATATTTGATAAAAAGTTTTAATTGCGATCGAATATATTTATATACTAAAACAAGCCACTCAAATTATACTAGATGAATTAAAGAGCTAATTTTTGAATCCACATTAAATTTTGTCTTAAATCACACTCAGACTTATATCATCATCTGGGTCAGTCCGATCTCTGTTGAATGTGACGTGTTTGTCAATATCTACATGCTTATTTTCCTGAACAGGCATGTTTCTACTTGAGGAATTTTTTTAAGAAAGTTATAGTAATTTTGTAGATAAAACTATGAGAACCTTTAGAATTTACTCAAAATGACAATATATGTACAATGTGCCATTTCTTCATGTCGTGGCAAAGCGCAGGAAAGATAGAAGTCCAGAAATCCATCGTTGGTGATGGACAATAATGGGTGTTCCATTAATATCAGACAATAATCACTTCCTTTCCGATCACAAAGCTTCTTATAATCGAAAAATAATCATCTTACATTTTCCATCAATTTCCCTGTTTATGTTTCCATATCTTGATGATGTCATTGAGCGAATAAAGAGGTGCCGTCAAGTTGAAGGTGATATTGAGTAGGAGATTTGTACATGACAATATTTGCTTATCTGAATATTAAGAGATATATTGAGAGAACAATATCTTCTTCGTCCGCGCCTGACTATTCCCACTGGGTGGGATCGGCGGCCCGAATACTTGCGCGCCAGAAGCTCCTGTCTAGAGTGTCCACCGGGTCCACTCGTAGTGTCCATCTGCATGCAGTCCACCCATCGCTTACTCAGTCGTCCCTTTGTCTTCTTCCGTGAACCACTTGTTCCATGGTCGTCCTCACTTTGTCGGTCTTCTCTATCCACTGGACGTATCCGTACCATTTCATTCGGATCTCTCACTCTGTCCTTTAGAGTTACTACTTTGACAGGGTTCACACAGGTCCTAGAAATCATGGAAAAGTTTTGAAATTCATTGTGTCATAAGATGCAAGTCATGGAATGTGATATTAATGTGAATCAATTTTTGTTGTTCTGTGAATAACATTTGAGGTTTTTATTTGATCACTCACCATATTGATTTTATAATCCTTTACAAGAAATGCTGTCTTCAATTATTCATCGCACTTTTTATATTATTTTGCTGATATACTTTCTATTTAGCACATTTGAACATATTTGCATGTGCGTAAATGACTGGCACATTACAGTAACTACATGTACTGTTGTTTAGTTTATGAGAAATGGAAGTCTGTTAAAGCATTTTGTGGTCTTAATCAACTTTGTAATAGTTTAAACAAATGAACTGAATTGTCGTAAATATATTTCACGCCCTACTCTTGTCAAGCAAAATTTCGGGAAGAAATAAATTGGCTGTACAATGGTCTTATATGCAAAATGCGAAAGTGAGCTAAAGTCAAATCCATGGAGGTGTGAGAGTCAATAGTGATTGTTTTGGATGCACAATGCTGGACAGAGATCGTGGGTTAACATAGCTTCCATACAGGGTAGAAGTAGGAAAGCTTTGATTCACTTTCTCTTTCATTTTGTGTATAGGACCGTAGTACATTAACTTTATTTTCTCCCGAAGTTTCACTTGAAAAACAAATCGGACCTCGTGAAATATATTGATGACAAATCAGGTCATTTTGTTCAAACTTTGATGGAATTCTCTTATGTTCAGATACATATTCTGCTATATCCAACAGTCAATGTCAGTTATCTTATTTCGCTCTAGTTTGGAGACATCTGAAATTTGGACGTTCTCATAGTCATCCATACGGATTCAGCATGTAATTCATTGCAAAATGATATCTCAATAATTATCCATTTCTTTTGTCTACATGGCAAAATGTTGGCAATGTGACCGTGCCATATTTATGATAAATTGGAGTGAGAATGACTATGAAATGGCAATCCATTGATTTGAAGGCACAACTCACGTGAATTGAGATATATATGTACAATACAATTCAATGCTATACATTCTACAACATGAATGTTTAAAATTGTTCCTTATGTTATCATGTTTTATCAGTGAATATCACATCTTTCACGTTATCTTGCTACCATGGCTCTCTCTCATATAATATCAAGTCGATGAGTTGATTTTGATTCTTCAGATGATTCAGACTTCTTCAGATGATTGTCGAACCAAGTTTGCTTGAGAACTTTTCAACAAGCATACGTTGGCTTTGGAGCCTAGTCACATGTGAAATAAATTGCATCCAGTCAAACACGTACAGTTTAGAGAAGCTTGTGGAATAATGATATTGGCTTTACTAAATGATGCCATTCAGCATGTAGTTGGTTCTGAAACATTCACATTCGGCATGCCCCGCGAAGGTTCCGGAAGCGCTCGACGAATCAAAGAAAAAGTAGGCAGATGGAGAAAAGGAATGAAAAGAGAAGAAGCGTTTGTCTCTTGAAATTAGCAAATTGGAGCAGCCTCAAAGGAGAAGCTGCGAAAGACTGCAGGAAGCGAGTTACTTATTATTGATTCTTTGATTTGAAGGAGCAATTGAAATAGCTTGCGTCCATTTCTGGCTTGAGAAATGTTTTGTGCTTAATTTTCAGTTGCATGATGATGTAAATTAATTAATGATGTAAATTGTACCAAGCGCTTAAGATGACAATTCTTTGACTACTTTGTTTTGCTTTATCCGAATCGCTCACAAAAAACTGATGATTTTGTATATTCTGTAATTGCCCAATTATTTGTTTTGAAATGAATAAAATAAATGGATGATACAACGTGATGATTTCATGAACGAACTTTGCGTAATGATGTGCGGATGCGAAGTGCAATTTTAGTAATGTAGCTACTTCATCGTCGTACTACACAAGATTGTAATTATCTTTGTTCACGGGTATACTCAATCGTTGTGTATTCCTTAGTAGATTTTGGAATTTCTTTATCTGAGTCCTTGAAATCCTGAAAAAGTTTTGGAATTCTTTATTTAGACTTCTGTATGACCCCTGCTTTCATTTTTCTTGGCATTCTCATTTCTGTCCTTTCCAGAAGGTCTCCTCTGAAGGTCATCGTCCAACATTATGAGCCATATAGAAGTACGGATCTGATAATCTGGTCACCTTCGTTTTTATTTTCCTTGGCATCTTCTTATCGTACATGACTCCTGTCACTTCTCTCAATTTTGTCCACAGCGCCCTCACTCTGGCCTTGACTGCTTCTTCGGATCCTCCTTTCTCATTGAGTGTCACACCGAGATATATTGAGAGAACAATATATCAAGAGATAAATTGACAAAATAATGATGAATTATTTGTAATTTTTCATGTTTTCATTACAACCTGTTCATGGAGCACAATGCAATATTACAGTTCAGATATCTGAACCGCAGTATGCTGTAAGGCTGAGAGTCGTCAGGCCCGAAGCCATGGCATTTTGCGGTTCTGAGATCTGAATTGTAATATCATTGTGTTGCGGTTATCTGTGATTGAACCACAATATGCTTAACCGGCACATTGCTGTTCAATATTTTAACATAAGATGATGTATGAACCTTGACCAATGTGGCTTCAAGACTTCGCCATTTAATTCATCTAGCATAATTTGATTTTTTTCACATCTCTGATGAATTTCTATTTTGCAGCATATTGAATCATAAAAAGATATCAATAATGACAGCTCAGTTAAAATAAATTTCAGTTCATTTAATTTGATAGGTTTTTTTAGGTAACATGGAAGCAAAGATGGCGTTATTCAAACGCAATAATATGCGCGAATTACGTTTCAGCAAAAAATAATTTTTCAAACGAATATTTGCGTTTAAATACATTAGTTACGAATATTTGTGTTTTCATAACTACTCCTCAGTCCCCCGACCCCATGGGACAACCTTTTATTTGGAGGTAGACTTTATTATTGTGTTGGATGATGAAGTTTGTTTCTTACAATTATGAAATCCAACACAATGATAAAGTCTACCTACAAATAAAAGGTTGTCCCATGGGGTCTCATTGCGCTCCACCACTGGCGATCATATTTATGCATTTGCTAGAAGAAAAATCAATAACATTAATAAATCAAAATTCAATCTAAACTGTGCTGTTTATGAACGGTATATAGATGACTCGATCATCGGACCTTAAGAAAAGAATATTAATGATTTCGAATTTATTAAGTACACTTTTAACGCGATGGACGATAACGTAAAATTTGCTCTAGAAGTCCCTGAAAGAAAAAAACTCAACTTTTCAGATCCAACAATTTGGATAAATAATAAAAAGATTATGTATCAAACGTGCACGAAAGAGCTAGTCTCAGGAAATACATCAAAGAAGGACAGTTGGCTACTAAGTAGTGTCAAATCAAATTTCGTAAAGCAAAGTATTTTGAGCGTCCAAGAGAGATGTAGTGAAACACTCAGTAAAGATATGGTAACTCAGTCGGAAAACCAATGCTTAAATACACTTAATGCTAACGGATGTAGTGAAAATGGATTTTGTCATGGCAAAGTGACCAGCTAGGAAAAATAACAAAGACAATACCGAAAAGTGCGTTTTAAAATTACCCTACATAAGTGATAGTTTAGTAAGGAAAATCAATTACTTAATTCGCAAACTTAAATTGAATGTGCGGCTTGTAAGTTGCTTTATGTCTAGAAAACCAAATCAATGCTAAAAAACATGATAATTGTAAAATATGTAACCGGCTACCGGAGAAATTTAACTGTGAAAAGACCTGCGTGGTTTATCAATTCACGTGTAGTAAATGCAAAGCTAAGTACATAGGAAAAACTTCTCGTCCTTTCACGTAAGATATAATGAACACTAGAACAGTATTAAAAACAAAAATAGTGTAAGTGCTTTGTCAGATCACACCAAATTTTGCGACGTCAGTAGGATAGAAGATTTTAGCGTTGAATATTTGAGATGTCTGAATGATTCGGTTGAAACAAGTTTGGTGGAATTTCGACTTATCAACTTGAACAAGCCAAGCATGAACAGGCGTCACGAAACAACAGGAGCTGTTCTGCTACAAGTGTAGAAGTCGTTAATTATTAAGTGTTCTGCCATTGATAAAGGGTCTGGACACGAAACGTCTGGCGATATTTTTTATTCTTTATTCATTTTACTTGGCATTAAACATATTGGGAGTGAATTGAATCGGTTTTACATTCGCATTGTTTGAAAGTGTGCTTAAGCGAATATTTATTTTCTATAGCATTCCCTTCGGATTAATCGCTTCCTGTATCAGAAATAGCGAACTGTACTTGTCTAAATTGATCAATGGAGGAAATGAGATGTCGATATTCATATTTGTGTAGATCTGATGTTTCGAAATTTGGAAAACTGCTTTACTCAGCTTACTGAAGTGAAAACTTGAATAATTGCCGGCTAAATTATAAATGTTAATTACATGAAACTGAGTATGTCATAGTCGTGTAATAAGCATCTTACCTGAGTAAACATAATTTACAAATAAGAAGTTTAAAATTTTAAGCTTAATATAACAGCAATTGTGCTATGCTAAATATGTGACAGCTGATTTCCAATTTGATAACGCGGGCATGGACATCGATGAAAGAGCTTCTCAGTGCATCGCAAATGGAAAAGGGTAGTTAATCTATCAGGTGCTTGACTTTTGATGCTTATCCGTCAGTTGTAAAGCAAATTTGATACCACGTGGAAAATAACGCTGCTACCCGGTAACACCTTGATAAACCCGGGAAAATAAAAATCGAAAGTCTGTCGGCACCATGTACGCCTATAAAATGAACACAATGCATCTTATTACACACTGCACAACACATTTTATTTAATGAATATCAATTGCTTTCCAGTGACATGGGAGAAGTCAGTCCAATCAAAAGTTTCTTTGCTGGCGGTGTTGGCGGAGCATGCTGTGTTTTGGCAGGCCATCCACTCGACACTGTGAAAGTTCGTTTGCAGACTATGCCACTGCCTAAGCCCGGGGAACGTCCTTTATATGCAGGAACATGGGACTGCTGTCTACAAACCGTCAGAAAGGAGGGATTCTTCGGTTTGTACAAAGGAATGGCGGCTCCTTTAGCGGGGGTAGCTCCTATGTTTGCCATATGCTTCTTTGGTTTTAATCTTGGTAAAAAGATACAGCAAACAAACCCCAATGAAGAGTTGACGAAACCTCAGCTCTTTAAAGCAGGTATGTTAGCGGGTGTATTTACTACCGTGATCATGGTGCCTGGAGAAAGGATCAAGTGCTTGCTGCAAATTCAGGCAGATAGCAAGTCTCCTCCTAAATACAAAGGACCGGTCGATTGCGCCAAGCAACTATTCCGTGAAGGCGGCATCCGTAGTATATACAAAGGCACGGCAGCAACATTACTTCGTGACTTGCCGGCATCGGGCATGTATTTTACTTCATACGAATGGATTAAAGAATTACTAACACCAGCTGGAAGAAGCAAGTCAGATTTGAGCCCGCTTCAAACACTTGTAGCGGGTGGTGCTGCTGGAATTTGCAATTGGGCAGTCGCTATTCCTCCAGATGTCTTGAAATCTCGGTTACAAACTGCTCCTGAGGGAAAATATCCTAATGGCATACGCAGTGTTTTCAAGGAATTGATGATGAATGAAGGTATTTTTGCTCTTTACAAAGGATTCACACCGGTAATGTTGCGAGCTTTTCCAGCGAATGCAGCATGTTTTTTCGGGTATGAATTGACCATGAAATTCTTTTCATATGTAGAACATAAGTTTTCATAGAATTCTACTCCATTTATCATAAAAAATAAACGAACGAATAAGGATCATTGACTATGCCTCTTGTTAACTATTTGATTTTTCTTTGAAGATCTTCAGCACATTTCAATAAACTTCTAACTGATGATTGTTAGTTTTGCTATAGTTTTCATGTATATTTTCTTCAAGCTAATAATTATTTGTGTTGATGATGATAATCTGTGTACAACGTTCTCTCTGGTCTTGCAAATTGTTTGTTTAATGACGATGCTATTTGCTGGTTTCATGTTAATGCAGATGATAATTTTTTTATTCTTATGTTTAACGGAATAAGAAAATACAGCGAAACTTGCGAAATCGACAGAATATTCAGTCGGTGTGTTTCAATATCTATAGCCATAGGTAGGCCTGATTGAAAGAAGAATATTGGTTAACACGTGTCATTAGTGAATGTTTATTTCATTTTCCGTTTAATATAATTGTAGTTTATTTATAATTTATAACACATGTTCCATTTATGATGTTTGCATTCAACAATAGCCATGTTGACGCCTGTCTATGAGCAATTCCATGCGTAGTAACGTTGCATCGCACGAATTTACAACACTTCAAAAACATTTTTGTAGTAGATGTTGCCAGTTTGGCATCGATCTATCGGACAGAATGGCCAGCAGATTCCCTGGAGTTAATGTCTGCATGCTTTATTTGCTTCACCATTCTTTCCTTGCGACGCAATAATTAATTAAGGTCAAACGTAATAACGTTACACGAATTGACATGAAAATCGAGTAGTGGTTACCTACGTGAAAAAGTCTGCGAATTGAAAGATTTGGTTGATGCCATTATTCCATGAAATCAAAGTTGAAGATCATATCAACATCACAGAAGTTGCTGGCATTGAATTCGTGCACTCCTCTAGTAGCAATCTGAACAAAGGAAACGCAATAACGTTGCAGCTGAAGCGTAATAACGTTACACGTACGAAATTCTGATTTACATTTGGCTGAAGTGAAAGTTACTTCGGCTTCAATGCTCCAGTTAGCCTCAAACAACACTTTGAAGTCCTCCCATGCTTGCTCGGACTTTTCCAGGTGAATGATGAGATGTTCCTGTCGTACTATTGATAAAAATAGGCAGTAGTGATGAAGGCATTTTTCTTTCAGTTATTTTGAAAATCCATTATCTTGGGAAAAAGCAGACGAATGCAAGTTTCCCTCGCCATTCAGATTGATTTCATGAGCTCTTCTGGACTCATTTAATTCAAAACAGTTAAGAAATAGCACCATAATAAACATGGCATCCCAGAGACATCATAATGTTCATGTTATCTGCTCATGTGCTTCAGTCCACCCCTAGATATCTCAATTGATGCCAGTAATTTACTGCGTATTACACGATATTAGTAATAAAACTAGTTGACTAAATTCAAACTTTGATAAATTTCAAATAATTTGCTGTTCGTACACTATGGAACGGCTACGTCGGCAGATGCATCCTCAGATGATGCTTACATGATAACAGGTAGCAACTTATCACCAAAAGTTTGCGAAACAACGTGTCTCGACCGTCCAACGATTTAACACTGATGCCGTCCTACATTCAAACTACTTTTTTTATGGATGAAGCATTCTTTCAGACAGGTATGATTTCCCGAAGACTCTTGTCTGTAGGATGGTCTATTTATAATTCAAGCTTTGAACTCGCTTCCTCAGGAGAAATGACTTGACATGTAGTACAAATGACTGGTACAGCATCGTAGATTATAGTTGAAGAAGTCACAAATGCATACAAGAAAGCACATGCATTTTAAATCATGATTTGAACAGTTTACGTTTTCCATGTACAATTGCAGAATTACCCACTCAGTTTGAGCATCATGATCCCATGACAAATGAGATAGCAATCTGAAGACAAAGTGTGACTTTGGCTCCTTGTCAAAATACTATTTTCACGAAATGGTCCTAAAATTCGGCTTCAATAAACCGGTCCCACGGTAAGTCTCAAAAAATTGAAATGACAGACGTTCTCAGCAGCATCAAAAACTATGCTTCCGTTAAAATTTTAGTCAGAAAACCAATAGCCAGTGGAAGTAGACCTTATACTTAGACCTGGCTTTAAACTCACGAGACTATTAAATTTTAAGCGGAAAATTAATAGAGGCGTAGGTTTCAGATGTTGCTGAGGACGTCTCTGTTATTTGTATTTTATCTCGAGACTTTTCCTGCTAGTTTTATCAAGACCATTAAAGACCATTCGCACGAGGACTATTTTGACTTGACTCCGGAACTTCAACTGTGCAGCACATGCTACTGCTAGGGCAATTCACGAACTTATTTCCAACAACTAGGATACTAATGTGATTTCAACTTTGCTTATATTGCATAATGGTCTCGATCAAATCTTTCAATTAATAGACATTTTCTCATATGCAGCCACTACTCGATTTTCATAGCAAATTGTGCAACTTTGCTACGACGGACTTTAATTTATTATTGATTCTCTTATGAAGAATAGCAAAACAAATGAAACATGCAAACACTAGCTTCGGAGTATCTACACAAGCCATAAAGATATATTTTAGTTATTTTATCCGCTAAATTGATACCAAACTGTTCTATATACTGTACTACAAAGTAGGTTATTGGAATTTCGTGCTTACGTGCGATGTAGCGCTGTTATTCATAGAAACGGCCAGTTATTTTATTTAGATAAAGTGATGTCAAATACACGCGATAGGATTTGTAATTTATCAAGGTTTACGTCGCGATACTCTCGAGGTTCCTCCTGATACCTTGGATAACTGTTTACAATGATAAAATATAGTTTGTGTAACGTCATTACGTTTCAATGTAACGTTATTACGCTTGAAACATAATAACGTTGCTTTCTATGCAGCATTTATGAAGCGAGTAAAAATCAGTATCACAGTTCTTCCATCATAAGTGACCAATGCTAGCTTAGGATATGAGATTTTGCCACATTCGGCTCGATAGATAATCCTACAGATAAAAAAATCACTCTGAAGCGTAACAGCGTTACATTTGTTACATGTGTTATGCAATGTAAAATTTCTCATCAAAAATTAATGATTGAATGAATCTATACATATATTTCTATCATTTTTGACCTGATTTGAAAGTATTACTGTTAAATAGAAAAATAATTAACTCTCTTGTGCAAAAAAATCATAATGAAATTCATGTAAAAAAGAATGTGAATTCCAAAAAAATGAATTTTGAAGAAAGTTTTAAAAATTCAGCTATAAATCGACTTCAAACGCAAAATTCAACATCAGATTCGGACTTTTGGGGAAATTTTGATATGAAAAAGTGTGTTTACAATGAACATCCAACAAATTAATTTGTTGACTTACATGTTGACAGTCGCGTGGAATTGCTCCTATATACTAATTGAAAATTTGAAAGGTGTAGACCTTGCTAGCGCTTGCTCTACATTTTAAATATTATGCATTTAATGGTCATCGTATTGAGCATGGTCTACATAGGTACGATGCGGTATTTTCTAACGGTCTAGATCCATAGCTTTGGATAGTAGCTGCGGCTGCAAGCTTCTGTGTGTTTCGCCAGCACGATGACCAAATGATGTTAATCGATGATTTAGACGCTGACGCAGCACACATTTATCAATAATTGAATGAAAGTAGTACACAAGTAAGCGACTCGAAAGATGAGGATTTTCCAAATCATCAGAGGCATTCATTCATAATTTACAAAGTATCTTGAACTTGTCATTATGCTCCATTTTCATCTGGGCCATGTTTGATATTGAAATTAACATGCTCACACAGCATGTTAAATTACGGTATTTCTTCTAATAAGCGCCCCGGCGTTTATTTACAATCGCGTACTTTTAACTGAGGCGATTATTAAAATACAAAGTATACCAGATTATTACGTAGTTGTCGAATCGTATTTCAGAATCCCTTCTATATCTGATAAAATTTGTTCCCAGGGAAAATCTTGGTAGAGAGGGATTCTATCGCGGATATATATGGTCCTAATAATCTGACATACTTTATAACGGATAGAGGATAGCTATACGATTCTCTGACATAGCTCGTGAAATTATTTGATATATTTCTCGGACTACAGCCCTCGGGATTCATCAAATAATTTCCCTCTCTATATCCCAAAGAATCGAATAGCCATCCTCTATCCATTACGCAAAATTTCCACATGATATTTTGCGAAATTGAATAAGAATAATTATAATAATTACATGCATAATCCTTTACGGAAGATTGTCAGTAGGAGCTGAAACTCATCTATCAGATTACTTGCTGCATTACCGATTTATTAATTGTCGACAAGGCTTGGTGGTATCGACGACGTTGATTGAACACAGCATTGTACTAATTCCTCTGAATTACCTATACCTGTACTTGCGGTTTCCCTCCCATGGTCACTTAAAGGCAGTGCTCACATCTACAAACCTTGAGCGTGATGAGTTATGACATGACTCGGTGCTCGACGGTGCGGTATGGCAACAGCCAAAGACAGGAGTCCCTCTCTTGACTCTGACAGCCACCATTAGGTACTGACTGGGCTATTTTTTTAAGATAAGGTTGAGCGTGATGCTTTTATTATGTGACTTATTTTATCATAATACAGACTGCACCAGGCAATATTATACAATCCAGTGTCGTTTGATAAGTAAGTCCTGGTATACTGCTATAAGTCATTATTTCCTAGTTTTCTTGATATTAGAGGTGTGGTGTTTATTAGAGGGCGTCGTTTTTAAAAAATTGACCTCTCGGCAACAGCGCTTATTAGAGGGCGGCCTTTATTGGAGAAAATACGGTATGTATTTTTACCCCTGATGAATTATGGATTGTCACCTCTGATGAATGGCAAGGACCATGAAAGCGCTTAGGAAAATCGGTATGTATTTTTACCTCTGATGAATGGCAACGATCATGAAAGCGCTTAGGTAAATGGGTGTGTATTTTTACCTCTGATGAATTATGGATTTTCACCTCTGATGAATGGCAAAGACCATAAAAGCGCTTAGGCAAATCCTCATTTTTCATGTGATTGTCTTCTGATACTGCTTTATAATTACCGGTTAATGTATGCTGTACTGACGTCTGAATCATCTATTAACATCACTCGATTATCGTATATTATCGTGTGCAGTCAACACACAGCAGAAGCATAGGGGTAGAAACATGCTAATTTCAATATCTAACACTACTACGATGCAAAATGAAAGTTATTGACAAAGTCAGGATTCTTGATGAAGTATGGATTGTTATTTTGATGAATTGCAACAGCCATGAAAGCGCTTCGGCAATTATTCATGTCGCTTGCTTGTGTGCTTTCATGTAGTTACTCTGCGGAGCAAGTAATCATAATATTTGAAATTCATAATTTTCTCTTTTCAATTATTTCTGATGCTACAAACGGAATTTCATGCCGGTATAATAATGCATTTACGTGGACAGAGTTTGACTCTTACAGCGAAGACGTTATTCGCTTTCATGAGTTCAAACTTCTCTCGGACTTCATCGAAGAATATCACAAAGTGTGCATGCACCATATGTTATGTATGACTTCTTTCTGTGACTTGAGAGTCTGCATGAAAAACTATTCATATTGTATAGTTTCTTTTCATATAGCAAAGCTGGTTTGCTTCACTTTTCTAAATGCATTTGTGGGACACATATTTGTCGTGGGTTCGCCGACTACTGATCGCAAAAGATGTAAGCGACCCGAAATGAGATGCATACATGTATTCCGTCAGTCAGTCATCTTGCTGATGAGCCCTGTGTCTCTTTCTGCATGCTCGTATTAATTTTACAAGATACACGCATAGACCCTATATTTTGATTATTTTAGAATCAAGTGAATTTAGGTCATATCGTATCGCTTTTGCCCTATTGGACGCAACAATGGATTCTTTTTAGGAATGCTGAAGTCTCTTTTCTACATGCTATATTCGTATACATTTTTATTTGTACGTAGTTAGACTAGTTATTAGACTTAGTTACGTCGTGGCAACCTACACATGAACTAGTATGTTACGAGGTTGTTAGTGGAGATTTTCTTAATGAGAAGAAACACCGAATTGTCTTTTATCTCTTAACACGTGCATTTTCTTAGTGTTCTGCTGTACATGGCTTATTTTATGAGAATATGGCGCCATTTCAGTTATCAGTATCATGATGAAGAGGAAGAAGCTGTCATCTCCAACTCAAGAGGTGAGTTTGCAATATCAGTATCAAGACGTTAAGATTTTTATGATATTTCATGTCCGCATGAAATGTAAATGGTGGGTGTCGACCTACATTCGGGATCAACTGAAACGTACTGGTACCGAATTATCTAGTTGCTGGACAAGGGTGGCCTGGGATACGCAGCCTGCGGCCTTCCAACGAAGCATTGCTGATGCTTTGCAATAAGCTAACAGTGCGCCTAATTAATTCAATGATTGATTGATGAATATGCAGAAAGTTAGGAGCCAGCATTCTCTGGATTGTTTTGCATATGAAATCAAACTTTCTCCTCTGGGCGAGGGACACCGAAGTTTACATGACTTGTTGTTTACTACATCTCCTGAATAGTAATGCATACTACTCAATACCATATCTTTTCGAAATGATCTGAAATGATGTATACAGTACTATGAAATCCTTCGAAAATTTAATTGAATATCAAGTTTTGATCTTCGTGATAAACCCAATTTATTGAACTAAAAAAATTTATAAATTAAAACATTTTGGAAAATGCACTTCGTATTGAAAAGCTTCGGAATCAGATGTATTATGGGGTTTTGTCAAATTTTATTGGCCTAGCCAAATCGAGAAGCACTTTAAATTTCTGACAGTCCGATTGCGATTATCCGATTCGTCTGCTCAATGTCATTACGATTTAAAAATGAAGTTCCGAATGTTTGGCTACTCAGTTTTTTCTTCCAACTGCTCAGCTTCGATAATTATTATAGCTCCGATGTCATGCTGAAACTTCAGTGACATTTGTTTTCCCCCATGATTCTCTTTATTTAGCCGGGATGACAGTGCTTGATGCTGAAGGACATTGCCTTTTTGCATCTAAATAGTTAGGAATTTCCACTTTGTCCTTTAAACGTTATTATTCCCCTCTAATGTTCAATGAATCTTCCACTCCAGACCGTCGTTAGAGCAGCAAGGAAGCCAAACAAAGATAGTTTCTACGTAGAGGAAGAATTGGCGCAAACGGTAGATCCAAATGAATGTGTCGCGAATTACAAACAATGTTGCTCACTGCTTCGAGACCTTGCGAAAGAAATTCACGATGCTAAAACAGCTAAGAAAAAGGTGAGTGTTTTCTTGTCATGAGCCTACGAAAGTCTTCGGTGGTTGCTCCTCACGAGGACAGGGATTCAAATGATTCGAACAGGGATCGAATACACAATATCATAGTGCTATTTCATAGTCCGTACGGACGAACTATGAAATTGATTCGAATAGGGATCAAAATGACTAAAATAGCGGTTAGATAGTCTGGAAATCCAAGAATCGCTCAGTGAACCCTACAATCGTCAGAGGTATCTTCCATAAATTTCAGCGAAATATGCACGTAAAAGATGAATAGTTATTAATTTCTTCTTCATGAATTAAATTGGTAAGAGAATGAAGAATGAATACAGCGTCTAGCGCTGCGAGCCCTGAGAGATCATCAGCAGTTAACCGAGTATCAACGGTGTTTCGGCCGTTTTAATAACTGGACACCTCCACTCGGCCGGCCAGTACTGTCTGATGGCGAATCAAGCAGCACCTCTCTCAGTGCTCAAAGATGTTTGCAAAATCCATGCTGATCCGACTTCAGCCGCTTGACGGCAATTCTTCACGACTTCGGTCATTCTCCTTCCGGTCAGCCCTATGCGCATAAGCCACTTCCTCAAAGACCAACTACTGAAACCACGACCACGACCACTGACTTCGATGTCCTTTTACTGCTTCCTCACCAGCATTCTTCAGAACCGCAAGGACCTGATTGTGACGCCAAGTATAGGCACGCAGCAGCCCACAACACGTCGACAGCATGTGTTCGAGAGATCCTCTACCGCTCTTGCACACATTACACCCATCCAGATGACTAACCTTCCATCTCTTCAAATTAACCGGCGTCGGGCACGTGTCATACGTACTTGAAATCAAGAATTTGATCTGACCGGCAGATGTTCGCAACAAGTCTTCCCACGACACAACCCGCTGTTCAACTTCTCCCCAATTCATCCATCCCCCCCCTGCACTCCCTGCTGAGACGCCTTGCAGAGTCTCAACTCATCCTCCTCTTGTCGAACACTCTCAAGAACGATCTCTCTTTTGTCCTTCACGCCAACTTTACTGTACCACCTCCGTCGTGAACCAGGATATCCAATTCCTTGCCTCCCCTGTTGCACCGCACCTTGCACCTCCTTCCATTTCGCCTCTGCAATTGCTCTGTCAGTAGCTTCTTCGGCTCTCCACTTGCTGCCAGTCTGCACCACCGGACGCGACAACGCAACCGCACCATCACGAGAGTTCCTGAGCATCAAAGCCTAGCGCACTTTCCCGATCTTGAATTCTTCCACAACAGATGACATGGGAAGCTTCAACTTGTTCGATTTGCAATACAGAGCGACATCAGTTACCATTCTTGGCACACCCAACCACTTTCGATAGAACCTGCTCATACACTGCTGCAACTTCTCAACTCTGGAGATAGTCACATTATACACAGTCAGCTGCCAGATAACCCTCGGCATGATCCCATATTGAGAGCACCAGACCTTAGCACTCCCTGGTAACTGAGTCTCATCTATCATTTTCAGCCATTTCTTTCCTTGTTCAAAAATCTTCACACCTCTTCGTCTGTCCGTGAGACCTCGCTCGTACCACCTTCCCAGGCTCTTAACTCCTTGTTCAATCACCGTTTGTATTGTCTCTCCTCCCACACAGACTTTGGCATTCACTTCCTACCCTTTCCGCAGTGACAGGCTCCTGCTCTTCTTTCCTTGAATCGCATTCCTGTCCATTCTATGACACCCTCTAAAAGCTTCATTCCCTCCACCACCTGCTGCCGATTCCCTGACACAATAGTGATATCGTTCTTGAACGCGCGCAAAGATGGTGTGCGCACTCCTGGCTGTAGCTCGACACCCTCAATACGGTGGCCAACTGCCCGTGTGACTACCTCCATTCCCAAGACAAACAGCAGCGGAGAAACTGGACACCCCATGGGAATACCAATCTCCAAAGGTTGCCACCTGGTAGTGTATTCCCTGGTAGTGAACCGCATCTTGAATTGGTCATAATACTTTCCAAGAAGCATAATGACATCCACCGGAATCCAGAAAAACTCCAAAGCAAACTGCAAAAACCGATGAGGGACCGATCCATATGCATTGGCCAAATCCAGCCACACGACGTCCAAGTTCTTCTTCTCCTTCTTGTGTTGCTGTATGCACTCCCAAATCATGTGCGAATGCTCCAAGCATCCTGGAAACCCAGGCACTCCTGCCTTCTGCACTGAAATGTCTATCAAGCCATTGTCCAACACGAAGCCTGTTAACCGCTTGCATAGTACACTCATGAAGATCTTGCCGTCAACGTTCAACAGAGATATGGGTCTGAACTGTCCAATTCCTTGTGCATGACTTTCCTTGGGAATGTATACGCCCTCTGCGACACACCAGCTCTCCGGTACGATACGTTTCCTCCATAATACTCGTAAAATCAACCAAAGCACCTTGCAAACTCTTGGGCAATACTTGAACAACTTGTATGAGAGACCGTTCTGTCCTGCAGCACTCCCTGCTCTTGCTTTCTTCACAACTGCATGCACCTCCGATAGTCGCAATTCACCCATATCGAATGACTTTCTTGGTTCCTCGGGTCTTACTAGGCCATCAATCCTGCTCATCTCTTCTTCTCTCCTCTCGTCAGAATAGGTTTTGCGCAAGTGCGCCTCCAATTCATTCTGGGAGACTTCGAGATGGCCTGAGGCTCCGTTGTCAAAAAGCTTCTTCACGAAACTATATGGATTGCCATAAAACAGCTTC
This sequence comes from Prostheceraeus crozeri, assembly GCA_907163375.1. Classification (NCBI taxonomy): domain Eukaryota; kingdom Metazoa; phylum Platyhelminthes; order Polycladida; family Euryleptidae; genus Prostheceraeus; species Prostheceraeus crozeri. Next base: position 103,217 of record CAJQUW010014877.1, read on the forward strand.
CGCTGCTTTTCTCTTCGACGCCGTTTCTTTAGAAGATACTCAGCTCTTCTCAACTCCTGGTGCCGTTTCTTCAGCTCCGCGTATAGCATTCCAATTCCTTCTCTCTCCATTTCGGAACAAACTTTCCACCGCTTCCTCAACTGCTTCTTCTCACCCCTCACCTTCACAATTTCCTTCTGGCGTCTGGTCAATTCCACGCACTGAACATTCATCTCTCATGAATTAAATTCTTCTTCATGAATTCTTCTTCTTCATGAATTAAATTGGTATATAAAGTGGAACATAAATCAAATTCAATTTAATCCTTTAGTTCTTTGATTTCGAATCGAAGACCTCCAAAGTCATAATGATTGTCGTAGAGCATGCAATATTGTGATCAAACTACAAAGTCAAATTCGCACGTTCTTAACGAAAAGTTCTGTACGTTCGCAACAAAGCCTTAAAATCAATATGTGAGTATTATCGCATAAAGAATTTCAGTGTTCGTTATTTTAGGGATCTCGTGTAGTTTGATGGAAAATACAAAATTCGAATTTTGAATTTTATCCTTGTCCGTAAAGCGTACGTTGGTAACAAGCAAATACATGTACCTAAATATGAACGAGTAATTAGATAGAAACGTCTGAAAGATAAAAAATCACAAGCTATCCTCAATCCCTTGTCCCTTATTATTATTATGTATATGCAGGGTGCTTATATCATTGCTAGCATCATTCATTATATGGCTAGCATCGTAAAAACCTGCAAAAGTCCTGAAAAATGTTAGACCTGCGAAAATCATGCAAAAGTCCTGCAAAATTGAAATCGGAAATCGCTAGCCACCCTGATGTGCCAGTTAAAGATGCAGGTGATGACAACATAAAGTTAAGATTAAATGGATTCCAAAAGTTTTTCGAAAAGAACGTTCGTGACAAGTGGAACTGCCCATATCAAATGAACCTTGACGACGAAGGCTTGTACTCTGATGTCATTTGTATTGAACAAGAAGAGCTTTTTTGCTTTAATGCATCAATGCTAGAGCATTTTATGCCTTCATCTTTTGAGAATTAAGAACTAATCTAGAGTAATGGATGATACAGTGCATTAAGTGTAAAGAGGATGAATTTTGTTCGACCCACGCGATTTGTATTATCAACTATAATGAATAATGTATTTTGTAACTGTTCGGCAATACTCTTAAGAAAAATTATTTTTTAAAAAATTCATGTGTGAGAAATGTGAATTTCGTCGTTAATTGACGATTGCCCGAAAATTTTAGGAATTTTTTTCAGATTACCATGAATTTTTTTAACAATGTTCTCAAAAAATGTAAAGAAGCTTGACTTTCAAAATCCAATCGTGAGTTTTCTGCGTGAAAGCCCCTGAAGCTTGAAGATAATTGATAATGAAAACCTTGAAATTGGGTTAATTAATCTGGCGCAGCCACCCCGAATTTTGAAACTTTCGACATTTTCAGCATCATCTTTAAATCTTCTAGTGGTTCTATAAAAGGTATAAATGTTGTAAAGACAACTGTAGTTATCAAGTAAAAATTTCGATGCAGATAAGATACTGATAGTCATTAATTTGTTTGTTATGCAAATTCGCTGATACAGAATATCGACTGCTGGGACATCACAAAGTTGATGAAATTTGCGCATTCCATTCGTTAGCAAATTCTTTTTCTTCAACCTTAGATGATCAAGTGATGGTAAAGATTTATACTGAAATATAGAACATCAAATTCGAGTTGGCACCTGTCATCAATTGGCTAGCATGATGACTCCACAAAAAATACTACATTTCATCAGTTCTCTAACAGTCTAAGGCCATCCGAACATCGACCGTTGAAGGCGCTGGATGCCGAAGGCCTGTCTGTCAAACGTAGTAACTTTTACTTTATTGCATCGACCTGTAAACTGAGAAGGGGAGTTTTCATTACTTTTGTCTAACTTCCTCTAAAAGTCTCCCTAATTCACTCTCAAAAATGCTCTATCACCCTCTTTCTTAAGTAATTTTCTGCCATTTTGTGTAGGCAGCTCGGTAGGTAACTCAGAGGAAGAATGGATTAACTTTCCAAGGATTAACACAATTTATCGTGGAGTGGCGTGCATTGTACGATAATTCAGTACAGCTACTCAATTATCTCAAATTTCTCTCTTTCCCGGATAGCCAATGAAATGATATTTTCTTGTTTACTCGTCAGTTTGTCACTGCAGTCGATCATGGCACTAGCATGTGCTTGCATTACTTTTAGAGTCATAAGTATGACACACCACTTGGTCAATACCTTGACGCTGAGAGGTAGCGATTTACGTGCAACAATGCAATCTGCCTATTTAAATTGTTTTGATAAGTGATTTAGTACTTATAATTTGTCAGGCATCTATTTGGATAATTGTTGTTACTATATGTTTGTTTTTTTTTAAATTTCAGTCATGTAACTTTTCATATTGTATGACTCCGATACTAGAGATGAAAGAACTCAATCGCTCTGCACAATTCTGCTTAAAGAAAATTCGCGAAAACACTCAAGAAGTAAGTAACCCTATTCCTTTGCTGTTTGTCAAGTCGGATAACAATTACACAATTCATGTCATCAAATTTTTGTTAAATTGCATTTTTGTAGTGAAAGGAAATGATAGATTCCTATGGTGACCGATATACAGGGTGGTTGGATAGTCGCTCCTTATTTATAGAAGCCTTAAAAACAAAGAAATATATGTACTAAGAAATCAAAGCAAATTTCATATTATTCCATGAATCATGCCATTTTCTTGTTCAAAAAATTACAATTCAATGTGTGCACCATCTTTATGAATACACTGTCTAAGTCTTATCGATACCTGTTCCGTTGCTGATCTTAAGAATTCAGGAGGAACATTTTCAATGACTTCACGGATCCTGTTCTCTAGCTTGTCAATGGTCCTCGGTGAAGTTTCGTAGACTTCCTCTTTGGCCCATCCCCACAAAAAGAAATCACATGGCGTGAAATCCGGACTTCGCGCTGGCCAATCTGTTGGTCCACGTCGACCCATCCAACGCCCTGGGAAGTGGTCGTCGAGCCAAGCTCTCACTGTTAGTGCATAATGTGGAGGAGCACCGTCTTGCATAAAAATTAATTCGTTGGCTTCTTCCCATTCAGTAATTGTTGGCCAAGCGAAATTCTCCAACATGTGCAAGTATCGCTGACTATTCATTGTATCACGAATGATGTATGGCCCAAGAATCCTTGTTGAAGACAAGCCGCACCAAACAGTTACCCACACGAAACACGGCTTCATCTGTCCCGAGAATCTTCGAACTCAGCTCAGGGCAATCTTCAAACCATGCCAGCATCGTTTCACAGAACTCCACCCGTCTGTCACAGTCTTCCGGAAACAGTTACTGGACATAATGACGCTTCCACGGGCGGTATTGTAAAGCCTCATGAAGAACATTCAGGATAGTGTGACGGCATATCCCACTTTCACGGGCAGCTTGCCTTGTTGACTTGGAAGGGCTCCTGTAAAATCTCCCTCACCAGTTCCACATCCGCGTCTGACTTTGTCGAAGGTCTTCCAGATCTGGCGGAATCAAGAGCGCTGCCAGTTGTCATCAGTTTGCGGTAGCAGTTCTTAATTGTCTTAGGGTCAAGATTTGAATATCTTCCATGTTGGGATCTCCACCATCGTTGAACTTGTACAACAGACTGTCAAACCTCGTATCTAGCGGCAATTCTTGCTCTGTCTTCAATGTTTTAAGTATGCGACATTTCGTAAGTAAAATCAACAATGTTGTGATCAAATTGCATGTAGTGAATTAATATAACGGATAACTTTCGCGGACAGAGGGGTGATCATTACTCACATTTTAATTGACTGAACAGTTTCATGATTTGTCATAAGAAATGGCAGGTCTCATGCAATCTTAAAATATGAAGTTTCAATCAAACGACCATATACTTCCGAAAATATAGCTAAGTAGAATCAGGGAGCGACTTTGCAACCACCCTGTATATGTTTGCTGTTCCAACTACTGCAAATAAGATTTAACACATTAATTCTAATTGCTGTAAAATGATGGTTTTCGGTTTTATTACATTGCCTACTCAAGAAATTTGCTCTTACATTAAACAGTGATGGTAAATGGAATGGGAACTACGATATTTATTTATTTTATTTGTTTACTTATAAAAGTACTTTTATAACGCACAATACAATGCTGCAATGTTTTTTATGCACTATTTTAATGTCTATTCAGATGGGCCAATGTTGCTTTTATTTCTCATTGCCGTTCTGCTTGAATTAATTTCACTAACCCCATCATTGTTTTTGCTGACAATAAGATTCAATTTTCTTTCATCATTCAAGCCGTGTTGAAGACTGCATCTTTTGCGGAAAAAATTCAGCAATGTGAACTCCGACATGTCATCAGATGCATACATTTGAGTGTATACTGCTTCTCAAAAATCAAAATTGATGTCCTCGAATTATCCTGAACGAAAAATAGCCAATGAAATGAGAGCTAATGCAGTTGTCCACCACGTAATTTAGAAACAATTACTTTACATTCTTTTTTTGATGGACTCTACCGACTTCCAAAAGAGAAATGAATTTGCAAGTGAACATGTTTGTAGAATGATCGAGAAACCAAAAAAGTAGTAAAAGTATGTTTCTACTTTGTGTTTGATACATTGCGTGGTGAAGTTCATATATATATATCGGGGTTCCACAAACACTGAGATGGGTCACAAAGGTAGGGATGCGTGACAATCTGGTTTAGACACCTGATTTGAATTTCGTTTGGATTATTGCTATCAAGAGAAGCTGTGTCAACTTAGCTGTGTCAGCTTCTTCTATACATGCAGAATATTTTGCCATTACGGAACTTATTTAAACGTATTTACTATTTTCACTTTCATCAAAAACGAGTGGTCTCCGTGGTACAGTGGTTAAGTGCTTGGCCTAGCGATCTTTCGGTTCAGTGGTCGACCCCCAAAAGTGTCAATGGAAGTCGTCAGGAAGGACATCCGGACTAAAAAGATCACAGCGCTCCAGATTAAAGTCTGACTGTGTCAGCAACGTCCAAGCCCCCAGTAAGGGGGAGTAGTGACGTTAAACCATTCACTTTCATCAAAAACAAGCATGTCAAGTCAGCTTTCCGACTGAAAGTATGTTACATCCACTTTGATTAGAATGTGCTAAAAGACAAATTTTACATGAAATCCTCAACAGTATATGTCTGACATTTATAAGTAATTAATAGGAGGAATGGGATACAAAACTAATTCTTGCAATGTATTCACAGAGTTCACGGAGTAATTGAAATATTCCAATAATATAGTAGTTACACTAGGCATCACCACCTAGCTCATTTTTAGTTGGGTCGCTCGTGGGTCAATGAATTATAAAGTGGGGCGTTATGTGTCAGGAACACTTATTCAAATTATGGGCTCATAGGATTCGAACTTATTCAAAACCCTAATTTTCTTCGTACTTCACACTCAACCTATTTCTCGTCAAGGTTAGAAGTATCCCCATTCTCAAGAACCTGAAGAATGTACCTCAAGAAGTTAGTCGTCCATCCTTAACACCCGTTTATTCCAAAGTGCCTTCAATTTTAAAATGAATCATTTTAAGATATTGTCATTTGTTGAGACAAGTATTCTCAAATTAATTCATTTCAGAGAAAGACACAGATTGATCAGCATCACCTGAAGCGTCAAAATCTTCTGTATGAGGTCATGCACTTGCAGAAAGAGATCAGTCGTTGCTTGGAATTCAGGTAAGAATAAACCGCAAATTTAGAAAATCAGTGCATGATAAACACAAGTCGCTTATTTTGTGAGTTTTGATTGTTCAATTCAGTTCTCGTCATGATTAATTTTGGTCAACATGCATTGACCATCATCAAAGAGACTGACTAGACTGACCACGAATTCACATTGGTATGTTCATGGTACAAAACTTTCAAAAAGTATAGAAATTTTGAAACATTTCATAAAAGTATCGCAAGACAATATCAGCCATTTATAAAGAAAATGAATTCCGTAGAAATATAAAAGATTGCGACAGATAGTATTGGACTACATTTTACCAATAGTAATAAATGGAAGAATTGATCTTTCTGTTTATAAAAGGCATAGTTATCGTGATACGTAGCATACTAGTATATCAATATGGAAAAATGCAGGTTAAAAGTGTTAAAAAGTAAGTGGAAAAACAGGTTAAATCAGGAAAAATAACAGTATGAAAGAACTACCAGAATATACCACATGAACGCATTATATGAACTGGAACTCTCGAAAGCATTTGATCTCGATATCATTACTAATTTTCCGGTTCAGTTTATAAATCATTGTGACTAACTCGCAGTCTTAGGCTAGCCACATTGCTGCCGTTAGATAAGATTGTTGCTGGAAACACATCATGCTTTAATGTAATTTGACACTTACTCAGATGTTTGTTCACTGCTGAATTTTTATTTGCAAGCAGTTCTTTGCAACATATGCGAAGATGTCTTATAGTACTTTCAATGTGAAATTCGTTGCAGGTTATTATGTAAACATTATTGCTATGACAACTCAGACTTTGGTTAGTTGAAGGGCATTGATTTCATTTTTATAGGCTATATGATTGTTGTACATAACCATACTTTTTGAAAGCAATATTGTATTATAACCAGTGCATTCGAAATTTTGAGTGTGTAAGAGAGTGAGGTTTTCAGTCGTTCACCGGTGAACGATCGAACAAAGCGAACGGGGCATTCCAGCCGCTACCTCTGAACTGAACTAGAAAATTTGCCGTTCATGAACTGGAGAACGAACTGAGCTGATGTTTTCACAATTCTTCCTTTTCCTGTCGATAACGATTAGAGGTATCTCGAATTAATGGTCTAACTCTTTCTCCCTCACATGCCTTGTAACTTAAATTGAACACGTCCAAATTAGTGTGTGTAATCTAATCTCTGTCTGAAATCATGAACATACAAGCACAATCTTCGCGATAAATTTCAACCGCCGGAAACCGTGGCCGAACCGTTGGAACCATGGGAGAACCGTTTTTGAATTGACGTGAAAATTAAATCTAATTATTTCCTCGGCCAATTTAGCATTATGTAAATAGATTGACATTTTTACGAAATGAAGACGCGATCGCGACAATGCTAGAGTCGACGATATTGATAATGACTTAAAATAACTAAACTTTATTGTTTCCTTGCGTATTCATTAACAAACCTGGGCGTTCATGAGCGTGACCAGGCTTACCGGTGGTAAACGAAACGCGTTGTGATTTGCTATGACTTGTTTTTCTTCAAAACCGAACATCTGGTTTACCCTGGCTCCACAACTTGATTCAAAACTTGACTTTCAATTTTAATCCCAGGTCGGTTCACCATCCACCATGCGGAAGACTCGGTCTGGTCAACTTACACTCACGAATTTCCTCGGTCCGCATTAAAGTATTGTTCTTTGTCATTAAGTTAAGATTTTTACTTATCAAGTAATTAACTAGCAAATGAAAATGGAGCCCATTCATTGTGTGGGCGATTAGCCAACGAGGAAACAACAAGAAATTATCGCCATTTTGGCATTGTATGCAAATGAATGTTCAAGAGGAGTTGAGGGATTTTCAAAACTATTTGGTGTCGTGTTTTAAATTGATAATGATAACAATTAGTTTTTTCTCAATTAATTTGCATGGCAGAGGCTCACCTTCACCTTTTCTACTACTAGATTCTCACTGCAACCTTCATATTGAAATTTGCAAGATCCATTGCTTTTCTGGTGATGGCATTCGATTTTAGTGTGACAGAACACATCCTCCGTAGCATTCGCATCTCCGAACGCTCTTGCATCTTCGCAATGGATAAGAGCAGTGACTATGACTGGCAGTTACAGAGCATGGCTTGCGGCACGCACATTCGATAGACATGTCCTTTCCGTCCCTTGGACATCCAGAAAGATTCACGGAATTTACACAATCCACACTTTAATCTTGACACCACTGCTGACGTAAAACTTCATAAGTTGTCGAGAACATTCCCAAGACATTTGTCGACACATTCCGCAGTTGATTCGTCGTCCCGTTTTGATCTTGATTGACATGCCATACATACATTTTATTCAATCACGCAAATGTAAATAATAATATTCTTAAAAAATGCTTGACTAGACAGAATTCTCAAGTTTAAATACAAGTCGGTTAATGCGATTTAATTTTTACTGAAATAGAGCTTCAAATTCGATTTGTACTATACCCGTTGGAATAGAACTTAGAAACTATTCATTGAATCTTTAACTTAATAGCACAGGAACCCTGACGCTTTGTCAAAGTGCCATGTTGAGGGTACCTACCTATATTTGTGGTTAGACTCACACCTGCGTCATCCTGGCTATCTAGATCCAATTTTTTAGAATTCTCTTGTTGGTGCAGTGTGACCAGAAGTCCCAGTTTTGGTGCATCCGTCCCGGCTTTTCAGTATCTAGGCTACTATTCTGTTGCAGGTGCTTTCTTCAGTTTTAGGTAGCTAAAAACTGTATTGTAGAAAGACATCTTCGCAAAAATCTTTGGTAATGGAGCATGAATTCAGAAACACACTTGTAAACAACGATGAATTTTAGTATCGGATTCTGTGAGTCGAGGAAAATAAACAAAAGTAGAAAAATCCATTATGTAGCAGCCCATAACCCAATAATGAAATAGTACAGAATGACGATTTCACAGATAGTAATTGAAAAATAAATTTCAGATACATGCACGTCAGAGATGGACATGGCTGTACTGGTCTTGGGCCAAAAAATCTGCCCATGTCAATCTCTGATAAATAAATATAGATATCCTGTATGGATGAATTTGTCGTAAGAATCTGTTGTTATACATACGCAAAAGTGGCGAGGAGGTAAATGGAATAATGGAATGCTTAATTAATAAATATAAGTCGCATTAATAAATATGCGCATATTAAAGTCATTGCTACAAAATTGCCTTCCTCCGACTTTGCATGGTGATCCGGCTTCTGTCTGGTCACCTTCTGCTAGTGTCACATCCGCTTTCTTTTCGCTTTCAGTCTTCTAGTGAAAGTCGTCTGTTAATACTTACTGACGTCTTATTCCACGACGTAATTAGGGAATGAATGATGGATTTGGAAGTGAAAATACATGAAAAACTGAATGTTATTCTTGCAAAATTCTTCAGTCATAGTTTGAGTGACTACAAAATCATTTATGCATGACACCCATATATTCATCATGCTTCAAGTATCGATCACTGGCGTATGCTTTCAATTCAACACCCGTACTAAATATTTCAATGCAGGCACTGGAAACACGCTTAGCTTTTTATTGTAGAAATTCTGTTACATCATGTTCACCTAGTTCAACCCTTTTCAGAAGAATAATTACATTAATCTTTCATCTTAGCGGATGTCACACATGTTCTTGTGCGAGGTTTCTGCAGGATAGGGTTTCACTTGCACATTGAAATACTTCGCATTTGAGTATAATGGCTTTGCTAGCAAAAGCCATCGTAGGCTATGGACAACAATTTTCAATAAATTCAGTAAACCAGTCGACAGTTGTGTTGGGTCTGGTGATTCGTCCAAAGCTTCAATAAAATTAAAGTGGGTAGTTGGTAGCGGTTTCAAGATTTTCTGAATTTTTATAAAGGGTCTGGAGGTATCGAAAATATTAAATTTTGCCTCGACCAAGAAGTTAGCGATGAAACATTTTGATCATATCAATAGTTGGTCTAAGTGTAGAGCATTGAGGATGGCAATAAGCCAATAAATAACTGCAGGTGTGAACTGTGATATACTAGGGTCTTATTATTGCTGTATGGTGAATAGTGATTTAGAGGCAGCATTAATGAGGAAATATTTATTAATGATCTGATTTCCATCAGATTTCGAGGCCAAGGTTCATTGCTAGGCCTAGGGGTTCAACTCACCAAGAACTCCAATACGAAGCACAAGTTCAGTGCAATGCGCGCCGTTTTTTGTTGGTTTCTGTTTATCCGCTTGAGGTGATTTGGAGTACTTATTGTAGGCTCATCGTGACATAAAACCAGAAAAACAATAGTTCTTCAAGTTATCTTTTGAATGTATTTTTGATATTTATATTACCCATAGTTGATGTTTTGGTGCGAATTTTTAGTTTCGACGGCGCATCTAATGGAAGTGCATATAGTGTACATCAAATTGCAGTGATTTGCACTACCAGTTCTTTGTGAATGCCATACTATAATTGTAGGCTGCGATGAAAATATGAAAGAATTAGAAAATTAAATCTTTGAAATAACTAACTTGGGTGGGATATCTCCCCGCGAGAAAATAAGTGGGTATGAATCATAGTATGATTTTACTATGAATTTTTCATACGTATGAAATTTCAGAATTTTCATACGGACATCATACTAAAAAATGAGTATGAATTTTTCATAGTATGATTTTCATATGATTTTTCATGCTATGTTTTTACTATAAAAATGATATGATTTTCTAATATGTATGAAATGTCCAATTTTCATACAGAAATCATACTATAAGAATGAGTATGAATTTTTCATAGTTTGATTTTCATATGATTTTTTCATACTATGTTTTTACTATAAAAATGATATGATTTTCTAAAATGTATGAAATGCCCAATTTTCATACGGAAATCATACTATAAGAATGAGTATGAATTTTTCATAGTGTGATTTTCATATGATTTTTTCATACTATGTTTTTACTATAAAAATGATATGATTTTCTAATATGTAGGAAATGTCCAATTTTCATAAGGAGGCTTCTCAACTTACAAAGCTGCAAAAGACTTCGCGGAATCCTTCGTGGAATCGCAAGAATTAAGCCAGTCTCAAACACAATTACCGACTGGTACGTCAAAGAAATTCATTTTATACACTGTGAAGTAATTGAAGTCTTAATTTTTAGCTTGTGAAAGATGTATCGTCTTAGAGAGAAGAAACGAAGAAATAGAAAATTCAATCGAAACATGGAGGGACAAATGTGTTGTCCTGAAAGAGAAACTGCAGGCTCAAGTTGCAGTCACAAGACAGATGTCAGGTAAAAATATTTGTTTACATATTTTGTACAACGTAACGCATACAAAGTAATGATATCGCACTCCGGTTCTACTGTTGAACTGAACCTGTACCAACATTGCTCAGAATAAGCCTGTTATATTGTCTAGTTCCGGTACATATTCAATGACTCGATACGCATATAGGTTGTATGTCAGTAAACAATAAATATTATTGGAGAACCATTTATTGTATGAAATTTTAAATTTCTGAACATATATCTTCATGTACAATGTTTTACAGATCTCGAGTCTACATTAAAAAGCGGACAAGATGGATCATGGAATGAATACTAACATCGCAAAAGTTTGAGGAAGAAGACCGAACGTTCAATGGCGTGACGTTCTCAGTCAAATGGTTGGACGAGATTGACCAGATGTCCAAACATCCACAGTCGACATTCAAAGCAATTCGTAAAGCCATTAAGGACATATTCCCCGTGGAGGAGTTATGTACGCAGACTCCAGAAGGTCAAGGAAGAGAAAACCGCGATCGAATGGATGATGCTAAACTTAAGGCCGTTCGAGGTAGGCTACTTGTGCTTTACATAAATAATTTATAAAGTTGATTTTAAAATTCAATCGAATCTATTTCTATAAAAGTTTTAAACATTTTGAAAATTCAATTATGAAAATTTGAAATATGGTTTTCATAGGAAATTCATAGAATATAGGCCCTGCAGCTTTCAATTCTTGTCATGATACTATAATACCTCGAAAATGCAACTTTTACATTTCTTCACTTCAGAACTTGTCACACACGTTCTACATACAACCTGCACAAAAGCAACTGTCAACAAGGTGGCGCGCCAGATCAACCAGGAATGCCGGACCAAGCGGAAGATAAAAGGGCACCAAAGACCATCATCCAACGAGATGACCAACCGGAATGAGTTGTTGACATTGTTCGAAGATCGTTAGCGGATAATGGAATTGACATTTATTCCATAATTTCATTTTTAACTGAAACTTCAGAAATAATAATGATAATGACCCATGGACCATGGTCTACGTAATTGAATGGTTGTTCATTCGTAAATAGAAATATTGCTAGATAATGTTACAACGCGAAGCTTTCTTCTTTTATCGAAACATATTCAGGACAGTCGTGTTCCCAATCTGAGGACTACCAAATATCTCACCACAAGTATATTAAGATTTTATGTAAATACAAGAAAATCTTTGCATGTCTATCTGCGGCGAAAAGATACCCACAAGAAGGAAAATCACAAATCACATAAGTGAAATGCTTGGAAAAGATAAGTTGTTTATTTTTAAGTATGAGATTTCATTGTTTTGAAATAATCCATGAAAATGCGATAATTATACTTAGGCTTATGTGCGCCTAATTATCTGAATAGGGGCTAAATATTGTGAAGGTTATGGCTACAACCTTCAACTTTGTCATTAAACAATAAAGGGAATGTTCGAAAATCAATATTTCATTAAAGAACCCCCCTGCCGTAAGATAAATTACAGTATGTAAAGATCATAGTGTTGTGAAATCATACTATGTTTTTCGTATCAAAATATCATACTATGATTATACTGTTATTAATTCATACTATGTTCTGTGTATGAAAATATCATACTATGATTTGTGTGCAAAAAGGGGTTCACTTTCATACGTATGATCATAGTATGAATCATACGTATGAAACACGTATGAATCATATGTATGATCATACCCACTTATTTTCTCGCGGGTCAAGATTTAGGACTACAGGTCATCAAAGTGAGGGAAGAGACCTCTCCGCGGTTCATCACCGAAAAAACCCAGCATGCAATAGAAAAGTTGTCTAACGATAAGCTGAAGACTATTGTACAGGGTGTCCGTAAATTAGCTTGACTTTTAAATTGAATATCTACATGAGAAAGCAATAAACTTTTTTATCACAAGCCATGCTATATTGCGAATTTACGAATCTAACAGTAAGAAGCCAATATTTGATGATTAAAATGTTCAAATCAAGTGTTGGAAATGATTGCCATCGCAATCAATCACTGCAGTCAATCGCCGAATAATATCGATGAAGCCGAATGAAGGGATTTTGAGTTGCATGTTGATGGCTTAACATCTGACCAGATACGGCAATTGTGCGTGTTGACGATCACTGCGAGGTTTATCATGAACGCTGCCAGTTTCTTCAAACTTTTTGATGATATTTGCAATCGATGTTGTTGTAAAAGGATCTTTGTGAATGCGTCTTTGAGTCTTAAACATTCGAAGGGCAGCTGTAGCACTTCTATTGCATGCATAGAAGCACTGAACTATCTCTATCCGAGTCTGAAGATCCATTGTTAATAAGATAGGCAGCCGATCGTACCACTTCACATTGAGATTTCGAACATAGAATGAGGAAACACTATGATACAGACATAAACTATTGGTTGACACACGCGTCTTTGTCATTGGTTAGCGAAAACATCACGTCATAGATATGGGGTATGGCAATTCTATGCCATGAAAGCTGATTAATTTGACGTTCTCAATTGAAGATGATACGACATGAATCAATCAATGACTAAGCATGTCGTCATGGCTGGTGATGAAAGTTTCATAGAATTGAATAGAGGAAACTTTTGAGCTATGGCCCTAGGTAAGGTTAATTGACATAATTAGCGACACAGCTAATTGACTTTAACATTTACTGAAACTGAAATGAATTCACCAAAGCTTAAGAACTATAATTCCACATATAATATTCATTACAAAAATGACTGCATGCAGAATGTAAAATTTAAGCAGTTAAATAATCGAATATTCATTCCTTATTGCTAGATTCGTAAATTCCCCTTCATGTTGCGTAACATAACAGGGTTTCTGACGTAAACGTTTATTGTTTACTCATGTAGATATTCAATTTAAAAGTCAAGCGACTTTACGGACACCCTGTATATTAAAGAAGCAGTCGTTATCCAAATGACATGCCTGTAGTGATACATTGTCCAAAGAATAATTGGTGGAAAATGGCGGAAATTTTATCATGATATGACATGATGCTAAATAGTCAACAAGAACCTATGTTGACAGTAATAATTTACGTGATGAACAATCTTCAGGTATGAAGGTTCTCATTTGAGACAGAAGAATGAATGAATGACATATGAAACTTGATAATGAGTTGTTATGCCAAAGAGGGAATAAAGCAAAGTCAACCAGTTCACAAAGTGTTTTAGCCTTCTAGTGCAAATGATGTCAAACAAAACTGTAACGACTTTTAAGTGATTCATTGTCCTTTTAAGTGATTGAAGTCAAGTAGATTTTGCTCATGGTTGGAAAATACAAATTGTCATCTTGATATTAGTCATTACAAATAAAAATGAAATATTTAATTTCATACGATGTTACATGTTACACATGTTACGCAACATCGTATGTTGCGATGCTACGTTACATAGGTCGAAAATTAGAAATTACCGTTCATGGTTTGGCGATAAAGCGCATCCATTTCAGAGGAAACATCGATCGAATAGAATTCCTATTTTCATGATGTCAAGCATCGTCCCATTCATCATGCAAATTCAAATCTACACTGAACGATAGGTAAAAGACGCTATTTTGCATGTTCTACAAGACAGTCTCGACAACTTTCTAAGCTATTTACTGGAACCTGAAAACATTTTTGAGCTGATGAAAACGTTCTTGAATTTTATAACGATTAAAAGGTAGTCCTGCTCATCACTATGTAATCGACCTGTACTTCAAAATGGCTTGTGTAGAGTGCTGGTGTTTGAGCATGTCCGCCAGTGGTGATGTTCGCTGCGGGAATTTCCGCATTGCGGGAAAACATGGAAGAAATTAGGGGCTGCGGGATTTTTTAATGAGTTTTATCATCCTCTTTGCCTCTTCCTAAATTAAAAATAGCGTTTCTGACTAACAAACTCATCCAAGAAATCAACGGAATGCCCCGGTATGTTGTCAAATAGGCTCTCAGAATGTGAGACAAAAGGCGTTCTGTTCACTACTTCGTCTATCCGTTTAATCTCTCAAAATTTCTATGGACTTCAATGCTGTCTGGTGCCCATTGTTTGCGCGCTTCTGCTCCGAGGGAAAAAACCAGCAAGCGATGAGGGCAGTGACTCACCTACGAGTAGGCCTTTTTTACGTGAACCTGACCTGATTTTGTTGCCTAAGAGCGCTGGAGTGACCTGGATCGAACACTTGGTTGGCACACTCGAGCTCCGTTGCACGGTGCTCTGTTCAGATTTCTCTAGTCTAGACCGGCCACTCGGTGGGACTGTCATGAGTCTTCTCTACTTCGTGACTTTGTGCCACTCCTCCCCTCTGGTCAAGCACCTCTCCTTCTCTTGCGTCCACTCTAGACAAACTCCGCCGACGATTGTTTTAAGCGCATCTCGTCGTACCTCAAGTGATAGTAGGTATATTAATGTTGCGCACCCCTACAACCAAAGAAAACATGTTTTATCTCAATTGTTCAAACATAATCTGGTGTAGCCCTGTAGTCTAATCGATTCAAATTTATCATACACCAAATTATTATCTGAAAATTACAGACGTAAGCCAAGTATCAAGCCAAAAAAAATAAATTGAATGTTTCGTTTCTTTTGTGCGTCAGTACCTGTAGTACTGTACACTATTCTCATTTTTTTGTTCTTTATGATGATTTGATGATTATCATGTATTGATAGCGTGGCAGTAAGGTGTTGCAACCAGCTTGATAGACATCGTTGACGAACGGAAGTTTGATCTACACGTGCGATGCTACAAGATTGTCATTTACAAATAGACATAGGTCCACACTGTAAAAGGCAGTAAGCCTTCAAGTAGCAGCGTAATAGGGACTCACGGATATCTAAATACCGTATTTAGGTATCCGTGTATGTTCTAAATAAGGGGAAATATTTTGGAATGTCATAACCTCGCAAAAAAATAGCTTTTTTTAATAGCTGCGGGAATTTTTTTCGGTCTGCCGGAGAAATTTGATTTTGAGCGATATCACCACTGATGTCCGCCTTACTATGTATGTTAAATTTTTTATCTGTCTAGGATGAAGCAAGCGTCATTGATGGTTAAGGGAGGCGAATCTCTACTTTGGGTAGCTTTGCTCTCCACTGTTTACTGCTCTGCAACATTTTGTTCAATTCATTGAGTACTACGTTGTGAAGAAGCTTGAAGCAATTCTTCCAACCCAACGACACCAGGACCCTAAATGGGATGAGTTTTGAGTGGAATGTGACCGCTCTCACGCAACCAAGAGTGAGGCTATGTCATTACACAAAGGTGGCTTGCTCATCCTGCATTTACATGCACTAAAATGATGATATATAGCTACATGTGTACGGTCAGAAATTGTTGCTGAAGTGTTCTGAAAGGGATCTTTGTAAATTATCACGTACCGGTACTTAAGACAATCCCTGCTTTCAGGGATAATAAAATGATGGCTGACATAGGTTGAGTTAAGGGCAATAGAACAGGATGTCAATTATTCCAACTGAGCTCTATTCAAAAGGTGTAGCCACTGGCACCTTGCAATGTTTTATAATTATGGCCACTTCGATTTCAATAGTTACTGTGCAAGCATCAGTGCATATAATTCTTCGTTGCACCCTTTATCTTTCTTTGAAGAAAGTTAGTAAAATATTCATTCAAATATCCGACAACCCTACGTTATTTAAATTTTTCCTTTCAAGCTTTAACGACTACAATAAACAGCCAGCTGAAATCGGACTATGTACTTTTGATAAACTGGCAGTCTTGCATAATTGCAGCATGTTGTGCGATGTTTGATAGCTAATTCAATTAACATCTACATCGATGTGAGGACAGCGTTGCGTTCAAGATTCACATTTTCTTGCTGATTTCTTGATTTATCTGACCTATCGTTTAGGATTCTATCGCAGGAATAGAAACATCTTTAATCTCCGCTTTTCCAAAGTATAAGTTCAAATTAGTTGTAATGAGCTACATGCAATAATGCATATCTCACTCTGGAATGTTTGATTTGAATCCAAGTACATGGTTGATAATGGCATGTTTATAGGTAATGTTTAATTTGGACCGTTAAGGTTTATGTAGATACAACAGCTAGTGACCAGTTATGTTATCAGCTTGTACCTGCTACTGTGCTAGTTTGTTCAAAGTCCCATCTCATGAACGTAGTATTCACTGAAACATAAATCTTTTTCTTCGTCATGTAGCATTTGTTTACATGTTTACATTGACTCATTAAGAGAGTCATTAAGAGATACCTGCTACGGCTATGTACTATTATCATGTTTTAAAGTAAACTAGTCAACACCGAGATTGTGAATAACAATCCCACATTTCCAATTATATAAGCAAAATACTTGTAAATGACACTGTGCATTGTGCATTATGTTTGGTTCACATTACGAGTCACTTTTAGTGTACCAGTGAACATGTGTTCCTAACATTTGCACTAGATCATTCCAAATTCCCTTCAAATTTTATTCTAATGTTGCATTTTTATTACAGATCAAAGCACGAAGACATCAACTTGATCCCATTAGAGCAATTTTATGCGGAAGCTCCTGAGAGGATAAGCCGATCGGTACGTGTCCATAACGGAATGAAATTAATCATTGCATTTTAATTGACTGATGCATTTTTTTAGGACGTCACAAAACTAGATCTTCATCAACAGACGTTGGCACGCCTCACATGGGATTTAGAACAAAGGAAAGAGTAAGTTAAAGTCTATTAGAAATTTCTTTTCGTTGCTTTTGATATACTGAGGGCTGCATTTTTACGTTCGTTATTTTCCTTTCACTTGGTGTACGAGACATCTCGTAGATCATTGTTGCATTCAAGGATCAATAGGATTGTATCCGCCACAAAATTATTTGATATCAAATATCAACTACCTGTTAAATTTGCAAATTAAATTTGTTCAATTTAATAAATTCAAATTTCTTTAATTAATTAGTGGAGAATTCAATTTGTTTCACATAGATTCAACATATATCTCGCTTATTTTGCTCCTACATTCTTTATACAGTTTGATGGATTTAGTAATTAGTAATTTAGTAATGGATTTATTAATCTAACTACCTTTATTTTAACTTACGCTTCGTTACTGGTGAGACCTATAAGTGCTAGCGTTCTCTTTAAATATATGTTTAACCTGTTTGAGGGTCTCGTCGTCGGCAATCACTTAATTCAAGTGGTAGATGATCTACAATATTTCATTTTCCTCTGTAGACTTGCCAAGAAGCTGAAATCTGCAGACGAGGCTATGGACAGTTCGAGAAGACAAATACAGGCTAAAAAGGATTATTTGAATGGCTTGCTACCAAAGTTGAAAGAAATAATGGAGGTAATTATAATTTACTTTGTATATTCCTTTGAAGTAAATTTTAACTGCGCTGAAAATAATGGTTTCTTTTGTAAACAGTTCTTTTTGTGTGTAAAGTAGGTATTATGGTAGGAAAAGCATACATTACATGACAAAAAAATATGCATAGATAATGAATGGTCGAAATCGCTCATTGAAAACAGCTGTTTGTGTAAGTCAAATTTATGATTTGCAGCCTGTTAGAAGAACCTGTTATGTGCAGCTTAAATGATCATTCCCTTTAGTTTTGCGAAGATGAATAGAGACAATATTCACAGGACTTTGGGTCCCAAACCTTTGTCAGCAAGAGTCTCTTTATTTTGTACGCGCCCCTCAAAACTCCTTCATCCTGCCTTGCTTCCTTATTACTCCTTTCGTACTAACCTTAAAACTCGACGCATTTATCAATGCGCAAGAGACAGAATATGTCGGCTAACTATTGCTTATATTAGATTCAACAGGTATCATTATATAATCATATACTATTACACGATCAAATTTAGCAGTATGACCTTCTTTTGATTTCGAAGTAGTAAAAGCACGTTCAGGTATGTTATCTGAAGACTTCGAAAGTTTTTCAAAGCCTCACGTTCGATGCTATCGAACACATAAGAACATCAGAAAAGTCACATGAGAGAATGTAAATTAGAGAAAAAAATTTAAAGTCAGACAAAGATTTTCAGAATGGTGCTGTGAAAAATTCTCTTTTTCAGCTTAAAGATGGGCGAAACCATTTTGCCACAGCACCATCAGTCAGAGTAGTCATCAATACTGACAGAGGTGGGATTCAAACATTTCGGCGGGTGTTTCGTGAGGATAGAGGAAATATATTTTGTTGATCGCTTCGTCTGGAGCTAGTAGTGAGCCACTTCGAAGGGTGTTCATTTGCACGAACTCTGAGGAACCGTCTATTCTTCCCTATTTAGATCGCTCCACAACCACAAATATATATATATATATATATATATGCCATGGGATCTTCTTTAGGTCCTACAATGGCCGCCTTCACCATGGATATGCTGGAATCCAAATTTACTGATTATCAGGGGCCATCTCCCAGGTTTTATGGGAGATATGTGGATGACTGTTTGGCTATTTTTGATAATGATGACCAAGCAAAAACTTTTCTGGAATTTTTGAACTCTCTTGATGACAACATCAAGTTCACTATGGAATTAAGTAAAGATGATGAGATCATCTTCTTGGATACTAAGATTTCTTGTGGTTCGCAATTGGTGATTGATTTTCATTTCAAGTCAACCAACACTGGCATCTATATGCCATTTTCTGCGTATGCCCCGTTGACGTACAGACTTTCTGCGATGCGCTCTGTTTTATAGAGCGTTCAAAATTTGTTCGAACCGCAAGCTGTATGAAGTTTCTGCTAATGAGATTTCCAATAATTTTGCCGAAAATGGTTTTGATATCAAAACAATTAACAGAATCAAAGAGAAGGTCGAAAGGAGTGTTGAGAGCAGGAGCCAGCTCAGAGACTCTCAGCCAGAAACTGAGCAGTTACAGAAGAAAGTTGTAACTTGGTCCGTTCCTTTCATTAGCCATGCTGAAAAAGAAATGAAAAATATAATTCGTTCCATCAACAATCTTCTTCCGGCGATTATCGAAATTCGGCCGGTTTTTAAAATTCAAAAGCTCATTACTCAATTTCCTAATAAAGACAGAATTCCGAGTGATTTGAAATCATCTATTGTATATCAATATTCCTGTCACCGCTGTGATATGCGGTACATCGGCGCCACTAAGCGCCATCTCTCGACTCGGATTTCTGAACACTCAAGGGGTACCCTTCACCCACTGAAGTGTCTACTCATCCGCATAGCCCTAAAATAGAAAATTTTTCGATAATAGGTAAAAGCAATCAGCCCTTTATTCTTGAATCAATTTTGATAAAAAGCAATGACAATCTTGCTAATGAAAGGAATGGCTCTTATACTCTCTGTCTAAATCTGTAAATTTGTACATGCTGCCTTTTAATTTTTGTAAATAGTATGTACATATTGCTCGATTTTAAGATTTTAGGTTTTACCAATTGATTTATTGTATGAAAGTGCGACTGTGAAGCCTCGTGAACCGTAATTATGTGTTGTGACTTGATATTTAAGAAAGATGAACTGTCTCTGTTTGTTAATCCACCGCTGATGATGATGTATTGAACATCGAAACATGTCCGGTCAAAGAAAAATTGTTTTTCCTTTCTGAATATATATATATATACATATATATATATATATATCGACAAGAAAACAATTCTTCACACAACATATTTCATCTTTTTCAAAGACTTCCTCAGGTGTAACAAGAGGGCGGGGATGGAATCACTTAAATACATTGATCAACAACGTTCAGTAAAATAGTTAAGTCACAAGTAAAAGCAATAATAAAATCAATATCGTTAAAACACGCAAATCAATTCAATAGATATCAACTGGTAAAAGATCTAAAATCAAGTCATCTGTAAAAGCGCGAAGTCAATAGAGCAATAAATACATCACTGATTCAAAGTAATTTCGTCACTCGCAAGACGCAGACAGTAGCTTACAAATCAAGAAGCAAAGGATTGGAACTCATTCTTTCATTCAATAATTTATCTGAATCGATCATTTTGATAACAATAGTTTCATAGATTCTTGGGTGATCTGTTACGGCGACAACTTTGAAAAAATCTTTGATCGGGGGATGCTCATGGAGGCTTATTTCTGTAGGTGTAGGATATCCTTTTAAATGCTCGTTTATACGAGTTTGAAAATAGCGGATAGAACTACCAACGTAGCATTTGTCACAATGCTCACAGTTGTATTTGTATACAATATTTGATTTCAAATGTTGAGGTACTCTATCCTTATTACTGAAAAATTGAGAAGTTTTAAGGGTTTTTAAAAATAGGTCGGATATGAGCATCAGCTGGCAAAACTTTGTTGATGTCTTTTATTCGGTTTTTAATCTCTTTTTCCTTGTTGGCGATATAAGGAAAGCTCCAATTTACAATTTTGTTTTCATCATCATTTGCTAGTCTCTGCACAGGTATCGAATCTGCATGAGATTTAACTCGTTCAATCATGTGCTCTGGAAAACCGTTTTTGATAAAAATGTTCTTGATGCTGATGACGGCAGTTTGGTAATTCTCATCAGTAGAACAAATTCTACGAGCTCTGTAAAATAGGGCTCTCATAGCGGCAGTGCGATATTTCATAGGCGCGTAGGCGGACCAAGGAGTGTAAACGCCAGTGTTGGTGTTCTTCAAAGACCAAGAGATATCAAATGAATTATCCAGTCTGGTTACTCTTGTATCGAGAAAAACCAGACAGTTCTCAGTTTCAACTTCTTTAGTGAATTATATGTTGCAATTCACAGAATTCAGGAAATTAAAAAATTCATTGATCTCTTGCTCATTCTGAAAAATGGCGAATACATCATCCACGTAGCGCTTATAAAAAACGGGAGATGTAATTTCAAATTCACTGAATTTCGACTCTATCAAATTCATTGCAAATTCTGCCATGGTGGGGGCGAGGCTCAAAAATGGAAACCTCAACGGGGGAAGCCTCAGAAATGGAAGGAATAAAAGTGGAAGAAACCGCAAGAATATATCCTTCGTTATCATATGAACGTAGTTCTACTTTAATGAACATTGAAAAGATAAACATCGAAAAGATGAATAAAGAAAAACATAAAGACAGAGTTAGGTATATGAAAGATAAAGAATCTCAATTATTATTAAGATTAGAGCATTATAAAAAATTAAGAAAGAGATGGTCTAAAGTTAAGAATGTAACACAAGGAATTGGCATATTCTTAACAATAAGTTTAGGTGCTTTAACAATTGTTATATCTTCAGATGTTTTAGTAATTCCAGTAGTTGCTACAGCTTTAACAGGTACGGGTGTTTTTGCAACTTCACTTGTTACAATGTTAGATAAATCTTTAATAACTAAGAAACGAAAATCATTAAAAACTAAGCATTTACATATTAAAGAAGTCTATGACAAATTGCATTATTACTTTCAAAGAGTATGTGATGATAATGTTATTACGTTAGATGAGATTGAAAAATTTGATCAAATAGCTAATGAAGTAAATCAAATATCATTTCATTTAAAGAACGAAAAAGACCTTAGATGATAAGAATAAACAGGATGGCAAAATTTCTGGTGATGTCAAAATTTCTAATGAAGAAAATGACAAAATTTTTTTAGAAGAGCTAAAAACTTTAAGCGAAAATTTAAGCAAAACTTTATTAAACAAAACTTAAAACGAGAAACCTTTAAACGAAAAGATGTCAGACAACAAAGCAATAAAAAAATAATTTGTTCAGTAAAATGTTTTTGCTGTATTCAAATGTTACCACAAAATTCAAATATTATATTTTAAAAATGGATAAAATTAAAGCTGATAATCAAAAAAGAATTAAACAATTAGACGAGTTAATAAAACAAAAAAATATTATGAAAGAAAATCATCTTCAGCATAGAATGATAAAAGCTGGTATTCAATCTGATATGTTTGAAAAAATGCAGCAAACCGAGCAAGTAAAAACTGATTTTGAAAAAACTATGGAACCATTTAAAACTCTTGAAAAAGAACTTACAAATAATGACAAACAAATTAATATAACAGATCCAGAGCACAAAACTATATTAGATGACTATGGATTACTAGAATCAAACATTAATAAGAAATTACCAAAATCTATGCAATTTGAACATTCTATTTCATTTATAGATGGAAAAACAATACCTAGATTTTATCTCGGTCAAAAAGAAATATTTCCACAACCTTTTCGAGGTTTAATTTTTTCACCAGATAAATATCTTTTTAATTTAGATAGAAATTTTGTTGATCTTTTAAGAGGAGCAGATTTAAATAATTATGCTGTAGAAGATTTCATAAAATATAAAGCTATGTTAGATAGAGTTAAAGCAGGAAAAACTCTTAAACGTTATAGAGAATTAGAAAATTTATTATCAACGGGAGTTAAAGTAGGAAAAGGTTTTAAAACTGAAACAACTGTATTCTTACCAGATGATCCACAAGAATTACTAAATAGATTAAACATTTTAATATCGGCAATAAAAGAAGGACATAATTCTAGTTTCAATGAAATTCATGCTATATTGAAAAGACTGTTAGAAAAGAAGATTCTAAATGAAGAGGATTATAAAAGTATAACGGGACATCGGAGATGTCTTCCAGGGCTTCGCCCGTAGCTGAAATATGTTGTTTCTAATTTTTATAAAAAAATATTTATTTAAATTTTTTAGTTAAAAAATGTCTTCGAGAGAATTATCATCAGTAGATTTTGACAAAATTAATGATCATTTAGAAAATTTGACAGAGATTTTGGGTTCATCAAAATTTAGTACGACGTTAAAAATTATAACAACTACTTCATCACACACTTGTAATTTAGAACCCATTCTACATTTGGAACAAAATAAAAATTATCAAATTGCATTGACTAGTTTCTCCACATTTGACACTATTCAAAACATTATCAAAGATGTGAATGATCAATTTAGATATTCTCAAAACGTGGAAAGTACTAACTTTTCTTCCTGGTTCTTACGAAGTTGAATCAATATCAAATGAAATTAAGAGACATTTAGGTATACCATTTAAAGATAAGAAACAATTACATTTTGCAGTTGAACCGGCAGTTAATAAATTTTCTCTTACTTTAGACGAAAATCATCAAGTTGATTTTAATCATGATAGATCATTGTCAAAGCTATTAGGATTTAGTAAACAAACCTATAGTCAAGGTTATCATTTAGGTGAGAAGATTCCAAAAATAACTGAAATAAATTCAATTGTTGTACATTGTGACATTATTGAAGGAGGATATATAAATGGTAAATTGTCAAATTTAATATTCAGTTTTCCAGCTTTTACTGTACCCATTGGTTATAGACTAAATGTAATTCCACAAACATTAATATATTTCCCTATTACAAGAAAAACTATTAACAACATTAACATTAGAATCACTGATGAGAAAGGACAAAAAATAAATTTTGAAGGTGAAGAGATTATGATAGATCTTTTGGTTCGGGAGGTATAAACTCCCACGCGAAGCTAGAGAAGTTTAATTTTCTTCTTCTTCTTCTTCTTTTAAAATAAAAATAAATTTTTTATTAAAAAATGAGTGAAGTGCCCCCATTAAATAAAAAACTCAAATTTAATTATCATCCAAATTTATCTAATAAAGTTTTGTCAGTTATTTGTGGAAGATCAGGATGTGGAAAAACGTATCTATTATTTAAAATTTTAATGACTCCAAATTTTTTGGATTATAACAATCTTATAATTTATACAACAACAGCAGAACAACCCGTCTATCAATTTATAAAATATGGATTTGAAAATAATCTTAAAAAAACAGCAATTGCTTCATTATTCAAAGAATATGAAAATTCTGAATATGAAGAAGAAATAAGTTCGTGGTGTGAAGAAGCAGCAAAAAATAATCAGTTAGTAGAATCCAATAAAAATAAGCATATAAAGATACAATTAATAGATGATAGTGGTAATATGCAAGATCCTAGTAAACTAGATAAAACAATGAAACATTGTGTAATTTTTGATGATTGTGTTAATGATAGAAATCAGTCAGTTCAGAGAAATTATTTCACAAGAGGTAGGCATAATAACTGTAGGGTTTTTTATTTAACACAAAGTATGTATTCATTAGACGGAAGTGTTATTAGAAAGAATGCAAATATATTTATACTATTTGAATTAAATGCAAGAAGCTTAAGTGATTTGTTAAGAGATTTATGCGTAAGAAATAAAGATGAATTTAAACAATCGTGTACCAATGCTTGGTCAAAAGATTATGGCTTCATTACAATTAATATTGATAAAAGAATTCATGATAGAGTTATAGAAGATTTGTTCTCTGACTAAGCTTCGCCCCGACTGAAAGTCGATAGAAAATATTTTCGGGGAGTGATCGAACGGAGTGGCCGAATAATTTTTTCTTATAAATTTTTTGTTTATAAAAATAGAAAAAAAATATGTTGAATGCTTACAAGATAGAACATGTACCGGTTTTAAAAGATTATCGTCATCCTACAAATCCTGTAAATTCGAAGAAAGAAGTTAGATTTTATTATCATCATAAATACGTAGCGCTCGTTACAGATTATAAAACAAAACATGGTATTAAACCGTGTGTTAAAACAAAAGACTTTCCACTTTGTTTAAGAAGTTTCCGAGTATTTTTGGCGTATAATGATTTATGGTGGTTAGTTAAGAAAGAACATTTAACAACACATGAATTAGAAACATTACATCAATTACATATTCCTGTGTATATGTAAAAACGGAACCGAGGTTCTATGTAAAAATTCATTTTTTCTTTTAAAAAATATGAATCGTGAAATGTCTCGGACAAACGTCTAGGATTGATGAATTAATCAAGAAACAAACTGCTGAGTTTGATGCACAAATTAAACATAGCAAACGTAGTAAACGTATTAAAAAACAGAAACGTACTAGGCGTAGTATTAGACGTAATATTAAAAAACAGAAAAGTGGAACAAAAGAAATATTAGAAACTCCTATTACTGATATCTTTTTTGATGATAGAATTAAGGATGAACTTGGTGATGATTTATGTAATTTATTTAATCCAAATGAAATTAAATATGAAAATGTATCTTTTATTAATGTAGTAAATGATATGCGGAAACTTTTAGCAAATGGTAAAATTATTAATTTACTTGGAAAAGTTGTTAAAGATCAGGAAAATATAATTCAAAATTTTTACGTAACCTTCTATAATAAAAAATCATTTGAAACATGGTTTTCGAATCTGGATGAGAAATCCGATGCTAACGAATGGATTTTTACAGGTAATATTAAATATGAAGATTTTGGAATGAAGTTAGTACAAAGATCGCATAGAGGGGCTGGGATTAATATGAAATATAGAATCAAAGAATATTTCGGTGAATATTGTTATATTCCTTCTGAAGATTTTTGTTTTATTAAATGTTATAATGTTTTACGAGGTTTTAATGAAGAACAAGGAGAAATGATGAAAGAAATGTTTAATAATTTTTTATATAAAGAGAAAGCCACATCTAGAACAGGAGTAATGTCAAACTGCAAATTTTCTCAATTCAATAAATATTTTGGAGAATGTGTTCAATATTATAGTCCTGCCAATCGTCATTTAAATCCTAGAGGAATTGAAACGTTTCATAATTATGTTTATTACAATTATTTTCACGAAGGTTCAACAATTGGTCACTATTGTTTAATTAATAAATCTCACAAATTAAAAGCTATTAGAGAAATTGAAAATAATTTCAAACCCATATATAAAACAGTTACTGATGAAAATCTAACAACGCGTCCATATAAAATCATAACAAAGAAAAAAATTGACTATAGTTCAACATATATTTGGGATCTCGAAACTTTTCCTGATCCTAACTGTTCAACAGCTCATCCTATTCCTTATGCTGTAGGAGCTATTAATTTTAATAAATTTATATGTTGCTTACCGAAACAAAGATTGAAAGAATTAGAAACACGTATGTTAAGTGATATGATTAAAATTAAACGATCAAAAGATGAAGATGAAATTAAAAAACAGATTAATGAGTATAATAATTTAACTGAATTAGAATTTAATAAACTTCAAAATTGTGTGAAAATATTTACGAGAACTGAGGATGATGAATGTCCCATCGGGGGAAATCCAGAGGACGTATGTCCGATCCATCAATTTTTTAAAACTCTTGGAAAATTTAATTATTCGAGAGTAACTTTAATAGCTCACAATTCATCAGGTTTTGATTCCTATTTTCCGATAAAAGCTAATTTTAAATTATCTAAACCACCTCTTAAAACTTCAAGAGGAATATTGACTGCTTCATTACAAAATCCTTATACAACTGAATGTGTTAGTAGATACATTCAAAAATCTTTTAGATTTAAAAACAATATGAAAAAAGATTCACCGTCAGGTAAATTAGCACTTCAAACTATTATAATGAAATGCAGTTATCAACATGTAAAAACAAGTCTTTCTAAATGGTGTGATAATTTTTAAATTCCTACGAATGTGTGTAAATTAAATTATGAAATTGGAGACATAACACATGAAAATTATAAAGAAAAAGAAAATGAATGGAGACCATATTTAGTTAACGATATTCTTTCTTTAGCTTTTTGTATCTACAAATATAATAATGTTATGCAAGATTTAGTTGGTGAAGATATAACTACTAATTTGACATCCTCTGCTTTAACATTTAACGGTTGGATGAAAAGCTTTCAAAATGACAATATAAATATTCATTCTCATATAGATTTATGGGCTAGAAATTACATTAGAAAATCTGTTAAAGGTGGAAGAGTTTCAGCAAAGATAAGAAAATACATATCGCCATTTTGTAGCATCTTGTTACCAATATTAAAACAGTATTTACCTGGTCGCTACGCTGGGGGGGGGGGCTTTGTCCCCTGGTCGCTACGCTGGGGGGACTTTGTCCCTTGGAAGTAATTTAATAGATTTAATGAAACAGTATCGAGATTTAGGAGATAAAACTGAAATTTGTAAGAAAATTTCAAATCAACTACTTGAACAAAAAAATGAATTTCTAATGGCTTTTGATGCAGCATCTTTATATCCATCAGCTATGTATGATGAAAATTCAGAATATCCTAAAGCTGAATCAGCTAGAAAATTTCGTCAAGAAGAAGAACGAGAAATAGTATATAAATTTAATACTCAAGCATTTAGACCTAAAACTGGAATATTTGCATTTGTGTTTCAATATCCCAATGATATGTTTTTTCAACCAGTTCCTATAAAAGATAAAGTTAAAAATCAAAATAATAATTCTCATGTAAAAGTAATCAGGTTTAGAAATGGTATATGTTATGATGTATTAACTTCTGTAGACATACAAGAAATTGTTAGATGTGGGGGAAAAATCTTACATATTACTGATGGTATAATTTATGAAAAAAATTATCAAGTTTCACCATTTCGAAATTATATTGAAAAACTTTTTAATTTGAGAAAAAGATATAAAACAGAAGGAAATACTGTAGGTGATGAGTTAATTAAATTATTGATGAATTCACTATATGGCAAAACTGTGCAAAAAGATATAACCACTAAATATCATTTATGGAAGGAGAATACATTGAGAAAAAATTTCACTCAAGAAAAGATTATGAAAAATTAAATGATGAACAATATTTAGCGAAAGTAGAAATGGAAGATGATGAATTTCTTAAAACTAATATTGTAAAAGATGGGAAGACGTCATTCATGCCATCACACTTAGGTTCTTTCATTCTTTCTCACTCTAGAAGAATCATGAATAACTTTATTTTAGAAATTAATGGTTTCAACGAAAAATACATTCATTATACAGATTCAGTAACAGCTGACACGCCTGTAATATTGAGAAAGAATAATTTATTATTTATTTCTAGAATAGATAGTATTGTAAACAACTATAAAATTAATCCGTTTGAAATTAATGGTGATATGAAAGAAATTTCATTTGTTGATAATTTAGAAATTTATACTCATAATGGATGGAGTAAAGTAAAAAAAATTATTAGACATCTTACAAATAAACGTATTTATCGAATAAGAACAAAAATATGAATAGTAGATGTTACTGAAGATCATTCATTGTTAGATGAAACAGGTAATGAAATAAAGCCACAAGAATTAAATATAGGAACAAATTTACTACATAATAAATTATTTTTACACGACAATACAATCACATTGAAACAAATTGTAAGTGATATTTATGTTAATGATCCACCTAATTTAAGATGTAAGCAAGCATTTATAGAAGGGTTCTTTTTAGGAGATGGTTCTGCTGGAATCTATAATTATGAATCAGGAGTCAGATATTGTTGTGCTTTATATAACCAAGATCTTAGCCTCTTAATTAAATTAAAAACATATATTAATGAAGTCTATAACAATGATTGTAAAATATATGATACGATGAGATCATCTAGGGTATACAAACTTAATTTTCAAAATCCAAAACAATATGCCACATACTTTAGTGAAAATTATTATAATCAGTTTAAAGAAAAACGTGTTCCTTGGTATGTTCTAAATGCCGAATATAATATTAGATATTGGTTCTTTGTTGGATTTTATGCAGCAGATGGGAACAAGAAATCTTTTTTTACAAGTAAATATGCAATTATTCGTTTTACACGGAAAAATAAAGAAACCTTTAGTGGTTTATACAATTTGGCATCATCTCTAGGTATTAATTTGGTAGTAAGCGAAAGACAAGATAAACCATTGTGTTTTACTGCGTGTCAAGTTAAAAATGATATCACCAAAGATGTCACCACTGTAAGATACTTAAATAATAAACCACAATATGTTTATGATATTGAAACAGAAGATGCCACATTTAATTGTGGTTTTCCATTAATTGTAAAAAACACTGATTCAATATACATTTCTAATGAGCTCTTCAATAAATTAGATGCTGCTGGATATGTTGGTGGGGAATTGTGTCAAGGAAAAAATTATTATGGAAATGGTGGAATTATTTTTGCAATGTTTATTGCTCCTAAAATAAAATATTGTATTACTGTAGATGAACAAGGGAGACTTAGTGAAAAGAAAACATTCAAAGGATATTCACAAGATAAAGTAAAAGTAGAAGATTTTATAAAATTATATTCGGGTAAAACATTATCGACTACAGTTAATAAACCATGGAAAAGATCTTTAGAAACTGGAATTAGTATTCCTGATAAAAATAATAATACTGAAGAAAAAAAATTTTCTGGTCAAATAAATATTCTTAACGTCAAGCACCTGATGAAAATGAAATTATGTTACCTTATAACGGAGAAGATATTCAAGCTGAAATATTTCAAACAATCGTCAGTGAGAGTAATTTAAGTGATGATGATGACACGTGGGAATAATCATTTTTTCATTACATCCAAAAACGTATTACAACCAAAAATATAATTAATTAATTATAGCACTCACAGCGTTTATATGAAGGTTTTTATCTTCAAATTGTTTGTTTGTTTTGCGCCAGCTAATGTAGATTTGGCATCAGATATTATTGGTGTTGTTTTTTTTCAAGGCATTTCTTTCATCATCAATTCCAGATTTTAAACATTTTAATTTATCATTATTTGTTAATCTGTTAGGTATTGCTATACT
This sequence comes from Prostheceraeus crozeri, assembly GCA_907163375.1. Classification (NCBI taxonomy): domain Eukaryota; kingdom Metazoa; phylum Platyhelminthes; order Polycladida; family Euryleptidae; genus Prostheceraeus; species Prostheceraeus crozeri. The sequence goes on from CAJQUW010014877.1 coordinate 133,788, forward strand.
AAATGTTGTAATTGTTGAATATTTGACATAGATTGAATTTCTTGAACAGATTGAATATTTGACATAGATTGAATATTTGACATAGATTGAATATTTGACATAGATTGAATTTCTTGAATAGGCTGCATATTTGACATAGATTGAATTTCTTAATCATCATCATCATCATCATCATTTATTTTCGTCAGCATTTTTCCCTCTTGCGAGGGGTTACTGACGTTCGCACCACGCTGACACGCCATTCCTCCATCTCGCTCGATCACTTGCATCTTCTGCTTTCAGACCAGCTCTTTTGCACTCCCTCAGCGCCATGCTCTTCCACGTGGTTGGTCTTCCTCTTTCTCGTCTTCCCTCCTTCTCAAAGGTCCATGCTTTCTTAAGTGGATGTGTATCATCTCTTCTCAGGATGTGACCCATCCATCTTAAGCTACTCCTTTTCACCACCTCAACAACCGTCTCCGTCAAACCCAAATGCTTCATTAATTCGTCAGTGCTCTTTCTGTCAGCAAGTTTTACTCCGCACATTTTTCTTATCATGGCTCGCTCTGTTCTTCGGAGGACACCCTCTTCCGCAGATCTTATATTCCATGTCTCTGAGCCGTAGGTCATGACTGGCCGGATACATACTTTATAAATTCTTCCTTTTAGTCTGTTAGTAAAGCGTCTTCCACATAGTACTGATGAGAGCTGATTAAACTTCATCCAACCAAGACGGCATCTTCTGTCAATTGCTATCTCGCATCCACCACCACTGTTGATTGTGTCACCGAGATAACAAAAGCGTTCCACCTTCTCAATACCCTTCATATACTCTTCATTCGTGCTGCTCATCTCACTTTCCCCGTCACTTCGCTGACACGACTTACAGACAAATCCATCTCCTTTGGTCTTCGTGAATCTCTTTACGCCTGCGCACCTGGCATGTACCCACTTTCGACATGAATTACATCGTGTAGAATTTCTCATTACACGCTTGCGGCTCACTCCACACGGATCTTGCTTGGCCTCATCAATTACTTTTTGACCACCACTCGCTCTCATCACCTTCGTTTTCTTGATGTTTACTTTCAGACCTTTGTTTTCGAACACTTTCTTCCAGTCATTGAATGCAATTTCCAAACTCTCCATAGAATCCGACATTAACACCAGATCATCAGCGTACAATATATTCCATAGCGCCTCCTTTCGAGCAGATTCAGATAAGACATCCAGAACAGTGGCGAAGAGCAGCGGTGAAAGAACAGAACCTTGATGAACTCCTACTCCAACGCTAAAGCTGTCCGACAAACTCGCACTTCTGCCAAACTTGATTTTCGTCACTGGATGCTCGTACAATTTCATAACGGCTTGGACTAGATATTCCGGCACTAGGCGTTTTCTGAGTGCCCAAGCGATCACTGGTCGAGGAACCCTGTCAAAAGCCTTCTCAAGATCAACAAAGCACATGTAAAGATCCTTTTTCTTCTCGATGTAGCATTCTTGCATTCTTCTGGCGATAAAAATGGCATCAATCGCTCCTCTCCCAGGCATGAATCCAAACTGTATGTCGCTGATGTCAATGATGCTTCGAAGCTTTCGTTCAAGCACACGTTCGACAACCTTCATACCATGTTCTAACAATTTTATACCCCGATACGAACCACATTCCATTCTGCTACCTCTGCCTTTGTAAATCGGTACTAGGGTGCTCTCCCTCCAATCTTTCGGTATGCTGGCTCCTTGCAAGATTTCATTTGTAATCTGGTGCATCACTTCCAAACCGTGGGAAGAAGCAACTAGGTGTTCCTTCACAACAGCGGTAGGGCCTCCAGATTTGCCATTCTTCATACTCCTCAATGCTTTTCCGATCTCCTCTTTTTCAACCTTGAAAATTGGTCCTTCAACTACATCTGCTTCCACCATGCCATCCCAACTGTTCTCTTGGTTCATGATGCTCTCCATGTGGTCTCTCCACATTTTACTTTGCTCAATCTCTTCAAAAACGATCCGCCCTTCTTTATCCTTGAGGCATCTACATTCATTTATGTCCGCTGAATCTCTCTTCATCATTCGAAGTTTTGTAAAGATGTTATGACGGTTTCGTTCGAGGGTGTCTAGCTCTTTCTCTGTTTCGTTTTTCATAGCTTTTGCAATTGTTTTCTTCACATTTTTCTTTGCTTTTTTGTACTTCACATGAGCTATCTCCGTTTTTCCAATCGACCACTCTCTAAATGCTGTTTTCTTCTCTGCAATTGCTTTTTGAACGCTTTCGTTCCACCACCAAGTCTCTCCGTGCTGTGGTTTACCTTTGCTGATGCCGCAAACTTCTTCAGTCGCTTCCGAGACGCATTTCTTGTACTTCAACCAGCCAGGCATTGATGGATCACGGTGCCACAGGTCATTCATCTTCTCCTCAAATTTTGCTTGAGTTTCAGGTTCACGTAATTTCCATGTCTTTGGTTTCCTCTCCCACAACCCCGTCTTCTTGTTTCTACGAATACCCGATACGTCCATCACGACTAAGCTATGCTGCAGCTCTCCAGGTATGACTCGGACTCTTTGAACCTTCTTTCGTGAACATTTGCCAACAAGCATGTAGTCAATCTGTGATGAAGTATTGCCGGAATGAAAAGTGTTCTTTCTCTTATTCTTGAACCACGTGTTGGTAACGACCAGCTCTGACTGAGCACAGAATTCAAGAAGCCTGCAACCCTCTCTGTTACGTGTACCAATACTGAAACCACCATGAATCCCTTCATATCCATCTACATTTGCTCCAATATGACCGTTGAAGTCACCGCCGACAACCAGAAATTCTCCCGAACCAACCAGAGCAACCTCATCTGATAGATCGTTATAAAACTCATCTTTCTCTGATTCAGGCCGTCCAGCTTGGGGGACGTAACAGCTGATGACACGTACCACCTGTCTTCCGAGAGATAGCACAATTACCATGATTCTTCCACTTTTTCTCCTTACTTCTAACAATCCATCAATCAGCTCTTCCTTTATCAAAACTCCTACTCCGCCGTTTTCCTCTCCATTCCACCAAAATTTGAATCTTTTACCTTTGGGTCCAACAAATCTAGCTGAGTTACCTTTCCACCTCGTTTCTTGAAGACAGCAGATGTCAACCATCCTCTTCCTCACTTCGTCAGCCACCTCCATACTTCTGCCAACCATGGAACCAACATTCCATGTTCCGAACCTCAGCTTCTGACGCCCATCCGATCTCAGTTGATCGTCATATGGCGGTACAAGACGCTGCATCGTCTGCTGAGGGTTTGCACCTTCCTTTTTATCGTAGGCTGGTGCCGCCCACGGCAACCTACGGGCTGGTTGGTGCCCATCATTTCATCTTGCCATCATGATGCTTATGGAGCGAGTGTTTTCATGGCCGGATGCCCTTCCTGACGCCAACCAGTTTTTGTCAAGCTGGAACTCTTAGATGAAAATGAACTTAAAAGTCTAACAGATTTCATCAGTCCGGGTTTTTACTCGGAGTTTTCCATCTCCTAGGCTGACTGCCTTCTCTACGGCTATTGAGCCCAGCCTACCCATACTCGCACCTTCTCTTCCACATCATCCATCTACTCAAAACGACCTGCTTGGCACAAGCACTTCAACGACAGGAGTGGAGACCAGGACTACCAGCGGGACTTATCCGGTGCCATCGGGCCCAGGCCTGGGGTAAGGTGCTACTCCTCCTCCTGCCGTTGGCCTCCGCTAGCTTACTGCTGAGATCTACGCCACACACTCTTTTTAATTTAAACTTAAACTTAAGATTAAATCTCAACATCTAAATAACGATGTCAAGATTTACCAGGTGCCATTTTACTCTCGGCCCGTGTTGGTGTGAGACTACTATACGAGCAGCTTCAATACCGTAAGCCCTTAAATAGGTTGAATATTTGACATAGATTGAATTTCTTGAATAGGCTGCATATTTGACATAGATTGAATATTTGACATAGATTGAATTTCTTGAATAGGTTGAATATTTGACATAGATTGAATTTCTTGAATAGGCTGCATATTTGACATAGATTGAATATTTGACATAGATTGAATTTCTTGAATAGGTTGAATATTTGACATAGATTGAATTTCTTGAATAGGCTGCATATTTTGTTGAGATTGTTCTATAAGTTGGCGGCCCTGTTGTATCGATGTTGTTCGATGATATTGTTGATTGTTCAATAAATTGTTCGTCCCGTTCTTGTGATAAGGTTCTATTTAAAGAAAATATTACTGTCTGCCGTTGTTCAATTAAGTTTAATATTTTCTTATCAATTGTATAATTGATGTGCGAGTCTCCGATCCATTCAAAAATTATTCCTATATCCAAATGTATGAATATTTTACTTCGTGCTTGCAGATGTATGATTTCCCTTGTTAACTTCTGAATTCTTCTCCGCTTTGTCTCCAATCGAACAGATCTTTCAGTAGATCCAACCATTGTGACGATAAAATTTAAACTAAGATTGTAATGCGTCACGTTTTATGAATTGTGTGTGTTTAAATAGTAAGTGAAAATTATGAATGGTGATCTAAGCAAAGCGGCATTGTAGGTGAATGAAGTTTGCTTGACAACATACGGGTATGACATGACGGGTATGATTAAATGTACTTGAATGACAATGAGGAAATTGCACCGCATTGTAAATCATTTCATCGACCAAAATGCGAGCCAGATCGGAAACCAAAACCAGAAAAGTTCTGGTTTTGGTTCGACAGTCGGTCTCGACTATCGATACTGCGATATTGTATTGAATGATTGCTATAACAACAGAATATTCCCTCAAAGCGGAGAATGAATTAATAGATTGCTTTTATGTTATTAACGCTATGTTATGAATGTACAACCCGTATGATCGCCTCAAACAATCATGCGGTTTGAGAAATGTGGTAACAGATGTTGCTATTGTCTTAATACAGATAAAACAAACAATATCCTCTTAATGGGAGTTCATAAAAATAAAATGGAACATTGTTAAACAAGACATTTTATTTCATTTAAAATGAGCAACATTAGAGACTTCTTAAAACAATACGGCAAACAAACAACTACAAATTTGATCTAAAGAAAATTGCTAATCAATTGGGAATAAAGAATTTTCACATTTTGATGAGACGAATTACAATTGATTAAAGATGTGCGTAGCACTAACTCTGCTAATAAACCGATTCCTTTGAATTTCATAACAAATCTTCATACGTCAGATCAAAAAGGTGTACATTGGTCAGCGGGACAAAGAAATAAAAATGGAGATAATTACTATTTTGACCGCCCAGAGGCTGAGAACTATTGGTTCGACTCTTATGGACTTCCACCTACAAACGAAGTTAAAAAATTACTTGGCAATGGAACTTATAATACATTTCAAATTCAAAAACCAGGAACTACTTATTGCGGTCAATTATGTCTTTATGTTTTATTTAAATTACAAAAAGGAGTACCATTTCTTGATATTATGTTAGAATTGAACAAGGGAATTTCATTCCCGAAACGTTAGTTCCAATAATAAATAATAATAATGATAATTAAAAATCAAGCGAAGCTAGCTAGCTATAGCGCCACCTAAAGGTTAAAGCTCGCTTCGTTGTAATTCATTTTGATAAAATCGGCCTCTGATATCTTCATCATTTAGATCTTTGATTTCGTAAGTGATCGGATAAGTTTGATTTTTATTTTACAAACTTCAAATATCTCTTTCGTCCAGTATCCAACAAAGCCTTTTTCAAATTTATTTTTATAGTTAAATATTCTAACTCCATCACCAATTTTAAATTTCGGCTTAAGTTTATGCAAATTCGGATTACTCTCATTCAAATTATTATTTTCGTTCGAATAATTATTCTCGAATATTTTTTTTCTTATCAAATCAGGGTCGTCAGAAGCATTCTTTGGGGTTTCTTCAATACCTGAATGAATCTTATTGTTATACTCTTCTACAACTCCTGGTAATATCTTCAACCATTTCTGATTTCTTTGCTCAGTAAATTTCTTGAATAATTTATTTTTTAACGTCCGATTGAATCTTTCTATCACTACGGCCTTCCCTGCATTTTCAGTTGAATAAACAGTTTCAAATAGTGGCTGAACGTTTCGGTTATAAAATTCCGACTCTTTATCAACAAACAATTTCCTTGGCTTTCTCTTACTTTGTTGAAAGATTTCTTCAAACGCATATTTAACTGACAGACTACTTTTATTTTTTAAAGGCTTTACCCAAGCGTATCGTGTATATAAATCTATAACGGTCAATGCGTACTTAAACCCTCCTTCATTCGGCATATGAATAAGATCAGCACTCCAAATATCATCTTTATTAAATACTTTTACTTTCAATAAATATTTAGGCCTTCTGTATTCTTTATGAATTTCAGACGCGTAGGTTCGAGCGTTGCTCTCAGACAACTTTGCTGTCGTTTCATTTGCTGACGGATCAATACCCTGACCGAGCAATATTTTAGCTTGTAAAGCTTTCTTAACAAACATTCTTTCAATTTTTTCTCTAAAGGAAGGATTTTGAATACTATCTAATTCTTGAATCATCTTCTTATCAGCTACATGTCGAGAACTTAGGTCATGATTTCGATAAGCTAAATCATGTCTATAAGCGGCGGCGTCTACTCTATTTATTGGTTCTTCACCTGGTTTTGGATTATTATTCTCATCTAGTCTTATATCTAATCGAGTTCCTGGACCGGTATATGAATGACCAGGAAGATGTTTTTCTTTCGAATATTTACTCCAAATAAAGCCAGGAAAGTTTTCTAATGTTTTTTGTATATCACCTCCAGTGTGCAGCCGACCGGTGTGCTGGCAATTTGAGGTTTTATGTACTTTTAAGAGATAATCCATTAGATCTAGATTTGAAATTTTTAATTTAATTAAATTTTCGGAATTTGTAGAATTCATTTTTAAAGATAAAAAGGAATTTTAAAGATAAAATAAATGTTTTACCTAATAGAACCAAAGCTTCTGAGGCTTTAGCCGATCGGACCAAAGGTTCTGAGGCTTTAGCCGATCGGACCAAAGGTCCTCAGGTTATTAACCTATCGGAGCGAAGCTCCTCTGGCTTTATCCGATCACTTTTGTTCAGATGCTTTAGCCTATCGGACCAAAGGTTCTGAGGTTATTACCGAATCATACTAGGACTTAGATATATTCCAGAACCATCTTTTGTTCCTTTAATTTCAATTAAATCATCAACATTGTGGAGAATATTTTTAAGAACTCGTTTTCCTTCATCAACTAAATTTAATTTACTAATAAAATTATCTACTATTCCTTCTCCCCTAGCAACTTTCTCTAACTCTCTATTATGACGTTTTTGTTCTTCTAATGCTGCCTTCTCTGATTTATTTTTATTTACTGCTTGGACAATACCAGCTGTCCCACCTGCAACACTTCCCGCAGCTGCTATACCTCCTATTATTAGTGGAATTAATGGGAGAATCCCGCCATTCTTTTCTTCTTGTAATTGAATATTCTCTATCATTGGTTTACTTATGTAATATTTCTTTTTGTCAATCGTAATAGTTTTAGGGGTATTTTTGTCAACAATGTTACGTAATTTTAATTCAACAGTTTTATTATTATTACTTTTCGCTTCCGACATCTTTAATAAAAAAAATTTAAGTTAGGAAAAATTTTAATTAACCAATAGAACTTTGTTCAGAGCCTTCAGCCGATCGGACCAAAGGTTCTCAGGTTACTAACCTATCGGAGCGAAGCTCCTCTGGCTTTAGCCGATCGGACCAAAGGTCCTAAGGTTACTAACCGATCGGAGCGAAGCTCCTCCGGCTTTAGCCTATCCTAGCCATCTTTCCATTAAGAATTTCAATAGAATATTTTACATCTAGCAATAAACCATAAGCCATCAATGAAGTTGTTGAATCTTTTTCAATATTAATTGTTACATCACAACCATTTTTAATAATATCTTCTGATTGTGCACTTAAATCGAAACAGAAAATTGGATATAAATGTCTCCAATCTCCAGGAGTTAATTGCGGTTCAACACCAAATTCTATACAAAGATTTCTATAAGAATCATATCCTTCCATAAATCGATTATTGGTATCATCGAATCTTAATGGATCAATTGGATATCGAGTTTGATTTAATGACACTTGTAAACTTCGAATTGTATTAATATGAAAAAGATTATTGTTCTTATCAAAACTTGGAGAATTATTTCTTTGAAATGTTAGTAATAAATATCTTGGAGTATTTGAAGTTCTAGTAAAATGCCAGTTAAATCTTTGCTCTGAAAAAGTTACTGAACTAGCAGTACGCTTTAGAAAATTTACTGGAATTGGTTTGTTAGTATTTAATCTTTTTGCAATAGCTAATTCGACCTCTAAACTAGGAGTAATATGCTTAATCCACAATTCAAGTCTATCAATTTTTAAATATGCTTTTTTTCCAGTCTTACCAAAAAAGATTAATTCATTATTTGCTGTACGATGAATTATTAATTTAAATTTTAATTGATATGATATTTTATCATAATCTAAATATCCGAATAATGGAGACAATGACCAATTAACTGTCTGTTTACTTTTCTTGTTAAATTCACGTCTTTCTTTATATGCAGTTTTGTTTGTTTTATTTAAATGTTTTGCAATATTTTCTACATCTTTCGCAATTCCTCCTGCATCTGTTCCAGCGTGAGATAAATCATCAACAATTATCCCATCATTAGTATCAGGAAACCAACCTTCGATTTCATGCTTTTTATTATTTTCACCAATTGTTATAAATCTAAGCATTGTATCAATTACACCTGGAGAATCACTTATTGTTTCTATATTTTGAGTTGCAACATCTAAACGCATTTGTGTAAATAATCTTGGAAAAAATTATTCTCTAGTGCAATATTATCGCTATCTGATAATGGTGTTGTAAAATTAGCATCACTATATAAAGAATATTCACAGTGTAAAAATGAATCAGGTAAATATAAATAACTCTGCTGATTATCAACTTCAAAAATTAAATCACCTCCAGTATTTACTCTACTAGAAGATCCGGGATTCATAGCAATTCTTATATAGTCATTCTTTTTTTGATTGTAACTGACGAACGGAGGATCGTCTAATCTAAATTTATTTTCGATGAGCGAAGACATTTTTATAAAAAATAATTTGACTTTTTGTTTTTTCTCACACATTGAAAAAATTTTACTAAAATATAATTTTAGAATTTTGCTAGACCAGCTCCGCTGCTCACGCCATGGCCTCTTATTTCTTCAATTGAACGTTTTATGGCTACGCCTGATTTCTTCTCCTGTTTACTATCAGACGGAGCTCCGCTCCTCAAGGTTTCACCCCCCCCCCACAGCTATGTTAGCAATTTTGTTTTTTGTTTCTTCTGAAAGTTTTTTTAATTTTTTTAGCTCTTCAGAATCATTCCTAAGTTTACGAATAGCTTCTAGTTGTTTTAATTCGTTTTGAGACTTAACAGCATTTGATATTGCACTAGCTGTACTACCTATAGCAGCTGCTCCTTTTGCAGCAGATGTAATCAAATCTTTATTATTTTTAATTAAGTTAACGATACTTCCAATACCAGAAAATATACCGGCTCCTTCTTTTTCAATTGTTTCTACACTGTCATAATGGTAAACAGATTTCATGGATGGTTCATGTGCTATTTTATTGTTTGAAGCAAAATGTTTAAGATTGTGTTTATAAATTATAGGCATTTTTTAAGATTAAATTTGACTTTTGGGAAAAATATTTACGATTGGTTACTAACCTGAGGACCTTTGGTCCGATCGGCTAGAGCCTCTGAACAAAGTTCTATTAAGATTTACGTGTGTGAATGTCCAACAACTTCGTGATAACTTTATTAATTTTCCGTTGCACTTTATCTATTGCGTCAAGTAGCGTGTGATGTACTTTAATTTCTTTTCTATTAACTTGCATTTTCTCCTGATTCATCTTCAATGCCGTTTTAAGAGCATTTAACTTAATTTTAAGAACATCTAATTGTCTTTTAACAGAATCTAACTGTTCTTTATTTTCTTTATAGTTTTCTTGTAAATTTTTCTTTAATTCATTTTCTAAATTGATTTTAAGAGTTTTCGTTTTATCAACTTTTTGATTAAGTGAGTTTACTTCATTTATTATTCTATTCATCTTTTTCATTTGTTGAGTAATTTTAGAACTTAATTCATCAACACTTTTTTGGAATGTAGTTTGTAACTGCTTTAAATTTTTTTTAATTTTTTCAGGAAGTTTTTCTATTTCATCTTCTAATTGTTCTTTTAACATTTTTATCTGATGTTTATTTTTAATGACTGCAGATTTTAAATTTATAGAAAGTAATATTAAAATTTTTGATTGTTCTGAAATCTTTTTAAAAAGTTTTGCTATATCTGCTTCTAGCTCTCTATCCTTTTTATCAAGTTTTAATAATTTTTCGTTTAATGATTTGTCATTAAGTTTTAGCAACTTTAATTCATTCATCAGTGGAACCAAAACATCGTTTATATATTTTTCTCTTAAGTCATTGATTTGTGTATCAACATATTGTTTATTTGTTAACTCTGTATTTTGTTGCGGAAGAATAGAAAGATGCAATGGACCAGATAAAACGTCTCCAGTTTTCATGATATAATTTTCTATTTCTATTTCTAATTCACGATTATTCGGGATATATGCACCTCCACCAACGTTTGGTAACATCATTTTTTTAACAATAAAAGATATATATGTCATGGAAATAAAAATTGTTTTCTCATGAAAATAAAAAATAATTTTTTCACGGATCAACAAAGACAATGAATGGACATCAGATCACTCAGATTCCTTCCATTCTTTTTTTGAGGCTTCCCCCGTTGAGGTTTCCATTTTTAAAGAAATATTTTGAATACAATCTTCTGGTATATTAGGACTACGTGATATTTTTTGGTCTACCTAAATTTTCATCTGCCTACATTTTCGACCTTCGGCTACGTGATATTTTTCGACCACGTGATATTTTTTAGATTACGTGATATTTTAAGACCGCCTAAATTTTCGTCCACGTGATATTTTGAGACCGCCTAAATTTCCGATTACGTGATATTTTGAGACCGCCTAAATTTTTGAAATTTTTGAAATTTTGATTTTTTTGAAAAAAACCCGCAAAAGTGTGACATCCGGCGCAAGCGAAGCGAAGCAAAGCGAAGCGAAGTATGGCGCCGGATGTCACACTATATACTACTTCCTACACCTACAGAAATAAGCCTCCATGAGCATCCCCCGATCAAAGATTTTTTCAAAGTTGTCGCCGTAACAGATCACCCAAGAATCTATGAAACTATTGTTATCAAAATGATCGATTCAGATAAATTATTGAATGAAAGAATGAGTTCCAATCCTTTGCTTCTTGATTTGTAAGCTACTGTCTGCGTCTTGCGAGTGACGAAATTACTTTGAATCAGTGATGTATTTATTGCTGTATTGACTTCGCGCTTTTACAGATGACTTGATTTTAGATCTTTTACCAGTTGATATCTATTGAATTGATTTGCGTGTTTTAACGATATTGATTTTATTATTGCTTTTACTTGTGACTTAACTATTTTACTGAACGTTGTTGATCAATGTATTTAAGTGATTCCATCCCCGCCCTCTTGTTACACCTGAGGGAGTCTTTGAAAAAGATGAAACATGTTGTGTGAAGAATTGTTTTCTTGTCGATATATTGGGCACTAACAAACAATATATGAATTTACACGCCCACCAATCACGGAATCAAGTAAAATGGTCCAAGTGATAAGTAAGAGCAATCCACGAGCCAGAGGATCTACTGGTCAATCTCAAATCAACGCAAAAGATGGACGACATTTGAAGGAGGTCCAGAGATCAACGCCACAGAGACTTGGTTCCTTGGCATTCAATAAAGTCAAGACAGCACTCCCGAGTGGCCCGTGCGGGAAGGCCGAGCAGCTGAACAAATTGGGAAAGAAGCACCTTCGGCTAGAGCTGCGAGTTCAATTTCTTTGCAAATGTGAAGCCGCAAAAGTGATCCCCAAGTTCCTGCTTTTCTCCATTCCTCAGCACTTGAAAACCTGTAAGTTCCTCATTCGTAAGACGCAGACAAAAGCTCTTAAAAAGGCGATTATTGATGCGAAAAAGAAATTTAGATCAGCTGATAGTTCTTTGCACAGTTTTCTGAACAACTGCAGTAATGACGAGAGGGCCCTTCTTCTTCCGATGATGCACCACCATTTGAATAAACTTCGCAAAATGATTGAGAATGCTCATGAGCGGAAGCTGCGAGCCTTGACTCGTAGCAAGCCTGATAATGTTGACTCTACTCTTAACCATGCTACTGTCATCAATTTGTCTGATGAACAGTTTTCCAAAGATGAGTTGGAGATTCTGAGTCTAGGGTTTTCCATGTCTTGGCCTAGGCAAAGAATTTCCATTGTGCAGGAAAAAGCTCATACAGAGTCAGTTTTCAAGAGAATTTCCAGTCATCTTGATCCCAGCGATCAAGAAAATTTGAAGCACAAATTCCGCTCTGCCTTCAAATCTTATTTTGCCAAAAGCAAAGTCTCCAAAATGTGGAGCTCTAAAATGAAAGCTTTGAAGCAACTTTCCAAACGCAAAAACCTGTACATCTGCAAATTTGATAAAGGAAACGGTGTCGTTATTGAAAATCGCGATAATTATGTGAGAAAGATGAGTGACCTTCTGGAAAACAGCGGAAAGTTTTCTAAATATAAGCCATCAAAAAGAGCGAAGAAGGATCCTTTCGTCATTGAGGAAGATCGTTTCATTCGTAAGCTCACCGAATTGAAGTCTAAAGGTCTTGTGAGCGATTCAGTTTTCAAGCAGATCAAGCCTGTTGGCTCGCAGCCCGCTAGAGTCTACGGTTTGCCCAAGGTCCATAAGGATGATCGAAATCCTCCTTATAGACCAATTTTGAGCATGATTGATTCTTACCCGACCAATTTGAGTAAATGGCTTGATTCTATTCTGAAACCGTTGATTCCCGAGCACTTTCGAGTCAAAGACACTTTTGACTTTGTCGAAGAGTTGCGTAAAGTGAGGATCGACAAAGATATGAGAATGGTAAGCTTTGATGTTAAAAGCCTTTTTACTAATATTCCCGTTGAAGAATCAATAAGCCATGTTTTGATGATAGTTGAGGATGATGAAATACCAATCAGCAAAAGGGCTCTCGGTGAGCTTCTGAAACTTGCTTGTACTGACATTCTCTTTACCTTCGATGATGAACTTTACGTACAAAAAGAGGGCTTATCTATGGGCTCGAGCCTCGCCCCCACCATGGCAGAATTTGCAATGAATTTGATAGAGTCGAAATTCAGTGAATTTGAAATTACATCTCCCGTTTTTTATAAGCGCTACGTGGATGATGTATTCGCCATTTTTCAGAATGAGCAAGAGATCAATGAATTTTTTAATTTCCTGAATTCTGTGAATTGCAACATATAATTCACTAAAGAAGTTGAAACTGAGAACTGTCTGGTTTTTCTCGATACAAGAGTAACCAGACTGGATAATTCATTTGATATCTCTTGGTCTTTGAAGAACATCAACACTGGCGTTTACACTCCTTGGTCCGCCTACGCGCCTATGAAATATCGCACTGCCGCTATGAGAGCCCTATTTTACAGAGCTCGTAGAATTTGTTCTACTGATGAGAATTACCAAACTGCCGTCATCAGCATCAAGAACATTTTTATCAAAAACGGTTTTCCAGAGCACATGATTGAACGAGTTAAATCTCATGCAGATTCGATACCTGTGCAGAAGAGACTAGCAAATGATGATGAAAACAAAATTGTAAATTGGAGCTTTCCTTATATCGCCAACAAGGAAAAAGAGATTAAAAAACCGAATAAAAGACATCAACAAAGTTTTGCCAGCTGATGCTCATATCCGACCTATTTTTAAAACCCTTAAAACTTCTCAATTTTTCAGTAATAAGGATAGAGTACCTCAACATTTGAAATCAAATATTGTATACAAATACAACTGTGAGCATTGTGACAAATGCTACGTTGGTAGTTCTATCCGCTATTTTCAAACTCGTATAAACGAGCATTTAAAAGGATATCCTACACCTACAGAAATAAGCCTCCATGAGCATCCCCCGATCAAAGATTTTTTCAAAGTTGTCGCCGTAACAGATCACCTAAGAATCTATGAAACTATTGTTATCAAAATGATCGATTCAGATAAATTATTGAATGAAAGAATGAGTTCCAATCCTTTGCTTCTTGATTTGTAAGCTACTGTCTGCGTCTTGCGAGTGACGAAATTACTTTGAATCAGTGATGTATTTATTGCTGTATTGACTTCGCGCTTTTACAGATGACTTGATTTTAGATCTTTTACCAGTTGATATCTATTGAATTGATTTGCGTGTTTTAACGATATTGATTTTATTATTGCTTTTACTTGTGACTTAACTATTTTACTGAACGTTGTTGATCAATGTATTTAAGTGATTCCATCCCCGCCCTCTTGTTACACCTGAGGAAGTCTTTGAAAAAGATGAAACATGTTGTGTGAAGAATTGTTTTCTTGTCGATATATTGGGCACTAACAAACAATATATGAATTTACACGCCCACCAATCACGGAATCAAGTAAAATGGTCCAAGTGATAAGTAAGAGCAATCCACGAGCCAGAGGATCTACTGGTCAATCTCAAATCAACGCAAAAGATGGACGACATTTGAAGGAGGTCCAGAGATCAACGCCACAGAGACTTGGTTCCTTGGCATTCAATAAAGTCAAGACAGCACTCCCGAGTGGCCCGTGCGGGAAGGCCGAGCAGCTGAACAAATTGGGAAAGAAGCACCTTCGGCTAGAGCTGCGAGTTCAATTTCTTTGCAAATGTGAAGCCGCAAAAGTGATCCCCAAGTTCCTGCTTTTCTCCATTCCTCAGCACTTGAAAACCTGTAAGTTCCTCATTCGTAAGACGCAGACAAAAGCTCTTAAAAAGGCGATTATTGATGCGAAAAAGAAATTTAGATCAGCTGATAGTTCTTTGCACAGTTTTCTGAACAACTGCAGTAATGACGAGAGGGCCCTTCTTCTTCCGATGATGCACCACCATTTGAATAAACTTCGCAAAATGATTGAGAATGCT
This sequence comes from Prostheceraeus crozeri, assembly GCA_907163375.1. Lineage (NCBI taxonomy): Eukaryota > Metazoa > Platyhelminthes > Polycladida > Euryleptidae > Prostheceraeus > Prostheceraeus crozeri. The sequence goes on from CAJQUW010014877.1 coordinate 148,900, forward strand.
CATGAGCGGAAGCTGCGAGCCTTGACTCGTAGCAAGCCTGATAATGTTGACTCTACTCTTAACCATGCTACTGTCATCAATTTGTCTGATGAACAGTTTTCCAAAGATGAGTTGGAGATTCTGAGTCTAGGGTTTTCCATGTCTTGGCCTAGGCAAAGAATTTCCATTGTGCAGGAAAAAGCTCATACAGAGTCAGTTTTCAAGAGAATTTCCAGTCATCTTGATCCCAGCGATCAAGAAAATTTGAAGCACAAATTCCGCTCTGCCTTCAAATCTTATTTTGCCAAAAGCAAAGTCTCCAAAATGTGGAGCTCTAAAATGAAAGCTTTGAAGCAACTTTCCAAACGCAAAAACCTGTACATCTGCAAATTTGATAAAGGAAACGGTGTCGTTATTGAAAATCGCGATAATTATGTGAGAAAGATGAGTGACTTTCTGGAAAACAGCGGAAAGTTTTCTAAATATAAGCCATCAAAAAGAGCGAAGAAGGATCCTTTCGTCATTGAGGAAGATCGTTTCATTCGTAAGCTCACCGAATTGAAGTCTAAAGGTCTTGTGAGCGATTCAGTTTTCAAGCAGATCAAGCCTGTTGGCTCGCAGCCCGCTAGAGTCTACGGTTTGCCCAAGGTCCATAAGGATGATCGAAATCCTCCTTATAGACCAATTTTGAGCATGATTGATTCTTACCCGACCAATTTGAGTAAATGGCTTGATTCTATTCTGAAACCGTTGATTCCCGAGCACTTTCGAGTCAAAGACACTTTTGACTTTGTCGAAGAGTTGCGTAAAGTGAGGATCGACAAAGATATGAGAATGGTAAGCTTTGATGTTAAAAGCCTTTTTACTAATATTCCCGTTGAAGAATCAATAAGCCATGTTTTGATGATAGTTGAGGATGATGAAATACCAATCAGCAAAAGGGCTCTCGGTGAGCTTCTGAAACTTGCTTGTACTGACATTCTCTTTACCTTCGATGATGAACTTTACGTACAAAAAGAGGGCTTATCTATGGGCTCGAGCCTCGCCCCCACCATGGCAGAATTTGCAATGAATTTGATAGAGTCGAAATTCAGTGAATTTGAAATTACATCTCCCGTTTTTTATAAGCGCTACGTGGATGATGTATTCGCCATTTTTCAGAATGAGCAAGAGATCAATGAATTTTTTAATTTCCTGAATTCTGTGAATTGCAACATATAATTCACTAAAGAAGTTGAAACTGAGAACTGTCTGGTTTTTCTCGATACAAGAGTAACCAGACTGGATAATTCATTTGATATCTCTTGGTCTTTGAAGAACACCAACACTGGCGTTTACACTCCTTGGTCCGCCTACGCGCCTATGAAATATCGCACTGCCGCTATGAGAGCCCTATTTTACAGAGCTCGTAGAATTTGTTCTACTGATGAGAATTACCAAACTGCCGTCATCAGCATCAAGAACATTTTTATCAAAAACGGTTTTCCAGAGCACATGATTGAACGAGTTAAATCTCATGCAGATTCGATACCTGTGCAGAGACTAGCAAATGATGATGAAAACAAAATTGTAAATTGGAGCTTTCCTTATATCGCCAACAAGGAAAAAGAGATTAAAAAACCGAATAAAAGACATCAACAAAGTTTTGCCAGCTGATGCTCATATCCGACCTATTTTTAAAACCCTTAAAACTTCTCAATTTTTCAGTAATAAGGATAGAGTACCTCAACATTTGAAATCAAATATTGTATACAAATACAACTGTGAGCATTGTGACAAATGCTACGTTGGTAGTTCTATCCGCTATTTTCAAACTCGTATAAACGAGCATTTAAAAGGATATCCTACACCTACAGAAATAAGCCTCCATGAGCATCCCCCGATCAAAGATTTTTTCAAAGTTGTCGCCGTAACAGATCACCTAAGAATCTATGAAACTATTGTTATCAAAATGATCGATTCAGATAAATTATTGAATGAAAGAATGAGTTCCAATCCTTTGCTTCTTGATTTGTAAGCTACTGTCTGCGTCTTGCGAGTGACGAAATTACTTTGAATCAGTGATGTATTTATTGCTGTATTGACTTCGCGCTTTTACAGATGACTTGATTTTAGATCTTTTACCAGTTGATATCTATTGAATTGATTTGCGTGTTTTAACGATATTGATTTTATTATTGCTTTTACTTGTGACTTAACTATTTTACTGAACGTTGTTGATCAATGTATTTAAGTGATTCCATCCCCGCCCTCTTGTTACACCTGAGGAAGTCTTTGAAAAAGATGAAACATGTTGTGTGAAGAATTGTTTTCTTGTCGATATATTGGGCACTAACAAACAATATATGAATTTACACGCCCACCAATCACGGAATCAAGTAAAATGGTCCAAGTGATAAGTAAGAGCAATCCACGAGCCAGAGGATCTACTGGTCAATCTCAAATCAACGCAAAAGATGGACGACATTTGAAGGAGGTCCAGAGATCAACGCCACAGAGACTTGGTTCCTTGGCATTCAATAAAGTCAAGACAGCACTCCCGAGTGGCCCGTGCGGGAAGGCCGAGCAGCTGAACAAATTGGGAAAGAAGCACCTTCGGCTAGAGCTGCATCGGTTTGAAGCATCAATTCTTCTTTTTGCGTATCTTGTATTGACTCTTCAAAGTGTCCATCGCGCGCAGTATACGGTATTAATATGATCGTCAATTTTCGCTCTCGGGCTTTGCGGCATTTTATGGCTAGAATATTCTAAAACATTTTAACTTACCATCGAAGTGATCCTTCTCTAAAGATAGCATGTGAAGCATTCTTTAAATCCCGTTGTCTAGAATAGTCGGGATTTTGCAAGCTCAAGTTTGAGTGATAGGAAACCCAAAAAAATGGAGAATTTTCGAACAACTTTTGACAAGAAAGTATGCGAGACATGCGACATTGACGCTGACGATACTAACATTATCCCCAACATTTCTTACTCAAGTACGAAATATGTTCATGTCAAGTCCGTTTTAACATCTTGTGATGCAAAATTTTACTTGAAAAAACCACAGGGACTGAAAAGCTCAGCACTGCGGACTAACACTTTGTGGTTTGGATTTTCATTTTGTGAATTGAATAGTTAGCTCTTTATAGTCAGAAACGACGAAAATGAACAATTGCACTTGGTCTTTTGGTAGACTTTCAAAGGCAAAATATTTGCAATAAATTTGAAACAAAAGATCAACAAGCCAATATCATTGCAACCTACAACTGGCCGTTCTTCATGCGATGTTCTTGCATAATAAGTCGATTCATATACAATGTATCTTAGTTTGAATAATGCTCCTAATTCTCGTCCTGAAAAAATGCAAAATTTCTTGGTTTAAGTTTGCAAACGTTTTTCGAAATTTCAGGATTTTTCGTACTAAACCTTTGAGCCACTTGCTAATGCTAATGCCTTAAATTTTTTCATGCAGCTTTTCTTATGTACTGTACTTCAATTTAATTTCAACTTATTCGGTTCGTTATTCATGACGTGCATGAAATTTTAACCTAAAGTATTAATCGTTGTCTGTAGCTGTATTTGTCTTTATGCTTATTTGTTCACGTCATTCCTGTATTTGCAATGTGTCAAATTCAGCTTTTGTCATATTATGATTTCCTGAAGCCACGATGCAGTTCGGTGCATTGGTCTATAAAGAACAGACGAATCACCGAAGCACATAAATGATATTTTCTTTTACAAATAAAATTAAAGTGGAAATTATAGAGACATGAATCCATTAATTCTCATAACACTATATCAATGGTCTACAAATGATCTCTTAAAATTCTCGTATGAGGAATTCAGTTTCTTTGCTCTGAGGATGCGAGATTTCAATGCAGATTTTTTATTACTGCTGGGAGCGTGTGCTTGTATGGGAATGTAGCGGGTATTTGTGGACTATATTTGTATTGAAAGTCAATAATATCATTTGGAAAGTCGACATAGTAGTGTCATCAAGGACTTAATGTTACTCTGCACTTCAGCTGTGAAAAGTGTTTTATTGGTGATGGAATTTTTTTGCATCGAGAAATTTGTGCATTCCAGCATTGTCGACAACAGCAAATATATACGCATCTTCGCGCTTTCAAGATTTTAAAACATTTTTTCTATCGAGTTTCCACTAATTTCGTGACAGAAGACAAGTGTATGAATCCTTTACATGATTACTCCTTTTATTTAATGATATAGAGTTCATTGATGACATAAGACTAAAAAAGGAAGGCTTTAACATCAATCCCTCACACAGGAGGCTTAGGCGGTGCTGACATAGTCAAACTTTTCAGGAGCGTTGTGTTACTTCCAGTCCGAATACCCTTCCTGGCGACTTCCAATGACACTTTCGGGATAAGCCTCTGAACCAAAAGATAACAAGGCCAAGCACTATCCACTGTACCACGGAGACCACTGTCATAATGTCATTAAACAATAGTTTTTATTTCTGCAAGTATGGAAGGCTTGTCAGTGTATTGTTATCTACAAGAAAGTTGCCGAATCAATGCGTTTGCAGATATGTAAATTGTTTGTTTGTATCGGTACATTACAGAAAAAGTATAAAAAAGCAAATAATTGTTGAATGCATGTCAACACGTCATGGTGTTAGTGTACGTGTTAATAATTGTCATTGACATCCACTGCATTTAAGAAGTGGTTGCTTATCATTCCAGACAACAAAGCCTGTTCAGGATTATATGGAAATCCCATTCAGTAAAGAGATGGAACAGAATTCAATGGCTAGTTTATTACCGTCCCCTTTGTATACACTATTCATCGAAGTGAATGCATATTCTCAAGCTAGAGGTAAGTATAAGCAGCTCTTCAGTAAAGTTTGTAAATTAATCTTTTTCTATTTCTATACAGGAGACGGAAGAGAAGTATTGGCAATAAGCATCGGCTCATTCATTAGGGCAGGTGGGGTGCTGCTCTACCTAGCAAATGTTGAATATTTCTTTGTAAACTTAGGAATGAGCGAATAGGCTTATCTAACAACCATTTAGACTGACAAAAACCTTCAGTTGTAGACGTAGCATTGATAGAATCTAATATTTGCTATGCAAAAGCAGTCTGGAGTATGCCAATACATTATTCGAAGTCACCGCAAGTACAGAGAAATTGTAAGACTCAGCACTACAGGAATACATGATCAAGTGGGCCGTGACGACGGGACCTCAACGCCTCTCATTGGTTAATCTTGATTTCGTTTTCACCGACAGACACAGAAGTAATGAAACTTTAATGCATTGCTGGCGACATCACTATCAGCTGCCTACATCTCTGTAGTCGTCAACTCATTCACGTAAATCTAAAGTTAAGTCATTAACTGATTACAATACATGAAATAAGTAATTCCTACTACTAAAGCTGCGCGGATTGGATGAAGCCATCGGACACAGAGAGTTAATCAATATTAACTTCTGCTTAAATGAAACATTATGCGCTATAGGCCTAAGCCAATGGAAATCAAGAAGAATCCGAATTTGTTGAGGAATAATCCGTTTCGATGGTTTTGTCGAAATATGTTTAATGTTGCGATAAAAGGAATATATCTTCTTGTGCACCACCTGAGCCAGGAGTCACGAACCGCCACTGTTGGTCACAAAACACGTGATAAGAGTCCATCTGAATACCTAATTTCTATAAAACTGCGGAAGCAACTATAAACGTTGTTTTAATTATTGATAACTGGTTAATGTCAATTATAACTTAATATGAAGAATACTTATCATTTATATTTCTCAACAAAAGCTCTGTCAAAATTTGAAATTCAAATTGAAGTTCATAGTTGCCACTCCTGCGCTAGTTCGATGTTTTCTGCGCTATTGCGCTCTTTTTGAGTGATGCTGCGCTAATTTGATGCAGAGGCTAAAAATTGATAAAAATGATATCTCAAACATATATTGTTGAACACGAGTTCTTTATTTATTCATTTGATTGCCAGGGTATATATTCACTACTGTTTTAAGTTTCCAAATCCATGTCTACAGTATTGTTGAGTTAAGTGGCAGTGAGATTATGTTGCAAGCAAAATAACTTATATAACACCTGTTAACAGGTCAGCATTATTGTTTCTACTGAATTCGCCGTATGTACTTGAGAATATAGTATTCATTTTTGGAGTTCTAGACAGTGCAACGACGAGTTGACGCCGGATGAGCTATGGAAGGAAGTGAAAACACGTTTGCAAGCTTCAGCTAGAAGTGTCAGTGAAGAAAACACCCATGGATAGCGATGAAGCCCTGCAACTGACAGATCAGAAGCGTCTTACCAGAGCCAGACATGACGAAGCTGCACGAAAAAAGACTTGCAGCTGAGAAAGGATAAAAGCAAGTGGCTGAAAAGACAATGTGCAGAGATGAACGAATTGGATCGAGAAAACAAATCGGAGCAACTATTCAAGCAAATTATTGGAATTAAGCGTCAAAACTTCAAACCGCGTCAAATCATCGTGAACAGCAACGACGTTCAACCACTAATGGAGCGATAGGAAATCTTATCGATGGAAAGATTATTGCGGAATCCTACATGGGAAATCAGATGGTGTGTCTGCACTCACAACTCAGCAGGTCGACCCGAGTGAACTAGAACCTGAACCTTTGTTATCTGAAATAGAGGAAGGAATCCGCAAGCTGAAGAATGGAAAAGCGCCCGGAATGGATGGGATAGTAGCAGAATTGATTAAGTGCAGCGGTGACACCTGCAAGAATATCCTAAGGAAATTGATCTGCAAAATTTGGCGCAGCAACACATGGCCTGCCGAATGGAAGAAGCAAGAACTCATACCTATTTATAAATCCGGATCAGTGAAGGACTGCACGAACTACAGAATGATCGCACTCGTCTGCCATGCCATAAAAATACTGCTAATGATAATTCTCATACGTATGCAGAACAAGATTGAGAACGAACTACCACCTGAACAGGCTGGATTCAGAGTAGGGCGCAGCACAGCAGACATGCTAGTAACACTACAGGTGCTGATTGAGAAAGTGCGATCAACAGAACACAATGCTTTCATCATATTCATTGACTATTCCAATGCATTTGATTCAGTGTGTCGCGGACTTTGTTTAGCTCATATACGGAACAGATCATGTGCGAAGCCGAACGAACGGACTGAGTGAACACTGGCGGCCACCTGTTTTCTAACTTGCGGTATGCCGATGATACAGCCCTGATCACAAGTACTGAGAGAGACGCGCAAACAGCTATAGAAAGAGTCAACCAAGTAGGTAAGCGCAGGCACATAAAATCTAAACGCTAGCAAGACAAAGATCATGGTGATCAATCGAGATGAAACTGACACAGACGTGCAGGTAAACGCCACACCAATACAGCAAACATCGCAGTATGCGTATTTAGGTGCCATCACAGAATCAGCTGGTCCCAGCGAAGAACTAATGCCAGCGTAGTAGGTCAACTCCACAAAGTGCCAGATCTTATGAGCAACATCAAGAGATGCAAGCTGAGTTTTTTAGTTTGCGCATGCAGACATTTAGATTATTTACATTATTTGGCAATACAGGGACGCATCAATGCGAAACGACGACAAGGACGCCCAAGGATGCAGTTAACCGACAACATCACCAACTGGACGGGAATGCGACTCCCAGCGCTTGTAAGAAATGCCGAGGACATAGTAGAATGGCGTCACCTCATGATGCAGAAAACCGGCTTTCATCGGGCCGCCAATCGCTGAACGCGACGCGTTGAGAAGAAGAAGGACAATGTAATTTGACAAATTATAAGAGAAATTTAAAGTATGAAAGTACGTAGCGAACAACTCCATGAAAATTCGCAACCGAATTCAATTAATGGAAGAGACCAAATCAATGGATAAAACTGCAACGGAACTGGATAGGTGCTAACTGAAGTTGCCTAGAGGATGGTCATTGGGTCAGCATTCGAGTAGGTCTACTCAAACGGATGAGTAGCATGATCCACAGACAAAATCCTCATGATATCATTAACGCTTGAATGACACAATTATACCTAAAGAATGTTGTTTCTCTAAATTAGATTTGAAGTTATTTTTTTCAGACGGTTATTAATATTGCAATTTTTATCAACTAAATTCAACATGTCAAGGCTGTTTATGCGCAATTGCTTGAAATTAAGTTAGTAAGTTTTTAGTGGGTGTGTTGTTTGGAGGTTATTTGGTGTTATCTATGCTGATATTTATAACTTAATGCAACGCACAGTTATATAGATATAAAGTATATATAGCCTACATAGCTGTACTCAAAGCCAACTTTTCTTTAATTAGATGTCGACTTTTTCTATCTTAACCGACTGCCCGCGTTCTTTTTGTGATTTTCTCGAGTGGCGACTATGTTCAAGAGAAAGTATGTCGTTTAGTTTCTAGATCCTTCGACACGACATTAGTGCACGTTAGTTTTGATCAGTTTTTAACTTATTTATGACAAGTTTCGACAGAATGACAAGTGATTAGAATTTTCGACGCAACTGTGATTGCTGCCTCTCTAAAATAGCACTTCCTATGAGCATGTAAAAATAATAAATAGATAGTTGTGGGAAGGAATAAAACGTGAGGTAGGCCACAAGTTACATCAGTTGGATTGAAATAGTCATATATGGATAGTAAAACAGTACTTGATATTTTATATTCAAATAATAATGAAACATTTTTTATAGTTATGACTACAATTCGTCCTTGGTGATCCTAACAATATTTCTGAAGCTACAATTGATAGTTCTTTTCACATGTGAGGATTTTTTAACCAATCGAATAATTAATGCGAATAAAATATATTCACACGAAAACTTACTTTGCAGCATCATTTTGAAGTGGCTCCCTTTTGTACGATGTTACAGATTCCACGATATCAGTCAGTGTCGAAGGCGATACAGAAGAAGCACGCGCAGTGCGACCACAGCTGTTGGAAGGTCGCTTAGCATCTGGAAAATCTCATTCCACTTCCCGGCCATCTCAAATTCTAACTCAAGAGCCTGCTCTCGATTCGGAACCCTCTGACGGCGAAGAGACTTCACAGGGAACTGGTATGAATGGAGAGGGATCCGGAGAAGGCAGTAATGCCGCTGACAAGCGAGCTGGTTCCCCTGGCTCACAGGAGAAGGGACGTCGTCGACGACGTGGTACCAAGTCTATGAGATTAGTGGAAGAGGAGGCACTCAACGAGTTACTGAAATTGCATCCTTTATCTGTTATCGTTCAGATTAGACTCAAAGGTGAGTGACGAATTCGGTAAGGAAAACTTGAGATAATATTCGAGTAATACCGGGTGTCCGGGAAGTCGCGCACAACTTTAAGAGGCTGTCATTTGCTTCAACTTTATCATATAATCATGTGGTTTGTTTTATTTTGAACCTCATGCTGGGGAATTTGATATGACCCATTTGCTTTCATTACATACTAAATCTAATTCTATATTCACTAAGTAGACGTTATTAAAATAAGCAATAGTGTTTAAGATAACACTTTACTTGGTCAAAATAACACAGTATTGTGTAAACAAAGAACTTTGAAACAAATAAAGAATTTAATTACAAATAATGTTCAATGGCGTCGCCTTGACACTGCTTCCAACCTGGACGGCAGATTCAGAATCGATCGCCTCAATTCATCGGAGTCGATGTTTTCAATTACCGTAATAATCTTTTCCCGCAACTCATTGATACTTGCTGGTTTGAAGCAATGGTACACTCGGTCCTTCACAACACCCCAGAAGTAATAATCTAGCGGTGTCAGATCCGGTGAATGCGCCGGCCAACGGTTTGGAAAACCTCTAGCGATAATCCTATCATTGGGGAAAACACTTGACAGGAATGATCGCGCAACTGTGGAAAAGTGTGGTGGTGCTCCATCTTGCTGGAAAACTGTTGCGGTAATTTTCTCCAGTAACCGTACTCGGAAAGAAAAATGGAGTAAGACGGTACTGTGCGGAATACCCGAACCATACGCATACTTTTGGAGCATGGATGTCCGTTTCAATGACTTTGCGTGGTTTCTCCGATCCCCAAACAATTGAGTTGTGGCGATTCACATGCCCCTAAATTGAAAAGTACGACTCATCACTCCACAGAATTGATTCCAGATCAACCACACCCGACAGCAGGAATCGTGCAAAAGAAACACGATTTTCTTTATCGTCTACAGTTAGTGTTTGGTTCGTCTGAAGTCTGTATGGGTAGAGGTGCAGTCTGTGTCGTAGGATCTGTTGGACACTGGTTTTAGGGACACCTGTTCTGCGAGCAATCGAACGACAACTGGCAGCTCCTAGCTCTGGATTCGACTGTTGAGCTTCAAGTTCACCTGCAACTGTCACTTTCCTTCCTTCTTCGAGATTGGGACTTCCGGATCTTGGCTTGTCTTTAACTGATCCAGTCTCTCTGAATCGCTGAATCAGGCGTGAGATGGTGGAAGCACTGAAAGGGTCCCTATGATATCCATGAGAAACCTTGTATGCCCGCAGTGCTGCAGAAGCAGAGTTGCCATTTGCAAAGTACAGTTCAACCAGTTGAATGCGTGTTTCAAGATCCATGACTGCTAGAAGACTGACTTCAGCACACGAATTGCGGACACAATTCTTCATGTGATGAGAATTCATAGCCAGACCATAGCATATCAACATAACTGACTGATAAGTGAAATTCGATAATTTAACAAATGCAACATGCAGCTCGAAGTCTGATTTGTTGTTTGTACTCAAAGAGAAATACAGATTTGGTGTTAATTATGCTAGATAGTAGATAACATATAATGAAAAACGTTGTTGACAAATCAAAGCAAAAATATAGAATTAGATTTAGTATGTAATGAAAGCAAATGGGTCATATCAAATTCCCCAGCATGGGGTTCAAAATAAAACAGATCACATGATTATATGATAAAGTTGAAGGAAATGACAGCCTCTTAAAGTTGTGCGCGACTTCCCGGACACCCGGTATAATATGCAAATATTGTTGTAGAAATACTTGATGGCAACTGACGAGAGGTTGTTATTTCTCATTTCCAAAATTTCACGGCTCCTTTTTTCATGTATAGCGTCACTTCTATCCATGCTAGGGGCTCCGACGGTGCTGACATAGTCAGACTTTTATCTGGAGCGTTGTGATCTTTTAGCCAGGATGCCCTTCCTGCCGATTTCCTATGATTCTTTCGGGGCTCGACCACTGGACTGAAATATCACTAAGCCAAGCACTTAGCCATTGTGCCACAGAGATCAGCAATTTTTCATTCCAATCAAAAATAGTTGTTACTGAAAGGTGCAAACTTTTTGATAAAAATCGTTTTAACGTATGTACATAGGAACTTTGCGATCGACAGGCGTCACTGTTGGGTTAAACAAGATTCATTAATAATCTTGGTACCGTTGTCATAATTCCGATTATTTCTCATTAGATTTTAATGCATCGGTGCAACCTCGATGGTCTGACCTTGACCTCAACCTTGATTAAGCAGATTTTAATCGAGGTTGAGATCGAACTGAGCAGTAGTTAGATAACTACAGAATTTTTTTTATTTGTTCCCTTGTTTTTCATGCTGATTGTCTCCGTTACCCGTACTTATCGGGCGCCTCGGACATGAAAATGTTGAATACACAAAATTTGAATGATTGTAGCAAATACTATGGAAACATAGAAATATACTCATAGTTCCGCCGCCAGGACGAGTTTTTGCATGGAACGAGACCGAAAATGATGCTTTCACAGCATGTTCTACACCCTATGACTGTTACGAAAATGCGCACTTTCCGAGTTCCTTTGACCTATAGACAAGAAGAAAGAATCAGTTCGGCTTGTTTACTGATATGCGAGATCTATTCACTCAAGCGCAATGGTATTTGGCAAGATATATCTTCAGGGCATGAAGTCATGTAGCCGAATACCTTTACCTACGAAAACTAAACATATTTGGATTCAGCTAGCATTTTGAAAAAGTAAACATAAAATTTTGATCAAATTTTAGCTCAAACCTAAGGCATATAACCACATTCTTACTTCGATGCAAATATCGCACATCGAATTTGTTTCTAGCACTTGATAGAACATGATAGAAGACGATATGAAGACATGTCACGCCTAAAGTTATGTAGCTAGAGTTAATATATCTCGCATAGTCGGAGTAAACACACTAAACTGATATTGGCCGAAAACTTCAATTTACATGTCTTTTTCTTTGACATCGTTTGTAGATTACAGAATCTCGATAGAACTCGAAAGGTGCGCATCATAGGGTGTAGAACATTCTGTCAAAGTCTCATCTTCGGTCAGCTTCTATGTAGATGCTCGTGACTACAAGTATATTTCTATGTTTCCATAGTATTTGTTGCAATCATTCAAATTTTATGTGTACACTGTATATTTAAATTTGTGTTCGAGATTCTTGTGTCCAAAGTAAGCACATGTTGAGATTGGACGTGAGGCCTCATGCCATTAGATAATTTCAGTTTATTTTGTGTCTCTTTATTTACGAAAGAAAATGGTTTTTAACGATTTTATGACATTCATTGAGTAATTCTTTGAGCATATCTGTGAACAATTATCATTTTTCATCTGCAATTCTTAGTATTAAGCATATTTTGTTTTCACATAAAAATAAGCATAAAGCACATTATGATGTAGTAGTTCTCTAATTAAAACTATCTGAGATTATATTCAGATTATCAGTGTGTTGCCATAACATGATAAACACAAATATTTTTGTTTTCCTTTCATGCACGTGCCATGTACCAAAGTCGATCAATATTGTATAACGTCTTTCAGGACCGACCTCAATTCGATCTCGACTAAAATCTAATCGAGGCTAATTACTGTTCTTATGAACATGCTTCTGTAATAATTTCAACATTAGATGAATTGATATATTGAAAAAGTGTATGTGGAAGATACCTATCCATCAAAATCCAATGGAAAATGGTCGGAACTGAGTTGTCATAAGTAGATTGAGATAATTGAACGAGTTGTTTTGGTTTAACTCACGTTAATCTCGAATTTCATGCAATTTCCAATTACTTGCATCATATTGTATTTTAATGATTGGGAAGGGCCAAACATTGGTCAAGTAAAAAATCAGTATCTTCGCCGATGTACTGCGGGGTGATCCTCCATCATCAGGGCTGATCACATTTTTCAAAAATGATGTTTTGATGCATTATTATTATTGAGGATCTATGACGACCCTTGAATTTTCTTATTTTTGTCTTTATCGCTCAGTCTACCATCTAATGCCATTGAAGAGGGCGTGAATTTTGCCGAAAAAGTTCATCTTATTCATAATATCATTTGTTTATTTGCCTGTAAATGAAGTAATTAAGTTTAAAATAAAAATTTTTCTGTATTAGTTGTGCCTCATGGCACGAAAATAAGAAAATTTAGTTTTTTTTACTAATGATTCTGCCAAATCTGAGAGCAATTCTTGAAAAGACCTAATTCCAATATTCAAAGACCATTTACATACGAACACAGTTCCGATGGGATCTTCTTCAGGACCATTAGCTCTCATGAGCAAAATTCAGAGCAAAGCCACAGAAACAATGAGTTATGCCACTATTTATGCGATAAGCTGACCATTGTTTCTCGATTTTTTTTCGAAAATGCTCAGCAAGTCACGCAATTCTTTGACAAATTGACAAACATTCAACCATCAAATTTGAAACCGGGCATCCCAACAATTATGGAATTCTTAATCTCCTCGAGTTCTCAATCATGATAATCAATGACACCAACAATTATTATCTTTTTTCTGAAGTCAGCCAAGAAAAATATTCTCGAATCTTCGAAAGATGCACAGCGAAGAATGAAAATAGAAATGCAGAAATTGACATCGATAGCAAATCTAGACTCAATGATTACCCTGAAAAATCAATAAAGTGATGCAAGAAAACATAAGTTTCATTCGTCTTCTTTTCATCTCGACAAAGTCGACCGTGAAATCAGTAGGATCCTTACACGTGAAAAGATGAATTTGACTATTTCACGTTCCAGCTATACATTGAGAAGCTAGAGATAACAGCCATGACAACGTCCAATCAAAGACAGCAACACAATGTTTTCGCAGAAATGCTATTTAGTATTTTCAGAGTAGCATACAACAGAATCTGTTGCCAGAAATTGTACAGTGGCAGTTCCATCAGACCACTCCTTATAAGAATTTAAGCAATCATCAGCATACAAACATCTCCAACAATATTATAACAATAACAAGAAAATCAAATAATTGTTCATGGCCACGATCCCGCCAGTCTGAGACTTCGAGAGTCACTATAATTACATAGAAAAATTTCGGGATGAGCACAAAAATGACTTATTCTTTCGAAACTTTTTTGCCCTTTGGATGTTTGCAAACTAGCTTTACATATCTTGATCCTTTGCATCACCTTAAGCTGCATCCACTATACTCATAAATCAATGTTTACTTTGCTGAGCAATGGCATGGATTCAAATCCTATATTGACAGATATGATGTAATTCAGAATGTCATCAGCCCTGATGATATGTAAGATCATTCCGATGCACGTCGGCGAACATTAGGAAAATGATAAAAATCACTAAAGTAAGTGTATAAAATGTCGGGTCAATTCCTATTCACAACCGAGTTACGACATACCATACATTACAGATGCACAATAGGGCGGGGTTGAGGGCACTTTTCGTATTCGAATTTGATGTACGGTCGCGATATTTTGTCTGAGTGTATAATATTCACAGCTAAATTTTGGAATTTACCGAATGAAGTCGAGGATGTGCTTAAGTTACACAGACTCACGGAATCCCCATCAACTTCTTTAATTCATGTTTACCTCAAGGCGCTACTTATTCCGCAAACACGATAGTATTATTTTAGTGCGGCTACAGAATGCAAATTTTGAACGCAGACAAGGCATCGATTCGGTGAAGCTTTATGCATATCAATCAAGTCTTCACTTAAAATGTTGCATTTAGCTATTGCACTACCATGCCATAGCCCGCTGATCATTGCGACAAGAAACGGATTCATTGAAGATACTTTATAATTAAAGATATTGGTTCCTGTGTAAATTGATTCAGTTAATCGACGGATTCTCTTGTAGTGGCATCTACTTTGTAGTAAAGTGGTTATCCAAAATTCGTTGTGCTTTATCGATATGAATGCAGATGTGCTTGCATTTTCCTAAAAATTCAATTGGACTTATTGAATAATTGCGTTAGGTTCAATTACTATATCGTGGGTTTGGGTTGTTTTCGAACAATTTTGCGCTCTAGTCAGATTTGCAAACAATCTTCGGGTCGGGTTCCTTTTGATTTTTTATGTCGGGTTGAGTCAAATTTTTTTCGACGACCGCTCACCTCTATTTTGCATCACACTTACATTTACATATTACATTACATGTACGTACATTGATCTACTGCACAAAGTGTGCAATTTTTTGCATATTCCATGCATTTGAATGGATTCTTCGACTTCTTTTCAGGTGATGTTGTTCTAAAGGCTCAATTTCATTATGCGATGACCATCCGCGTGGTGACTGTGAAATTAAAGCTGGATCTTCCCGATGGATGGGACTACAATACCAGCTATAGCGAGTAAGTTATAGAAATCAATCCTTTTATGCCTAGTAACGTTAGAAGTTGTATCAGAATTATCATGGATCTGTGTGCGACTTTTATAAATGTCATAAACATATTAGAAGGAGAAGAAAGTAAAATACAAATTTTGACAAAGAAAGTAGACTAATTCAATATTGAGCTGCTTCCTCAGTCAAAAAATATGAACAGACCTGGTTAGTCGGTGACCTCAGTAACTGTGAGACGAAATGTTTCTGCGCAGTTAAAATATTCGATCATGGTCTCATTAGGTCTGTATTAGCACATTAAATTAGCCAATTATGAGGCAAAACTGAGACGACTTGAATGTTATGTTCTTGCAAAGAGTGGTCAAGCATTTTACATTATCAATATGGATGGTGTGAAATAATCGATGCATCTAATTTGATTTTTGTTCGCAATATGCGGACCATATTTCATACCCTGTTTCATGGCACGTCCATTTCCTCGAATTTTGCGACTTTTTTGTCGATGTCCAAAAATTTGATGCAATGCATCATGTGCATAACCATGTTTTCACTGCTGCGTGACGCGTTTCTGATGGAGTCTGCGTATTCGAATAAATGTTTCCGCCTGCAGTTGCTATCATCGACAGCGACGAAGTCGGTGCTCCACGACTAGAGCAAATTTATGAGCTCATTATCCTCTCTTATACAGATTCTGCACTTCTCTTCTTTGCTTCTTTCCCATTACCTTCCGCAGAGTCTCGAATTTTTCCTTCCTCGTCTTCCACGATGTTCTGCGAATTATCTCTGTGATGCGTTTAAGAGTCTATTTTGACAAACGAAATGTGGAAACAAATTGCTAAGCTGGAGAGACTTCATCGATGAGCCATTCCCTTGCTTCTGCTATGTTGTGCATTCAATGCTAATGCTAAGATATGTTTCTGTTGACCGAAAAACAGAACCAAGACACGGTCGTCGATGTCTACAGACTACTAAACTAAGACTAATCAAAAACATGTTTATCGTCTTGATTTAACAGAATACTTTTTAATTAATTGAGTACTTTTAACTTCTATGAAGATGCAATAGTGTAAATATAAAAATGAAGCATATATATATATATATATATATATATATATATATATATATATATATATATATATATACAGGGTGTCCGCGCTCCCTTGAAAACCCGGAAAACACCTGGAAAATGAATTTTGCCCTGGAACACTCATGGAAATGAAATTTTACCCTGGAAAACTCCTATTCCAAACTCCTGGAAACTTCTATTTTTCCCGATTTTATTTTTCATATCTCTACTTATTTGTTACAAATACAGCCTCCATTCTCATACAATTCTTTTGTTTTTAGAACATTACACTGACTGGAGTCTCCTACCATAACGTATACAGCATGAATGAGACCGAACTGCGTGGTATGGTTAACTATGAACAGTTGTCGAACTTTTCATTTTTTTCTAGAAATATAATGATTTTCCCCAGAATTTTTCTTTTAAATTTGACGCGTATATTTGAGTAAAATTTCCTTGCAGAAAGTCTGAACATTTTCGTTCAAATTTGACCCCTGATTTTTGGTAAATTTCCGTGGAAAATCTGGAAAATGAATTTTGCCCTGGAAATCCTGGAAAACACCTGGAAATTTTCACAATTTTTGCGCGGACACCCTGTATATAAGAATGATCACGTTTAATTTCGTATGTTCAGAGCAGCCCTGACAGTTATTGTTTGTGTTCTCAAATATATTTTGAAGAATCTCGTTTAACGTTTCCACCATTTGGAAAATGTGTTTCATAGTCACATTTTTGTCGCATCCCAATCTGCGGAAAATTAAAATGCGCTCCAGACAGGCACAGGACGCCGAAGGCCCGTCTGGAGCATATTTTGCTTTTAACTTTAAACTTATAAATTTCGATCAAACTTTGGGGAGTTTTGCTTGATTTGATTTGTGAAAACCTAAAATGATCTCCCGTCGACTGGTCAATTATTCATGTATGCATTATTTAAGATGGTCACAAAATATGTCTTTATACGATAGTGTTAGAAGAAAATCTACTCGTATTTGCATTATTTTGATACTATCATGAAGATGTACATGTACATGTTATTATGACTTATTAATTGTTGTTAGGAACTTATCGTGGTCATAACGCATCAATAACGCACCAGGTCATGCTACTTCGCTTTTTGTGATTCTATTTCGTTGGAACTCACAAAGTATGCGATAATATAGCAATAACTTGGCTTCATTTTCCATTGATAAGAGCCTTTGTTGTCTAATTGTAGATCATCTCATTTGCGGTAAGTGGTGAATGATCCATGGATAAACAAAAATTGACATCCTGTAGTATTTTGATGGGTTTTAGCGAATTTCTTCTATTCTAAACCTATTCGCTGGTATTGTTAATCAGGTTTTGGTTGTTGATTTTCCCGTTATTTTGAAGTCCGATTGTTGTAGTTGTTTTCACGAGCAGTTTTTCACCATTGGATTGGAAAATCATCACAATTCATCAGCTCATAACGACAGCTGACAACAAATTTTTGAAAGCATAATACTGTGCATCAGGCTTGCCGTGGGAATTGATTTTGATTTCCCATTCCCACGGGATTTTTGATGGGAATCCCATGGGAATTCCCATTCCCACGGGATTTTTCAGTATTTCCCATCAGAATTCCCATGGCTCATTACTCTTCCTATATACGGTTTATGGTTCTCTTCTTTCGGACTACAAGTCGATTAACGGATTTTCGTAATTGAACTGATGAGATTAAGCGCTTTTAGTTGACCTATCTTTTGGATGAAAAAGTATTGGCATATCAATCTATCTTATTTTGTAATCTCCAAAAATTGCAAGTTTTTACTAATTATCAAAATCATTTTGTTTCAGGGATTAGTCAATCAATAAAGACGACTTCATCGAAATAGTCTTCGATTACATAATGGCCTATACATACACATATTCGCATGTCTATTCACTCTGATTCACCTCATGCGGTGCCGTACTTGTGATGAACATGGCAAACTTCTAGCTCATCGCAATATCATATTTAAGTTTACAATACAAGTACAGTGCCTGTATACAAGCAATGAAGTTAATACTTCGCCTACGCATATTTCTATGACTTATCAACAGAAAACAACTACTGATTTATGAATATGTGATAATACGCTCGCTCGCATCCCATGTATTTAGGTACGGTGTAATTCCAATTCTATCTAACTTTGATGATAAGGCCACAAATGCAAAAAGACAAATTTATATTCGAGAAACAAACGTTAATTGAAAATTTGTCCAAGGATTGACAAACGTTGCTGCTAAAAAGGCATCAAACATTAAAAAATATCAATGGATTGATGAAAGCTACATATTATAAAAACTCTCCAATGTAGGCCCTATTATGTATAAAGGTCTACGAATGACAGTACTACAATCTAAGAATAGCAGATCTTCAATAAATTATCAATGGACTAACAACCGTTACTTTGAGACCCGCGTGATGCTGAATGAAGACCATCAATGGATTAACAAGCGTCACTTTGAAAACCATCAAGGCAAAAGCAAATACTCAGGAAAATATCAATGGATTAACAAACAAAATGCGGGTATAAAAACAATCATGAGAATAGCAGATATTGAAGTAAAATATCAATGGATTAACAAACGCAAAACGCTACCATGCGGCAATGAAGGCTATCAAGAGAATAGCTGATGCTCTAGAAAAATGTCAATGGATTAACAAACGTTGTTATGAAATATATCAATGAATAACAAATGTTCATGCAAACCTAGGAACTGAATTATAATACAGTCTCTAACTTACAAAGCATATTTTGTGTAAATCTTAGCGCTGAGCTTGTCAGGCTTGAGCCTTTTTCGAAGTTTTGATAAGAGAATCCCCGCCTCGCTGAATAGTCTTTCTACAGAAGCCGATGACACTGGGGTGGAAAAAAGAATTTTTGCACACTTTGACAAAAGTCTCATTTGTGGTCCTTTCTCTTTCCAAAACTCCTTGGTCGGATGTCTGGAGGCCACACGAATGGTCTCAAAAAGCAACATTTCTGTTTCAAGTTGTTCATGAAGCGAAGTCTTCATGCGCTTTGGGCGTGGAGCAAACAATGTCTCAAACGGATCGCTGGATGTCGAGGGCTCACGTTCCTGGTTATCACTGACTTTGTCCGTGGGGATATCAGATATATGCATTGAATCAAGCAGCTGATTCAAATAGTTCACAACACTCGATTTGAATCCTTGCATCTCCTGCTCATTCATTCATGAACACCTGCAATTCTCGGGTCTTTTTGCTGGAATATCTAAGATTTTTCACCATATCCAAAGCCGTGCTGCAGACATTAATGCCTGACAAATAACAAGATGAACCACAATATGGCCACAGCTTCTTTCTCATCTGGTTTCGTAGAAGGCAGCAAGTCTCCCGAGCGATGGCAGGCACTTCTTCACTAATCTGCATTTGGAACAAGTGAATATCCAAAGTAAGATAGTTCAGGTAAGATAGATGAGAAGTTGGCTCATCAACCTCAACTCTGTCAAAGAAGCACTTGACGGCTTCCATAATATCCAACAGAGATTTCAGTGAAGGTAAAGGTGGCAAACTGTCAGATACATGACAGTCTTCTTCTGACAGAAATACAGTGTAGTTGTCCACCACAGATCGAAGTCGAGAATGTTGAAAGCGCCATGGGCGAGTCGTGCTTTTATCAGGAATAGCACGCTTCAGTCGCTTTGCATTTTGGTCGCGTACATTATAGAAAGATTCCACAGAAGTCAGATTAGACAGCATGCCGTATTTGCTGTTAACAGTAACAGCCAAGCTGTTAGCTGTTAACAGCATTTTATATTTAATCGTATTTAACTAGTTTTGCAACTGTAATTTGCCCTGTAGAATGATTAACTTCCTTTCCAATATAAATCAACTTCCATTGAAGTCAACAAAGCCCAACTGCAACTAACATTTCAATTTAGCGAATTACATCTACATGTTAGAAACATTGCGTCTTACGTTTGGTAGGCATACATGAGTACAAACAAGACCTCCATGACATGAACTTCATATTACACAAAAGAAAACAATGAACCTAAAAAGTTATAGGCTAATAACGACTATATTTAAGGAAGTATAGTATACACAGACTTGAAAACTCTATTGAATCATAACAATCTTGAAAACAACTTTGTACCATTGTCATTCTTCATCCTCGCTAGAGATGTTGAGTATTTCATTTTCAATATCTGTTGAGACATTTGTGTCATAATTCAAGATGCTAGGCATGTTGTAGCGAATAAACAGTTGATCGTTGAGAAGTGAAACGCACACGCATATCTATGCACATACCCATCTCCTACGGGCACGCGTCTCTCTTGAACTAGGGGAGTTTTAGTTTGATCTGTCCATCCTGTCATTAGACTACTGGAAGTAAAGTGGAGTGGGAGTAAAGTTCTTATTTACACTCGAGGAAAACTTCGAAGTCAACGAAAATATCAAATAATGCTCCCTACTTCGTATACAGATATCACAGCTCAGTTTCATTAAGCAAAGGTGTGTGGTGTCCGTGGCACAGTGGTTGCGTACTTGGACTAGCGATTTCATGGTCCAGAGGTCGAACCCGGAAAGTGTCACTGGAAGTCGGCAGGAAGGGCATCCGGACTACAAAGCACCACAACGCTCCAAACAAAGTCTGACTTCAGTCAGCACCGTCCAAGGCCCCAGTAGGGGTAAAAAGTGACGTAAAATCCGTAAAAAAAAGTAGACAGACTTACCGCATACATATTTTATAATCATCATATCGTGTAAGTAAGACATAAGGATTAGATATCCAAGTATATTAAAGTATATCACAAATTATAAGCGTTTAATGAGAAACGTAGGACTACATGCAGTGTATGTAAAGAGCGTTAATCATATAAAAGGTAAGAACATATCTATAAAATTTCAGATGTCGTCAAGTTGTAACTTCTACAATCTACATTTATCTCTATTATCATTGTTATAACCAGGTATCATATGATAAAGTTGTAATGTAATTAACCGTAATAGCATACAATACATCATATCAAATTAAGACTATTTGTTGGTAAGAAATATATTGATTTTACCTTTTTTAATCAAACATCTTTTTGCCGTGTTTTAAGCACAATGTATGAATTTGCTGTTAACAGCTACAACTGGCTGTTACTGTTAACAGTTGTGGCTGTTAACAGCTGGGTGTTAAGCATCCCTGTGCATGATACACCAGCATCCGGATCGTTGAGACTGTTTCTAAAATGATGTTGCAACTTCGCATGGGATTGCTCTCCCTCAGTCATTAACCCCGATGAAATGTAAGTTCGTCCGATGGAATAGTCATTGATCTTGTTGTTTCTGTGCGTTACCGAAGAAGCGAAGTTTGCGCAAGAAGATGCAATTTGAGCCATGGCGTTGATGGACACAGTCGGATGGGCACAAACAAGCTTCACTACATGCTGCTGCCATTGTTCTTTTGCTTCTTTCGGAAGAGGAGGCTTGCTTGTTGATGGAGCGCACTGAAAACTTCGGTGAATGGTGAGTTGATTGGACGTCGACGTCAACGTCGCCAGTGCGCAGTTTTTCTCGAGATATGGCGCTTTATTGCACTGACCCCACTCTGGTTGACCCACTGTCCTCTTGTCTTCTTAAACCAAAGAAACAATTTCTTACAGGCATCACAATAAAGGAAAGGGGTCAACAATGGTTTCTTGTCGTCTCCTGAGCTCTCGGCAACCGGTGATATGTCCACTTGTACGGCCTTTATCCTCGAATCAAGATTGGCACTACCACTGGTTAATGACTTCGGTGGCGGAACAAAAGATACACGAGCAGCAGAAATGTGCTGCTGCAGAGTTTTTTTGTCTACTTCGAAGATCCTGTTCGAAGACATCGCAGCGACGACCTGCCTCAGAGTGGGAACTGAAGTTGCAGACGATTATAATTACATCATATAGCTCGGTTCCTCTTCGGTCTGCAGCCTAATGAATCATCGCCAAGCGTCAATCAGGGGAAAAGAATGTTTTGCGAGCTCACATTCCCTCACTTGAATCATGGATTCCTTAATAGTAGTGGCCGGGATGGGAAACTGTGAAATTTCTCTCATCGCGGCTATACGCAAGAAGGGTCACTTTTGGAGAAGCAGATTTTCCCTCAAACCTGTGCGTTATCGCGAAACAGAGAGAACCTCTGACCAAGTGATGAACATTCAAACCTACAGCCTGTTGGTCAGCGGCCAAATCAAAGGGAGGAACAAGGAAAATAAATAAACAATGTTCCCGTTCTACAACACATTAGGGTTGAAAGCTTTAACTTCATTAGAAAAAGTCGATAAGATATACGTTTACATGCCTTCCTTTCCTTAGTCACATTTTGTACTTCGCGTATGTGAAGGTTTGACGACGCCTAACGTGTGCTCAGGTCCGAATTGCAATTTTTTTATAAAAGTGTTCTCTTCAACTTCATTAACTTTGAAAGAGCGAGGTTTTTGATGAATTTTTCCGAAGAGTACGTCATCAAGATGACGGATTCACGCGGGATAAAGCAAAGAATGCTTTTTTGTGCTCCAAACGTTTTAGAAACGACGACATCATTATTGAACGCGAGTATTCTAACAATTCAAGAAAACAGCAACAAGGTAATATTCGAACAAGGCGAAATGAGTTCGCTGGTTATAAATATTTAGGATACATAAACTTGATTTTGTGAAGCTTGTCACAATTTACCTACCGCATAAAATGTTTTTTAAAAAATTTTCTAGGCATGAATTAAATATATTTTTGCATGAAATGATATTATGCTTGCTTCGTAGTCTAAATATAAAGAAAAACCGCTTCTCTGATAAACTGTTATAGCAGTGATGCAAATGTAATCACTTGAATGTATGAATACGGATTTTAGGAACTGCTATGGTAGGAAACAGAAGAAGAATAGAAAATGGTTTTGTTGAATTATTTTAAGTCTAATTTATTTTTTAAAGCATCTTCATTTATATTGGTGCATTTCGTAGGATTATTTTAACTTGTGTATTGTTCATACTAGGTGGTGGGATAGCTCAGTTGGCTAAGGGCCGCGCTGTCCTATCCCTAGCTTCTAGCATGGCTTCGTGCCTTGGGTTGGGCAGGGATGAGTAAAAAATGCGCGAGACCAAAGTTGAGATAAGCTGAGCAATTAAGTACTGAATGACCCTTTTAGATATTATCAAGATAATTTTGCTTATACTGGAAGATGCTGTAACTAACTTATCTACAACAAGTAATGAAGGTTAGATCTCAATTATAGACAAAATCATGTACCGCAACTTTGAAGCTACACAGTTTAGTTTAGGTATATATGCTGTAGCAGGCTTGTGCCTGCTTAAATAGATCTTTTTTGCATAAACATACAGACTCATCCTTCCATAGAAAGTCTATACATTGGTTACTTTTATAAGTAGCAGTCATTCTAGGCTTATATTTTTGTGCGAATTTTGATCAGCTCTTTTGTTGCGTTCTTAAACCTTGCAAGATAATGCTTTCATTTTCTAAGTTTCCATCTTTACTTTTCTCTCTTCATCTACCTATTGCTTATCTTATCATTTTGCTTTTATGTTTAGACTACAACTGCCTGTGAATACGCCCAAACTTTCATGAAAAAGTTATTCACTGGAGCGCTTATAACATGCAATTTTTCAGAATCAAATTCAGACGGCCTATGCCTATGCTGACAGTTTTACATGCATCTTTATGTAACTGAGTTAACTGAGTTTTGGCGAATTATTTTGCGGAGTTATAACCGAGTTTTTTTTGAAAAACTCAGTATACCGAGTTTAACTTAACTTGGTTAATTTCCGGTAAACTCGGTTAACTTAGCTTTGACTGAGTTTCTTGAAAAAGTTAGTTGACAACACTGATAACAGTTAGCTTTGTATAACATATCAATTGTGTTGGATTCACTTTTTCAATTCACTAAGCGATTTCTTTTATGATTCTGATAGTTTTCATTTTTATCGATAGCCAAGGATAAAAGAATGTAAGCTTATTACTATTATAATTTGAAATTGATCCTGCAAAATTTAGACGTTTATCCTCTTGAGATGAAGGTCCATTAAATGCTACTAAACTATTAGCTATGAATTTTTAGTTATTATATTCGTGGTATTGATAATATAAAGGCAGTGATGCGAAAAATGTGCTTGCTCACTCAAGGCAGACAGTGCACATGATTACTAAAAACAAAGGCGATTAGGTACTTATGCATGTCAAATATTAACTGCGTCCTACCATCCACACCTTTAGCGAGCGAGCGGTAGTGACCCTTCTTCCGTATTTCGCTAATTTCAAGTTTCCCATCCCGGCCACTACTATAAAGGAATCCATGCTTGAATTGTCAAAAGTTGCGTAAGTTAAATTGATCATGCAGCGCACGGGCCGAGAGAATCGGTCGGTCACTGACATGGATACTGATTCTCCTCCCGTCGGTTGACGATGCGAATTGACAGACAGCCTCAACAGATAATTACATAATCCAGGTTCTCTCTCTCTCATTCAAGACCGATATTAGTCTTCTCATAAGATTGATAAGCCAAGAAAAGAATTGTTATGATGATGGTTACCGACTCGTGTTTCGTCACCCTGACAGAATCATGCTTTTTCAGACAAGGACAGCCTGCTTACTGTAGACACACCTGTACAATGTGCATGTATAAATGTTGTATTTTCACTTCAATCTGTGCGTCGTTCATGAGCGGCTTCGCCTAGTCATCCAGTAAGATGAGTGCAACTACAGCCTGCATTCTCGCTTTCTTACAACCTTTGCAAACCAAAAAAGAGTTGATACTTTCAAATAATATTTAAATTTATCTTATTTTGGTGATCAAAATTTTCATTTAATTCCCATGGGATTCCCATGACCTGAAGCAATATTCCCATCTCATGGGAATTCCCATGGGACACATCAACCTGCCATGCCAGCTGCGGGATTCAAATCCACGAACCCGGGTTATCTAAATCTGTAGCTCTATGATTTAAACGTGATGTGAATGCTAATGATTTAAACGTAACATGTAATTGATTTATCTCACTTTTTATAAAAAAATGGTGAAGAAAACAAGACGTTTCGTCAAGAGAAAGGTTCATGTCATCATCCAAAGAAGAACTCTCCATTTGCATTAAGAATGTTATTAATTCGAACCTTGGAGAACTAGGTGGATATTCATCTAGTGTTCCATGATTCGAACTTGGCATCGTTTAATATTATGGGATCTCTAATGAGCGCTCCAAAGATAGTTATTACTACAGGACATGTGAAGTGAGCAATTGCAACCCATCAGAAAGTTTTTAAACCTGAAGGTGGTAATCCAGATTTGAAATCGTAATTCTGTCAAGGTCTGGTGACTATCAGCAATTTATGAAGTTAATTATAATATTTGCAAGTAGGTGTGCCGTTCTATTTCAGCAGTCAAACTGCACAGTGTCATGCTTTATTTTTTCGAATAGGCCGCATGTGAAATGAAAATGCACTAAATTACATGCATCAAACACAAGCATGTCGGGCGTAGGCCTATGGGAAAGACAACACCAACGTTTTCTGACTTTTCTGAAGGATGAACAGTGGTGTAAAGTAGGTCAAAGTTGAAAGCGAAATAATAAATATGAGCGCATTTGGTAGACAAACATTGATGGTGGTTTGTAGCAAACTGTGCTGTGCTGAAGACTTGAAGCACTCAGAAAAGTCTAAGCCATTTTCCATTTTCATTTCACGATCTTCTAAAAGTTCTGTGATTATATGTTACTCTGTTGCTACTTTGCTCAGAACAAATGTGAACAATAAGCGGGCTAGACGTAAATCATTCGTCTGAGAGGATCAAATATTGCCACGATTTTGTATTTATCGTAATCGATCTAATTTGAACACTCCTTTAGTCCTTCATTCACTTCGTAAGGGCTTAGTGCCAAAAGCTTGTGATCTTAATTTTCTTATCCATCCACCCCTCCAAAGCTACATGCATCTTAGCAATCTGGGACGCGGAGGCCTTCCCGAACTCGCAACTTTTATCTTCTTAGGGTTAGCACTGTAGCCATTAGTGAGTAACCTCTGCCAGATGATCGGTAGATATTTTCAAAATTTAAGGGTGTGTTTCATCGATCTGGATCTTCCGGATGGTTAGATAGTTCTGTCTCGATGATTTGATGCAGTCTGTTGCGAAAATGTATTTCAATTCACAAATGCTGAAGAAATTGATATGATTAATTGATATAATCTCAAAATTCAAAATTGGAATGATTTGGCTTTAGAATGCATGACCCATTGATTGACTAAAACTATTACCGAATTCTAAAGCATTTAACTGCTCCTTCATGCGTAATATTTACAAATATATTTGATTTGGATTTGATTAACTATTAACACCTGAGCATTTCGTTGAAACATGGATTCGTCAATTGTTTCATCATATTCTATACTATAATTAACCACATTGTGTTTGATTGTTCTTTATTAATATTTCGACTTTGTCTATATACATACAAGTTAAATAGAAAATTCAAACTTGCTTGACAAAAATATTTTCTGTTGCGAATAATTCGCGGTTCCCGGATATTATGTAATATATAATATTACATTATGTATTTATGTCTGAATACTGCATTAAACCTGGAGAATTAATTGCTTTGGTTTTGCTGCTGAATTTATAGCGTTTTTGTTTATGACTATCAAAAGCTATCTGTCAAAGTTGATGGAAGAAAAACGAGAGTGCTTATTTAAGATTGCTCTTATAGACAGGTTTGCATTTTTTATTCAACTCGGACAATCTATTCTGATTTTGATTTGGAGGCTGTAGTATGAATTAGTGCGCAATTCAGTAATTTTCGACTTATTCCGAGAATGAGTAAGAACACAACTGGAGAATATTCAATTCAATTTGCAGATGCACTGTACAGTGCATATAAATGAAGATGCAACATTCAATTATTTCTTATTTATATCATAAAATGGTGGGAACACTGTTCAACGAGTGGTGTCCAGCAGGGAGATCCCTCGGTCCCTTTCTGTTTTCAATTGCATTGAATCGCCTTGTCCAAGCAATCAAAAATCAATTGCCTATGTTGACATTTCATGTATGGTATTTGGACGACGACGTTTTTCGTGGTGCAAGGGAAGAATTTTCTTTAAAGCTCTTATGTTCATCGAAGACTCATCATCCTGTTTCTATTTAAAAGTGAACCGTTCAAAGTGTAAAGTATTCTCAAAGGTTGATGCACAGTTTTTGTTTCCCTTCAGAAATACAAAGGTCGAGTGTCCCAAGCATGGAAATTCTCGGGTCACCTATAGGAGATAAAGACTTCATCAGTGATTTCATCGAAATTCGTCGACAGAAAGCTCTCATCCTACTGAATC
Source organism: Prostheceraeus crozeri (assembly GCA_907163375.1). Classification (NCBI taxonomy): domain Eukaryota; kingdom Metazoa; phylum Platyhelminthes; order Polycladida; family Euryleptidae; genus Prostheceraeus; species Prostheceraeus crozeri. Next base: position 176,819 of record CAJQUW010014877.1, read on the forward strand.
ATCTACCAACTTTGAATGATCCACAGACAGCTTTACTCCTTCGTTCATGTGGGTCATTCTGCAAGCTGGCGCATATTTCTCGAAGCACCCCACCATGTAATACGCAGGCATCTTTGCAAAATTTTGATGATCAGGCGTTGTGATGAAGAGATTACCGGCCTAAAACTAACTGAAAACGAATTGGTTCAAACACAACTTGGCCTCCGTTATGGCGGTCTTGGTTTGCGATCTTTGGTTCGCCATGCTCCTGTGGCTTACCTTGCTTCATACTGCGCATCCTGTAGTCTCCTTCGTTGACGCTCTTTCGCGACTCAGTGTTGCTTCAGCAAGTGCTCCAGTCGATATTGGTTCCCTAAAGCAGAAAACTCGTCAGTTTCTTCTATCATATACAATCGAAGAACTCGATTTTAATCAATTGCTGCTGCATCTTTCTCCTGCACATCAAGCGAGATTGAAAGCCGAAGCTGCACCACACGCATGTGACTGGTTGAGAGTAATGCCTTCTAATGGATTGGGTCTTCACTTGGATGCTCATGAAATGCAGATACTCCACAAGTGGTGGCTCGGTTTAGATATATTTAAACCAGATGCTGTTTGCCCAACTTGCCCATCAGAATATCGTGCCATCCTTGATCAGGCTGGATATCACGCTCTCACTTGTAGATCTGAGAGAAGGAACTGGAGTCGCTCATCGACATAATATTTTAAGAGATTGCCTATTCCAGTACTACCAACGAGGATATTTAGCCGCACAGCTTGAGAAAGGTGGACATCTTGGGCATGATAATCGCAGACCAGCAGACATTCTTCTGCTATCATGGCATCTTGGACGTGCGGCTGCTTTGGACCTAACCGTTGCGCATCCTCTGAGCCCAGAATCACTTGTAGCAGCGAGCGTGGACGAGGGATCTGTGACCGCCAGTGCTGAGCAGAGGAAGTTCACAGAGAACACGGCCAAGTGTAAAGAACTCGGTTGGCATTGCGGTGTCCGTTTACGGTGGGTGGGGCAAAATTGTTTACAACACCTTTCGATGTATCTGCTGTCGATTATCCCTACAAACCCTTTCTTTGCGGGACGGAGTGGACAAGGGAATGTGCCGTCGCCTGAGTCTCTGCCTACAATGATCGAATGCTCAAGCTCTTTTGTTGCGTGCCGAGTCAGCCTTAGGCGGATCGGAACTTTGCTGCTCAGGCTTTCTAACTTCTAAAATTTTTGTAATTTCTTGAACCTGTATTTTTCTTCGATATAAATTGTTTAACATTCAATTACGTTCAAGTAATAGCTCCAATTCATGTTGACAACTATAATAAGTGGACAATTAGGCTCGACACTTTAAGAATGAGATCCATGCTGGATTTCAGTTTGAGGAAGTGCTTCTTATCCTCATACACGATTATTCTCATCGCTCTTGATTTTTTTGATTTTCTATAAGACTGGTTCTTTTCACTCTCTTCCCGTCTCTATCGGCTTCTTTGTACCCTAGGACATTTTGAACTTACCCTGATAAGTTTGATAACGAGACTTAAATGAATTGTCTTGGTTCTACATCGCAGTTTCCCTCTCATTACAATGCTGATGAATCAAGAAGCGCTGCATTTCCCTCAATAATGAAATTCCAGTCATCATATTTGTTTTGCTCCTCATGTTATTATCTATTAAAACAGCACAATGCACAGTTTTACAATGTTAGCAATATTACCCAGGCTCATACTCATGCAAGAAACCCGTAAACGAAAGCATTGAAAGAAACTTCGTGAATTCTTAGTTTCTTCAAAATCAAGTAGTTTTGTTTGCATTATTGAATGAACTTCCACAAAAAATTGCAAATAGCCATTGCATAAGCTTATTAACCTTCTTTGAAATTTCATGGATCCGGATCATCTCCTTGTCTGATTAATCCTGTAGAAAGAGAAACCTTACAAACATCATCCATCAGACTATAATTCTCTCTTGTGAAATTTGCTTATATGACATAACGCATCCCGTGCTGACTGATTAAGTAGCAAATTTAGGTTTGTGATAGAAATTTAGAAGGTAAAAGAGAAAATTAGTGATCCGTTAAATGTATTGTGTTTATTATACATACCCTTATTATGCTGTATGTTCAGCTGGCTAATGTTGTTTTTAGCATTTTAAAACAAAAGCACTGCGTTTTTTTTCAGGGATCTTCTACAACCTCGATCATTGTTGTCTTACATTTACCCGGGAGACTCTGGTCAAGCAAGTGGTTTGCATGTTCTGCGTCACGAAATGCAGAAAGCTGGTGTTTCATCTCTTTCTCCGTTCTTCGATCGCATTGGCTATCCCTACGTTTGGGTACAGCGCTTGGCTGGTCTAGATCTGCTGCCAACAACAGAAGAGCGGGTGAGTTGTCCTGCCTGCCGCTAATCCTCTGGGTCGTGAATCGTGACTTTCATCATTGTTATTGGTCAACTTTCATGTTATTAATTGATTACATTCTTTCCGTCATTCGTGCTGGGAGCAGTATTGTCACTTGGTCTGTAGACTGTGATTGTTGTGTCTCTCTTACTTGGGTCCGTATCTTTCAATCAATATTTTTTATTCAGAAAGATGGCTCTGAATGTACATGCATGCAGAAAGTGTGTTGGAAGTTGTTGTCCTCACTCGGTCATGCACATTTATACTTATCGGACGCATAACAAGTGATTGTATAATGTTCAAATCCTACTTGCGCATCCTTAAATATCTGATATCAAGGATGTCAGGGAGAAGTGCAGTGAAGATCAACTCCAGAGACTCCTTTGTGCAGATGCAATCATTATCTTCCTTGATGAATAGTTCATCAATGTTATGATCATTTTAGTGATTGCAATGTATGGTTTCTACCTCTACGCTGTGAGACGACATGAACGAACAATGTCGAATCCGTTGATGACTCATCATTAATTCGCGTTATACTGGCAGACTACCTACGCGTCGAAACCGTTTGACTCTCCCATTAGTCCTAGCAATTTTCTTGTGACTTCGTTTTGCGTCATGGTCGGAATTCGGATCTCTCAGTAATAATATCTGAGAATATATATATTTTCTTATTGATGAACAGTCTAATTGGTTACCTTTTGTCCCATATTCCACCGGAACGTGAGGATCATTACATGGCTGCTTTCTCCATTTCTTTCTGTATTTCGCTTGGAATAATGATTTTATTCTGTATTTATCACTCCATCGCTATGGTATATCTGGTTATCATAAGCGGGTGTTCCATAACATACTGACATGGGACGCTTCTTGAATTGATAAAGATCATTAATGACTAAGTTAATGATTTTTTGTTATTTCAACGCATTTTGTTAAGAAAGACCTAGAAATCATTACTGAATTATGATGCCAAAATCGATTTCGCCAGTGGCCTAATCACTTAGTACATAAACATTGAAAATATGTGTTTTAATGTATATGTACTAAGTGATCATTTATGTAGGCTACTAAGTCATCTTTGTCTTCCCCAAAAAACATGTTATCCTAGAGATCTATCATCTGCAAGCTAGATAAACACAAGTTATTATGCGGCATCATTGAAAAATGCCAATATTGTTTCCCCGTTTTGACCTCTTGTTAAGCTGTGCGACCTTTCGACTTTGATCCAATGTTCTAGAAGTGGCACTCACCTCACGTTATGTGCAAGCAATAAACATATTTCAGCACAGATGCATTATCAGACGCATTGATAAGGTCGGAAGCGTGTGATGACTCCAAGGTTATATAAATCCCTATGAACACGTCCTGTTTTCCAAAGATTTAAGGCATTTTCATAGCAAGGTGAGGACCCATAAATAATTTAAATTTCCAATATTGATGGGCGGTCTTTTACAGGCTGGCTTTACGGTATGCATTACATATTATTATGAATTTACATCAATTAGTGCAAATTACCCTTCAATGGAACAATTCGTGATTTACTGGATTAGATGTTATGAAAGAAGTCATTATTTTCAATCCCGGTTGATATTTTCAGATTGGTCAGAACATATCAAAATGCGAAGATACTGAAAGTCAATCATCATTGGACATCAGCGAGATCCCAGCACCAAATCTTGATGTGGCTTTTGATCACTCAGTCGAATGTTTTGCAAAGATCAAGAGACGCATATTTGCTCGTATGGCATTCATTCGTGAAATATCTGCAATAGAGCGAAATGACTGGAGATTGACTGAATCTCAACAAAAACTCGTGCCACTTCGACAGCTTTCTCGTTTGAGGAATTGGAAACGAGCTTCCTATGAAGATTTTCAGGTAAATTTCAATCTAAGTTTGTAAAAATTGTAGGTGAATTCTAGATTTAGTGTGGAATAGACTCAATTATTGTTTTGTCACTTTGAGATTGTATTCCATCAGATAGAGAAAAAAATCATGGACTGGTAGACATATCAAGCTTTGATGGTATCGATCAAATCTAATGAAAGACTTCATTCTCAAGTTACTCGACTTGAGTAAAACTGTATGTTCATAGATAAATATTGTGAATTGCATTTGTTATGACATCAGATAAGCCATCATCGAAATGATGATTGTCTCGAGCTATCAACATAATGCAGTTCAATCAGTATGAGGATTTTTCACAACATTATGCATTAGAAGAAAATTACATCACACCAAGTTCCTGCTCTACAATGTGCTCATAAATTTTTGCGGGATTTAATGTGCCCATTTATTATTGTGCAGGAGTACTCAAATTTTTCACCACAGCGCAACGTTAACACGCACCAAAATGTGCAAAAACATTAATAATGATAGTTTATTTCAAAAAATACATTGCCCCATTACTGGGAATCGTGGTGCCAGGAACATGATGAAATAGAACAAAGTCTAAAGAAAGACATAAAACGCACACTGATGCGCTACAGACTTCAGAAAGTAGCTGTAGTAAAGTGTTGCCGTTGTAAAGTTAAGTCATTGTCAGGATGAAGCATGAGCTGCGAAGTGTTGACCTTGACATAGGAAGACGAAATTTCTTTGTACAATGCGTGGAAGTAGATGGTGTACGGGATGATCTTTTGCTCAACGCTTTCTGGAACATCTCATTTCTGGGGAGCACCATTCTCCAGAAGACTTCTGACACAACCCTGGTAAACAATTTTCTGGTGTTCAGACGTTTGATAGCTGTCGCACAGTTGTCGTAAGACATGCAATCTAGAAGAGGCTTTCTTCTAAATTTGACTAATGTCGATTCCACTTCAAATTTTCGGTAAACGTTGCTCCAAGAATATTTAAATGTTCTTTCACAGGTATACCAGACACAATAAACTGGTTATCACGAAACATTTTTGATCGTGCAATAATCATTTGCTGGTATTTCTGGATTTTGTTTTGTCCAATCGATAATTTCCTTGTGCATGTAAGTAATATTGGATGATGTATTGACCCTTTCGGTACGGGCTTTCATGTTACTCTGCATGACCTGAAAAAATCATTTTTTTCAAAAAAGTTAGAAGTCTTAATTTCATTTCTACATTATCAAATATAAATGTGTGAAGTAATAATTTGATAAAATTTTCAACTTTTTCTCGTTTTATGAGTAGTTATTGGAAGTAGTAGTGTACTTTGTATGACTATAACGTTGGTTTCACCAGATAATTTAATTACTTTCATTTTAAATATCGGGACATATTTCATATATTTATCAATACAGACAAAGTACAAGAAGACAAGAATGACATTGTTTCAATCAATTCGAACACTATTGGTAATTGCTCCAAAGGAACGCGGCACATGTACAGTACATGTGATAAGTTCAATTAGTGTAGAAACAATGACCAATACAAAGTCCATTTTTCTCAAACCAGGTTTCCCAATAGTTTCCCAATATTTTTTCTGATGCCGTTCGCGGCACAAACTATGCACCCTTTCGTAGGACGAGCTTTCTTTTCTGTGGCTGGAATACGCACATGGATGTGTGGGTCGGTGGGTGCGTTGCTCAACCGGTTTCTGTTGTGGTGAGGTCCTTTGGGAGTAGACTACATTTCAGTCAAAAGCAAGACTGCAGATTTGATCGCATTGAGAAACATTTCCTTTTCATCCTTTTCTTTCCGATAGATAAGCCTAGCGTTGAAAATGAGTCGCATCATGCAGTTAACCTTGAATTTACAATGACTACTTGATTATTCGTCCACTTGTACATATATAAAATAATTTATCTGGCAAATACAGAGCAATGGAGGTGGTCTTTCAGGGAAAAGTTACGTGTTTCAGCTCTGAATTTTTGCAACCAGATGTCGCAAGGAAGGGAATTTTTATTAAATCTGGTACATCATTTGCTTCGATTAGTTCCCACGCGCAATCATTCACAGTGTCTTCGAGAAATTCGTCGTCTTCTGATGTTGAGAATCTTGATTATCATTGTTATTCACGAAATCTTCATCTGAACCATATTCGCAATCAGTATCAGTGGGGAAACCACACAGGAAAAACTTTTCTTGCACTTCTTCGCGCAACCATATTACAGGTTTTCTCCAAGTCTCTCAAACAACTTTTCTGAATCAATGATTGATCCTCCCCATAACCACACAAACTCGACAAAAGTCACATTTGCAGCGTGCAACGCGAACGTGCACACGCACGTACCCGGCCACACACATCATCTTTTGCTGGTTCGAAGGTCAGTAATGAACTACATTGAGATTCATCCTTTCAATAAAAGCTCCCAATTGTTTTTGCATTGATTTACTTGACATTACAGAGAAGTTAGCGCATTAGGTAGGACGAGAAGATCTCGTCTTAGGATCGAAGGGGTTAATTGCTTTGTAGCAAAGCAATCATCCGCATATTTCATGATAAACTCAGCATCAACCACCAGATCCGCAACGAAATATCCCAATATAATTGAGCCAACGAACAGTCCCTGCGGAATGCCACTAGCAATTAAACCTTAACATTTTGCTTCGACAAATGGAACTTGGCAACATAGTCATCGATTTAACTTATGATGTAGTACAACTTGTGAAGCTTGATTTTCATTCATTAATGTACCGCACATTATTCATTGTAGTACCGCACATGCTATTTTTATTGTTATTAAGGTCAGAGGCACACTGACAGAGTAAGAAGTCATTTTAACAAATTATTCATGCAGGTGGCGCGGCTTGTAGTTGATGGTTTACACGCGTACGAGCTGTGTGCCAGTTGTCGTTGAAACTAATGTGATAGAATTCCGAGATTTGCGGCTTATTGCTTATCCTGTGTGTCTCTGGCTCAATGCTCAGCGCCGAGTCGACATTTACGAATTCCTCGAGAAATGACTGAAGAATATGTCACATGCGAAAATACATTAATACGTGTAAGACGGCTCGTCAAATTCTCAGCAAGCCTACCCGTAGTTAAGACGGTGGTACAAACGCAGAAGAGAAGAATCGAGTTTTCCTGAATATAAGTAGTTCGTAAGAGAAGCCGCGCATTCGAAAATTTTGCTAATTGAGCATTCGCTATCACTGAGCCGCATCTGTCATTCTGTCACCGGTTGAGATAATTGCCTATGTCATACAAAAATATTACTTGTGGACAGTTGATAAAAGAATGAAATTTCTAGCAAAGGTACAGCACATCACGAATCATAAGTTAGACTAGGGCGTTCGTTCTCTGTTTGTTTCTCTACTCGGCTCCTTCCTGCTAATAGCAGGCTTTATAAAAATAGTTTGGTAAAAGACCTCATCAGGGACGGATACTGATGGGAAGTTTGCTTCACTCCTGTTTTGTGGAATAGGAAGACCAAGCATTTTTGTCTATTTTTAGCAATACATTCGCTTGATATCTCTAAGACAATATTGCTTCACCAATCTTCACCCTATCAGGAACATCCCCAGTCTAGCAACCTGTGTAAATGTGCGTGCGTGCAACCAAACCGTGGATAACAAAGGAGTGTCATTAAGATTCAAGCTTGTCAGACTTGGGTTTCGCGTATTGTTGCGTTTAGCATCAGATAAAATAAAGTACTTTAACAGAAAGCATGGATTTCTTCGGTCATTATTTGCCATAATAACCTCAAGCTTTCGGCTCTCGGCAATTTTAGGAAATAATGACTTCATATCTATGCATTATCAACTGCTGAATTTGAATACTCATTTATCGATCCAAGAATTCTTAATACTGTACCTGAAGATAGTCGTAAGTTGTGACAGAAATTATTTGTAGCTACTAAAACAACATACAAACTCAAGACATCATCTGAAGCTTGACTCTTCCCAATATTTCGTACTTACATTTGTTTTTCATGAATCCTCTTTTCAGAAACTCCCTAGTGCTCAAAAATTCATTAGGGAAGACATGATTCATCCCTACGATTTTTTCTACATTGGTATTATTGAAAGAGACACTCATCCTCGTATTCGTGCCACTGTTCACGTTGTTGTTCCTGTGGATTATCCGTCGGATATGCCGTTGTGTTTGCTGAGCATTCCGAATCCAATTCCGGATGCGGCGGAACTGACAAATGTTACATGCTTGCAGATTCACGTGAGTATATGATCGGCTATTCTGTCGTAACCATACATAGGCCTTAGCCCTTCGGTCATGATATTTGCATTTTTCTACTAGGCTGAAATGTATTAGTTTCAGCTAAAAATTTATTAAAAACATTCTATTTATTAGTTTTTGCTTTAAAAAATTTTCATCTTTCTACTTGATCAAACTTGTAATGGGTGCCATGTAACGCAATAGGCATCCATTGCATTTTATGTTTCCATTTCTTATCTGATTTCTTCATGTACAAATGCATGTTTTTAAAAATATTTTTGTCTTGAAGAATGGCAAATTGCATCATCTTATAGTTGCAAATAATTAGTGAAAATATCATGTTCAAATTTCACATTAATCATAATCTTTTTAATCATCAAAATTATTGTATTCGAAGATTTCAATATGCTTTATATCGACATGCATATTACAAAATTCTATAATCAATGAAATCACATAACAAGCAAATCTTTCAAACTTTCACACAACATTCAGTAAATTAAAGCAATAAAAGAATTAAAACAGAAAGATGTGTCTCATGAAAAGTTACATATTTCCCTTTAAAACAGTGCAGCCATCATGTGACACATTATGTCTAGGTTTAAGGCTTAAATGCATACCAGTGGCTGGGTTCATTAGCGGATTTGCTCATGGGCGCGAATACGCTAAAAAAGGACTGGGGCACAATTTTTGATATCTCAAATTCGCGCCCAGATATGCTGTGTAATTGCAGATACAACTTATAACTTAATTCTAGCGATGATATTCCGCTCTGGGGTCATAGCAAACAGATCGCCTATATTTCATGAAAAATTCACTAGATGCTTGTAGATTCCAATGCAATTCATGAACTTTGTTACTTGACAATGGGAACATCTGTTACATCACCACACCTCTTGTAATATCGCCATTGAGAAAGGTCAATTATTTTGTACCATAAGCTGCTTATGTTTGCCTTAAGCATTGCCTCTAGAACAGGTGTAATAATGATAGTAAGCGTTTATTGAATGAAAGTGATAATCAAAAGTTACAAGAAAGAGTGACAAAGTAGATGAAATGCATAGCTGGACAAATACCGTTGTGATGAGGCATACAAAAGTTACTGAAAGCTTCTCTTAAATCATCGCTGATGAGGCCAGTTACAACGGGAGAAAATTTTTCTTTCGCTTCAAAGTTCTGCAGCAACACAAAACTGAGATCGATATCGCGTCGGAATACTGTGATGCATAATTTAGGTTCTGCCCATTTGAATTTGATGGAATAGCTTCTTGACATGACGTCGGCGGCGGCTTTCTATTTCAAACTTAGCATAATTACATTTTTTATGCTGAGACTCTTGTAGTGCAAGTTGAAAATCATTTTGTGGGTTCTATTGTCAATTTTTTGAAACCTTTTAGCTTGAAGATTGCTTAGACCGACCATGACCGGACTCGCATACTGAATAATATGAAACTCACTTATTTGAAACCAAACCAAGGACATTGGATGATTCAAGATTGTCGCTATCTGAAAGCGCAACCTGAAATCAGCTAAGCCGGTTAGGAAGAGGGCGGTCTTTTGATCTATCACCTGTGATGTGATCTACAATCTGTAATATTTATTTGTTTTATGAGCTGAACGTTTTTAAACTGCCTGATAATATATCGAGTTGTTGTTTGTTAGCACACATCAGCTTCATGGGTTTGAAAAGCAGGGTCTTGTGCATAACGGTTAAATCGAAGCATCTCGAAGATAGAGTAGCCAGCGAAGACCTGGCGCGCCTGAACCTACAGCCGATCGATGAGGCCATGAGGGTCTGCAGATTGCAATGTTATGGCCATGAAGTGCGGAAGGATAGCAGCGATTGGGTGAATAAGTATGGAAAATGAAAATCAGCGGACCAACACCAAGAGGACACCCAAAGAGTACCTGGGAAGAAACAGTGTCTGCAGACTGTCGGCAATTGGGTGGTGATGGTGTCAACCCACCCAATCCCCGCTATTGGAGATTCCAGGAAGGGACATGTAATCGTCTTGTAGGTGGCCACGATGGTCTCTTGTTGTTATCCGCAATTGGCGAAAGTGAGTCATGAGAGGATGATGAGAGTATCCTGCTTTTTCGCGAATGTTTTTGACATGTGATGTGTGTTGAGAGTGTAGGTTAACGCCGAGGATTCGGTTGTTGTTGAAAGTTGTGAGATGAGTGTTGTCAGTCGTAAGTGATAGGTTTGTGGGTATCCGGTGTGCAGAGCAAGAGTTGTGTTTTGTTTTGGTTGATGTGGAGATTGTTTTGTTCTGTCCATGAGAGTAGTGTTGAGGTAGGGTTGGAGTTTGTCCTAAGCTGAATTGAGACAGTCTGTCTTCATGTTTGAGTGTATGACCGTAATGGTGATATCGTCAGCGTAGACCGTTGTTTTGAGTGCGGTGTCTTTTTGGAAGAGGAATGTCTTGCATGTAGAGGTTGTAGAGAAAGGGGGAGAGAACTTCTCCGTGTGGGATGCCTGTTTTAATGTTTTTGTTGGCTGAGCGCGTTTGATTGTATGTGGTGTAGGCTTGCCTGCATTTGATGTAGCTTGCTATGTAGCGAATGAAGAGAGAAGTGATATTGGTCTGTTGGAGTTTATGGATGGGTGTATGTCAACTGTGTCGAAAGCTTTCGCTATGTCCAGCGATGTGGTGAATGTGCGCATGGCTTTTTTTGCTGTTGAAGCCAGTAGCAGCGGTGTTGTTGATTTCATGAAGAACTGTGGTTGTGGAGTGTTTTTTACATCCGTGTTGGAAAGGCAGCGCAGGGACGAATTTTGTGATTGTGAGAATGATCATTTCCAATGTTTTCGCAAGAGATGAGAGAAGGGAAATAGGTCTGTTAGAGGTGTGAAGATGGATGTCTTAACTGTGTTTTGGAATTGATGTGATGTTGGCTGCTTTCCATATGCCGGGTATGCGGTTGGTGTTGAGCGAGAGTGTGTAATGTCTGTTAGGCATTATTGCATGGCGGTGAGGCCGAGGTGTTTGAGATGATTTATGTTGATCTTGTCTAGCACAAGAGAGCTTTTGTATGAGGAGTTTGAGATGGCTTGCTTTGTTTGGTCAGGCATAATTTTTGTGATTGGTGGTAGTGAGTGGGAGGATGTGTCTGTCGATTTTTCTGTTTTCTTTCCGTATTTTGTGTGGTGTGGGTGTGGTGAAGTGTCTGCTGAAGGTGTTCACTATTTCACGGTTGTCGTGAAGAGGTTTGTTGGAGAAGTTGATTGTGATGCTTTTTGGGTAGCTTGCCGCTCTTGTCGTAGAGTATGTGGATGGTGCGCCAGAGTCTGCTTTTTTTTTGTTGTGGGACCAGCCGGAAAAATTTTGCTGATTCACTTGTTTTGCTAGTGTTGATAATTTCTTTTGTATTAAATGTTTTGAGTTGTAGGTCATTTAGGTCTACATTGCACTGCGGTTGTTGTTTTCTGTTGGATTGCCTGTCTGATGTGTGTCGGCAGTGTGAGTGTTTTGATTTGTTGGATCCTTTTTGGTACATGTAGTTTGTCTGCCTGTGAGATTTTATGTGATTATGTTGTTGGCTTTGAGGACGTTGGTTCGTGGGGGATGTAAATTGGATAATTTTCAAAATGAAAAAAGCTTAGGTCAATAGGCCAATTCACTAATTAAAGTTGATCGTGAACGATTGTGCGACGATTTAAATTGAGGGACTGACTACAATCATCCCAATCAGCTCTTTCATAATCGCTCAATTTAAGCTCCGTTTGTTACAAGACTTTCTTTTATGTACAATTTTTGCAAAATTTTGATACTTTTTGAAAACTTTCCGTCGGTAGGTGTGGTCCTCGTCCTTAATACAGGCCCCAGTGCCAAGTAATCAATCAATAACTAAGTCAATGAAGTATTACTGCCTAAACAGAACCACTGTAAAATAGTTTTTGTGCATACAGCGAAAGCTGTAAAATATTCACCATCAAAAGATGCGTTGTCAAGAAATGACAAAAAATGTCGAGACAAAAAAATTTCGCAATGGGATTACCTCTAGGAAATTAATTATTAAAATCACTTAAATTAAGTTGATACTTAATTACTACTTAACTACTTATACCCTCATGTAACACAATGAAATACTAGTGTACGCTGCTTAATGCTGCATGACTTGTGCTAATTCTTGCTGTTAATTCACCAACAGGAAATGGAAAAGGTCATTAACTGTCATCTATCTGAATTCGCGCTCAATCGAGGAGAAGAATGGCTGCCAGGAAATGGATTCCTTGCATGTCAATTGCAACGTTTGTTTTGTTGTTTTGATATCTTCATGGAAAACGAATGGTCCAATGCGATCGAGCATAGCAATAGACAGGATCAACGAGGAATGAAGAATATTCGAATATTTCGAGTTTCGAAGTAAGAATTTAGTCAATAGCTATTCCTCAATATTCCTCACAAAATCATTCAGAATATCATTGGCTGAATGAACATTAATATTATTTTATTTTCTATTACAAAATATGTGTTATCAAGTATGTTTGTAACATGTTACAGAGTGTCCGTGACATTGGAAAACCTGGAATTTGGTGATTTGACCTGGAAACCTAAAATTCGCTGAAAATCGTGGAAGGCGTGGAATTTGAAGAAACAAGCTGGAAATCTTATAACTTAACAACTAACGTAAAATTGATTATAGAGAAACTCAGCGCACTGTGAAAATGTATTGTAAAGCTAGAACTGGATTGATTAAGATTGTATATAACTCGATTCTAAAAACCTTTTTTTCAAGAGTTTCAATTCATCTGAACATTGATAAACACAGCGTTTCTCAGCCCTCTTCTGCAGGCGGAAATTTCGAACTTTGACAGATCTTGAAATGGTTTCACATGTATACAATCAAAATGAAGGCATGTAGCCATTGCGTAATTGAAGCTACACGTTTCTAACTGGTCATTATTGATTACTATTTTTTCTCAAGTCACAAAAGAATAGCGACCAACTCCATTGCAAATTGAATCATTTTGCACCAGACAAAATTATGGTCGTCCCATAAATCAGACAACTTTAGCACGTACATAGCTTTATCCGAGCGATTCATCCGAAACTTCTCATTTCCTTATTATGCTTTCCAATGCAACCAAACTTCACACGAGGTCAAGATCATTCATGACATATGTGGAGCAGAAAGTCAGCTCATTCTGACAAAGTAAACATATTAAACGATCTAAAAAAAAGTTTGCCGAAGAAGACTAGTCCTCGCATTCCGATATTGCTGAATGAAATGCAGCCAAGCTTGACATGATACCCATGTCTTCCAGACACAGTCGGACGTAAAATGTCAGAACATTTGACGACGCTGACATCTTCAGGGATCTAATAAATCACTGTTTTCGTTTAAAGAAAATACAGACCAAATCTCAGCATTTCTGTGGTGCTAAATAAAATGCCAACAAATTTTGATCTCAGCAATATTAGCTTGTGATTGTTGAGGATGTTGTTTTCATTTTTCAACGTAATAATGGATCCATCTTTTAGTGCCCCAATACCATGGAAGCATCATATTCAGCATATCTGATCTTAGAGTTGCTGATAGCGGTATGATAATCATTCGGCTCTAAGAAAATTGGGGAATGCATCACCTTATGAGTCATTTGGTAAACAATATTTCTTTGCCTTGCGTTGAAATTGAGATTGACTGGGATTGCCGTTTGGATCGCAGATATTGCGTTCTTTAAAAATATATGGTTTACCAGTTAAGCGGTTAATCACTGTACTGCTTCTATCTCTGATCATATTATCATATTCACAATCATCTAATAAATGGAGGCTTGATGTGCTCAGTATTCACAAGCAAGTCATGAATACAACATAGAATTTATATTATTGAAATACATCAGTTATCAATGTTTAACAATAGTGAAAGTTTCGTCAGAAGATTTTAGTTTACATCTTGTAAAACAAAGAATAATCCAATCAGAGCAAAATTTCATTTGATTCTTCGCCAATGTGCAGAATATATTGATATATTCAACTAATTCTATTCAACAATATATCAATAGTTAGATAATTCAACTATTCTCTCTTTTCTATTCGGATTTTTAAGTTGTTTATGGACTGAAGTGCCAGAAATCAGAGGGATACTGGTCCACAGCATGCTGTTGGATGTCGTCCATGTATTTGCCTGCCTCTATGCCAATCGTTCTTCGATGAATCGTGGAATCTCAGGCTTTATCACCAGTCCACTCAAACGCAAGCCTGTGTAATCATGTCTGGTGGACGTAAGTCAATTTCACAGCTACATTGATTAGGATTTAAAATCCAAAATAATAAGATTGAGGTTTTAGAAGGAAAATGACACACGTTAATTTTATAATTATGAAAAACATACACTAATCCCAAAAATGTGTGTCACTTTTTAATTATGACCAAATATATACACATCAAAACCTCCTACCATGTTGCAACATACGTTCCTAAGATTGCATAAGCCAAGAAAATTAATTAGCCTGACCACAAACAGTGATTTTTCAAAATGATTATAAAACGTTAGTAACGAGGGAGACCTGATGAATTTATCGCAGTTGTGGTTCTTCGGAGCATAAATACACTTGTATTTACATGTACGAGTATATTATTATCAAGTTATCAAGGAATGGTCATCCAATCTTCGACCACGATGGATTGTAAGTCCTTCAAACAGCGAATGCCACCTCTTTTTGATACTTTCCTCTTCGCCAGATCCCATCACACGTGTTCTATATAGAATTAAGATCTGGTCATCTTGAAGGCCGCTCTATCCTTCGAGTGTTGCTAACATGGTGAAGCTGATCAGTCAGTGATGAGCTATGCTTAATGAAAGATGGAATCCGGCAATCTGCTATCGATGTATTGAAAAATCTAGTCTCAGTATTAACGTAAATATTCACCCATTCACAGATTTCAGCATTCGTAACTCACTGAGATCATAACTTCAGATCGCTCCTAGAACATTAATTGAATCAACTTTTCATACTTTGTATACCTTATCTGGAGTTCTCAGCTTTCATTCGCCCATCCATTCTTATGGGCTTGCATCCACCTGTCATTCCTCAAACTTCGAAACTTGCTGATAATCAAAAAGAGGAAAAGAAGTTGATTTTCTCGACCGAAATTGTATTATAAAATTAAAGTGCCCGACGTTTCGTCATAGACTTAGTCATGAGTAAGAGAAATGAAAGAATTCACTTAATTTTTAAATAAGCACTTTAATTTTATAATACAATTTCGGTCGAGAAAATCAACTTCTTTTCCTCTTTTTGATTATCATATTGGTACCGACCGATGGCCAAACTCACTTAGTATAGTCGAAACTTGATCTCTTTTGCAATTATCACCTTCCTCCAAATTTCTCTCCACATGCCTTCTTTTCTTAGCATATTTCTCTCAATCTCCTTTGTACTCGCAACAAACGGTCTCCGTTTTCTCACACCGGCATTGCTCAGACAGTTGTACGTAGACCGTTTATGAAGCAATCGCTCATTCCAAATCTTTCAAAACTCTACTGCGGATGAAAGTCTGCTATTCAGAACATACCGGTATCTAAGCAGTGGGCTGTTGCGGCGTTCGATGGATTTTCTTTTCTAGCGGTAGAACACTTTTATTCACTAGTTCTCACTTTGTGCCTTGCGCTCTCTACCTCAAAATTATTCTTTTGCTTAAATTCATTAGTCAAACAATTTCTGATGTTGCCAAATTCATTGCTGAAAAATCAAAAGCCTCTGCTCTAAAGCCATCTTTTCTGTAGTTCCCTTCGTTTTCTTGTCCAATTTTATTTCTCAAATTTGCTGCCTTCATTTCTTTGGTCGTGTTGGCATGCTTGAGTGCAATTAACTTCAATATCCAAGCTTTCTAATACCAGTGCATCTTATAACATTCATAGAAATATATTTCAATTCAATGGCTAATTTATCCATGCCATATAGAGTGTTCAATGTTTTCATAGATATTCTAAATTTGCCAATTTTATGACGATGTCACCCTTCAACATTAGAAAGCAATTCAAGAGGTGACAGACATTTTTGGGATTAGTGTATAATGAATAATAGACCATCTAATGAACTTAAATATATTACAAAAATCTAGCAATACATTAATTACCATTTTTGCAAATTTCATTACGATTTCCTCGAACGCGAGAGCTTCAGGTCCAGATTAGCATCAGTTTCAGCAGGTTCTATAGCTCGATTGTCTTTTGGTGAACCTTAGAGAAATTGGAAATTTAGAGATGCCGTTTGGCTTAGTAATCGATATCTGAGAGTCAATGCTGTATCTATCAGCCTTCAATAACCGTCACTTCATTTCATTTCAGATTTCAGCTGAAACTGAAGTTAGATCAATCCATAGCAAAATTTCTGAAACATATGGATTTAATCCTCCTTAACTACTGAACCTATACTACAGAAAAATATAAATAATTTTGTAATTTTAACACATGTGCATCTCTAGTATGCGGTATATAAACAATATGAAACGACCAAATGTCATTCAGCTTGCAGTGCTCTGACCGTCTGATAAAAGGATCATCCTTATCATGTTGTTCTGCTTCTGCAGTGTTACATCATTCTTCGGATTTTTGTCATTGTGGACGATGACAAGGATGATTCATGCATTCTGGGAAGATTTGTCCCACCATGGTGAAGAGGAGTTAGAAACTGTCAATATTTCCGGCAGCAGTGCGTCCTGTGTTCTGAGGTGGTGGCACGACGTAAAGCATCTACGTGCAGCTTTGGTCACATTCACATTTGAGATGTCGAGGTCAAACATCACTCAAGCAACACTAACTCATTCACTTTGCATCTCGCCTTACGTCCGTCTTGTCCCATCGTTTGAGTTTGAATGGAATTTGATGCCTCGTTTCCATTGGTCCAAATCTTGGGCGAGATGTTCACTGATGTTTAGGGCATTCAGGTCTTCTTGAACGCAGCTGTGCCATGTCTTCTTCGGTCTTCCAAATGAGCTCTTTCCCTCCACTCACACAGATTCTACTCTCCCAGTTCTGCTCTCCTGATATGACCAAACCATCGAAGCCTTCTCTGCCGAATTCGGTTCTTCAGGTGTGCCAGTTCGCACATTCTCATTACCTCTTCATTGGTAACACGGTCTCTCCATTTTATCCTCAACATGTATCGCAGCATCTTCTCATCGCACACTTCAAGTCGGCCTCTTTGTTGCTGAGTCACCGGCCATGTTTCCGCTCCGTATAGCAGTACCGATGCACTTCAGCTCTCCATTTTATTGGAATATCTTCGTTGCATATCAGTCTGCTGAGATCTCTCCATTTCAACCATGTTGCCGAAATTCGGGTCCTTCAGCTTTCCCTGCCCCTGTATCGCAGCTAAGCATATTGCTCACTCTAACTCCAGAATCCATGTACTTCCTTCACGGAGAGACCGTCAAGGCTCAAGGAGTCGTCTTCTAGCATATCATTGCGTCTCATGCAAGTCGGACAAACGAAAGTTAACACAATTCCTGCCACCCTTCGTAGACGAATGAATGAATAAGACTTTATTAATCATACAAAAGCGATATGACAAGGAAATATACATAACATTTCTGCGTTTTACAAATGATAACTTATACAGATTATGTCAAACATGCAAACTTGACAAAAGATTTGTTGTATAGCGCTGACATAGTTCGCTTTTGGGGCTGCAATACTCGAGAGTGTCTTACAGCTCTGTCATTATTTCGGAGAACAAAGAATTCTGATAGAGGATGTTGTTCTTTGTGAAATGCAATGTTCTTGATGAGTTTTACACAAGATTTGTTCAACATGTCACACAGGGAAGGTTTGTTTTGGACGTTGGACTATCTAATGGCCAGTCGATGCAGCCGTTCAAAATTCTTTGGATAAGTTACTTTTATGTCACAAATTACTGGCCAGCAGGTAGAAATATGGCAAAAAACAAAACTTAAATATGCCTGCCACACAATGGAACCGTGATTATAGTTTTTTCTCAGTCTTTTAACTAAAGACATGCCTCGGCAGCACTTATTATACAAATGTAAAAAATGGTTATTCCAGTTCAAATCGGAAGAAAAATACATTCCAAGGATTTTAATACTATCGACTTGTTTGATCACACGATCATTGATGGTTAGAGAAACATCACATGGCTCATTACAACGCGAGACTGATGAAATTTGCGTTTTATCCATATTAACACGAAGGCCTTTTTTATTGACCCAGTCACAAAAAATATCAATAGTCTGTTGAAAGGAAGAGTGATCAAGTTCATCAGAAAAATGGATTAGCGAAACATCGTCGGCATAAACAATAGCTTTAGTGTCTGGCAAATAAGGGAGATCATCGATGAAAAGGATAAATAAAATTGGACCCAAGGTTGAACCCTGTGGAACACCACTGGGTATATCTGTCCAAGGTGTAAATGATGACAAGTCTATTCGAACACGTTGAAAACGGTTACATAAAAACTGCGAACAAATTCGACAGTATGAGCATTACAATGAAATAGACCGGGAGCCCAGTAGGGTTTTAATTAGCAATTCGCGCCCATTCATCGGCGCCAATTTGGTTATGTTAGTACTTATGGTAGTTGTACAAATGCCCTACTGTCTATACGTTTGTCCTTGTTACAGCATATTACTGCCGCGTCACGTAACTCAGCGGCTCTTTTAGCAGTTGATTTTGTAAAGCCTTCGATTGCATTAGTCACCGTAATTTATTGGAATCTTTGAAGAACAACTTTTAGACCGGGAGCCCAGTAGGGTTTTAATTAGCAATTCGCGCCCGAAAGGTTTGAGGTGCGGAATTCATGTGACGTGGTGTGCTATTGCCGGAAAGTCGATTCTTAAGTTCCAGCTATCCTGGAACAATCGGTGGGGATCCCCCGAAGGACCCCCAAAACCGACTCTAATTAGCAATTTGAGCCCATCCAAAAACTCCACAGATTTTGATAGCTATGGATGTCCCTATTACAAAAATGCAACTCAAGAAAATTTTATTTCCTGGAATGGTCACTTAAGAAGGTCATTAATTAACCCTAATTAGTGACTTTAATTAGCAATTTGAGCCCATCGATGAAACCAGTGCCAAATCATTGCAGTCACATTCTGTGATCATAATTTCATGCTTAAGAAAGCAATATCAAATGGATTCATTGCTTAACACTAGAATGGTCAATAAAAAAACCCACCTAGAATGGTCACAGGTGTCATATCTGACACCTTCGAATGTTAGACGACTTTAATACGCTAAATTAGTTATTCAAAATTATAATTCTAAATTTTATCATTATAAGGAGCTTAACTAATAGTATATTATAATTCTCTAACAACTTGGTTTCAATATTCATCGTCTAATAGCTATTTGTTTCTGTAGAATACTGTATTTCATTTATGCTAATCATCAAGTTTTCAAACATGTCTTATGTCTATGTATGAATTTTACATAATTCTGTAGTTATGATTTTCTCATCATAACTACTCGCATAAGGTACAAACGTATTTATACCGAAGAAAAACGAACGTGTTATATCATACTGATTCATGAGAAAATCCATACCGGTAACAAACTCTGAATCTTTAAAAATTTATGTGTAAGTCAACATCATCAGAAGTAATGAGGAAAGAAGAAAATGGTCACAAAAAAGGAGAGCATTCTTTGCAATTGACCAACATAAGTTTTGAACTAGGGTCAACTGCACAGCTACCGCATGTGATTTTCAAGCAATCTTTGCAATAAGAAAACGAGCAATTTTGACATTTCGCATGTTGGCACTTTCTGCGCTTTTTTAGGGGTGGAAGATCACATATTTCCGATGACGGTTCTCTCAGAACGCTTTAGATCAGTTTCTTCCATTTTTTTTAGAGGAAAGCTTTTCTATGAGCTGAATTATGAATTTCTTTCTTGAAATTTTGGTTCTCGTGACATTTCTGTATACAATCCATGCGTTGATCGCAGCAATGTTCAAAATGTTGTTCCAAACCGCTAATGGCCACCGGCGAGAGGCCGATTTGGTTGTATAGAGACGACACTTTTGATTCACAACATCAACTCCCACTTTATTTGAATTGTAATCCTCAATAATCACTGGTTTCTTCTTTTGACTGTTAGTAGCTATCGATGGTGATGTGTGCAATGTACTGAGAACACACACATTTGTTCTTTTTACACTGATACGAAACAATACAAGCATCATATTCCTCATGCCAGTAAAAGTTCGATTCATGTAGACTTTTCACACGATCGTTGGTCATATCTGGAGCTAGTTCTCTTCGATTCTTTCTCATGGTTCCGAGTAGTGATGTTGAGATGTTACTCAATTTTTTCGCCAATTGAAGGGATGTGAAGTAGTTGTCACAACAAACATTATATTCACGGTTTTTGAAAGGCTCCATCAATCGTAGGACAACATTCTCGGCTAGTGGTTGATTTCCCCTTACATGTCTTTCTGCTGCCCCGAGGTATGGAATGATGTTGCACACATATTTAGACAACACATCGACAAGAAGCCAAAACTTTATTCCGTACTTGTCCGGCTTATTTGGCATGAATGTTATCAACTTGCATCGGCTCTTGACAGGTAGAAGTTGTTCGTCAATTGTCAGGTTCTCGGAAGGAGTAAACGAAGACACACAATTGCTTCTAAAAGATTCAAAAGTCTCTCGGATGTGTGTGAATTTGTCCTCCGCCAGGCGGCTTCTTCTATTACTTTTTATGTCAAAACGGAGACATCTCAACATTTTCTTGAATTTTTTCTTCGACATGGTCGAGGAAAACACGGCAGGCCCATACTTCGAACTCCATAAAAAATCAACGGATAATGTCTTGTTATATATACCTCTCGCATATTATAGAGAAATAAATGATTCGAGATCGTCCAAAGTAAATGCAACAGACAGTCCAATCTCATCTGCGTAGTTGTTGGTGCAATGTAAAATATGACGGAGCATTCTTTCGTCGACGAGTGATTTCCATGCGTCATAGGGAGATATCACTTTTTTCGAAGATGATCCAGGTTGCGCTTTGAAAACATTATGCCTGGCTGCCCTACCCACTTTCGCTCTTGTCATTCGTTGCCATGTGGTGCCATCTTTACCGATCAAAACATCTGCCTGTAGAGAGCCGTCACCTTGTGATGTCACCCCATCATCAGAATGTGCACTGTCACTATCACCATCTGTGTCTGATGAAACAGAGGAACACTCAACATTATCGGAGTCGTGTGGATGCTCATCAGTAGCATCATAGTCCGTATCCGAACCAGAGTCATTAGAGGACCAGTCTTCAATTCTACGACGAATTTCGTCTGCCGATAATTTGCGTCTTGCCGTCGCCATACTTGCTGTAATAATGAATATACAGCACACATACAACGTAATGCTTGAAAAGTTCGAATTTGTTTTCGATTTTCATTCAATTCTGGCAATAGATATCACAATCGGACGTCTTCACATACAACTCTAGCATATCAAGTATTCTATCACACGAGTGCTTCACCCAACTTCAAAATTTTGAATTCGATGAAACTGTGAAATCACCATAGACATCTACGATTTTCATAGATAAAGAATCAGTCATCATAACTGATTGTTAGACAAATGAAATTTCCTGATTAATCAGCAAATCGTTTTGGTGTCACATATGACACCTGTGACCATTCGAGGGGTAGTGATTATGTACGAGCACTATTCACAGGACTAGACTCCAATACCATTTATTAGTTTTAAGAATTGTTAGAAATAATAATTGTCAGGAAAAATCAAATCAAACTGAAACTTATTTTAGAAGATACAATAAGAACAAAACTCTTTGGTGTCAGATATGACACCTTGACCATTCTAGTGTTAAGAAGAGGGGATCCCCCGAAGAGCTCCCCACAAAACGACTTTAATTAGCAATTTGAGACCATCCAAAAATTCCACAGATTTTGATGGCTATGGATGTCCCTATTGCAAAAATGCAACTCAAGAAAATTTTATCTCCTGGAATGGTCACTTAAGAAGGTCATTAATTAGCCCTGATTAACTGCTTTAATTAGCAATTTCAGCCCATCGATGAAACTAGTGCCAATTGATATCAAATCGTGCATCCTATCTATACTATTTATTGCTTTGCACACTGAGTATGAGAAAGTATCAACCCTCAAAGTCCTAAGCCCAATAGTCAAGTTATTGATTATAGCTCAGTGATAAGAAAATGACATTTAGAACCAACAGCATATTCTGTGTTATGGACATAGCTGAATGTGTTCACTCGCCATTCAAGTCTTCATCTTCGTCACCTGAAGATACATTGAAGTCATCATCCTCATCACTTTCTCGAAAGTCTTCGGGAATCAATGAACTTGGAAGCTGATTTCCCTCGAACCAGACAAGGTTGTATGCCTCATCATGTAATTCCCATCCGTCAATTTGGGATGGATGTTGAACAATTTCCCTTTTGTCAGCGTTGCTCCACATTTTAGCGATGAAAGCAGTTCGGCTGATGTGACAATTCAATTCTGATTGGCATGGTGGTAGTCCGCTTGCGACTAAACCCTTTAGTTTATGCAAGGGATTTTTTGATGTAGCCTTTGGACCGTAAACCTTTTCAAATGTCTTATACCTGAACTTGTTGATAGATGCTGATGCATCAGGTTCTGTTGCTCCGTATAGAATAGTAGTGAATGAGGAAAGCACTTTTCGATTTTCAGTTGTTGCGCCGCTTTCCATTGAAATGTTGATGAATGCCTGCTGCACCAATGAATTTCTTTCCAGCTTTTGGAATGGTCGCTTTTCCCTTCCCTACAAAAGCTGACGTATAATCACTCCCGGTGAAAGCATGAAATCCTGGCAGTGATTTTGCACAGCAGTAGTCCCACCACTTCACCGATGGCAGTTAAGTTGATATACTTTCGCGTATTTGAACCAATGACACCTGCATCCATCCATACTGTGGCAGAAAAAGTTGGTATGTGGCACATGAGAATGACGGCCACGTCCGTGTCACTAGCACGCACCACAATATTGCTGATCGATGCATTGTCCATTCGCTTCGCATGAAAGCATATCATGGTATCGGCTTCTTCATGATTTGTGACCATGTCCTCAACAAGTTCACGTACCACCTTCTCATTGACAACGTAAAAATGGTAACAATGACCAAGAATACCTACGTAGACATCTCGTGAACCAATGATAAATGAATAAGCCTGCTGTTGCCATTCTTCAACGAAAAACAAAGGGAGCTGCTTCTTTAAAGATCTGTTGGTCAAAGCACTCTCGAAATTTCTAGGTCGAATCTGCTCAGGACCATTTATAAAGTACGATTGGCTCTCATGGGAACCCCGCCGCTCTCGCTCGCAATCTTTGATGGAGGGTGATAGGTAGTCGTCGAAGACAATGTCCACACGATGCCTCCATATGTTGTTGGCAAATTGTAGGACGACATCGTGTGAAGCAGAAAATTCCCATCTATAATGCAGGCTGCTGTAGTTCCTGGAGACCCATGGAGTTCCACCTTTTCTTCGAGAAGTGATAGAAGAGCACTTTTATTAGTCTTTGCCATCATACCATCTATGCTGCACAAAGAGAGGGGAACGGTGGTTAATGGGTATGACAAAATATACTCCAAGTCAAGATTCTTAGTAACTGCGAGTAGTAAGAGCCATCCCATCAGGTCTCTGGTGCATTTCAGTTCAGATATCTTCCTGTCCACTGATCTTCGTCTTCTCGCGCCTTCGTCCTTGAATGCCATTAGTTTTTCCTTTGATATTGGTCTCTCGAATCGATCAGGATCTGCCTCACATTCTCGAATAAATTCTTTGTGCCTCTCTTTGCCTTTCTCTGGTATATTCAACAAGCAATCTCGAACACCGTCTGCTACGGTCTTTCCTGTGTGCAAATTGACAAGGGTGGTGAGACTTTGGTCATCTTTGAAAGGTTTTTTTGTCCTTTTAATGCATTGCATCACATTCCATAAATCATTTGTGTCTCTCTCAACTCGTGCAGGTCTCAGTTCAATCGTGACATCCTCTTTTGTTGTTGGTCCGGTCATTTCCTTCACTAAACCGATGAAGGCAGCTCGGCTTGATCTTGTGAGCATCCAACGTAGCCGGGCACTGTAGTTGTTGGTAGCAGATACAATGCCTGTCCTTCTAGAAGCGGCATCGGCGTTGACTGTTTGCTCAAGTGTAGGGTCGACTGGGCATCTGCTGAACTGATGTGAAGTCCTTCTTATTGAGAATACTCCTTTTTCCAGTATCTGCCGCAGGCCAGGATGACTGTTATCAATGTTCAACAAGTCTAATTGAAACTTCGTTAACCAGCGTGAATAATTCACATGATTCGTTGCAAAAAACAGATCAATTATTGGTGTCAAGCTTTGAATATACAGAGAAATGTCGTTAGTTCGAATAGCTCTTTTAAGGTTGTGGTAATGGTGTATGTAGTCGATATACATCAACCAAAACTGTGCAGTAACACCATGATCTCCAGATCTCGTTTTCGCAGTGTAATCTTTCATATGAAGACACGCAACCGAGGAAAATATTCGATTGAATCATTTTGCTTTGATCTTCATCTTTAGTTTCGTTGAAATTCTTGATCATTGCTTCTAAATTTTTCTTTTTCATAGCATGAATCAACAAACGCTTGAAAGCGAAGTATTTCAAATGCAAGTGCAAGAATCGGATGAAGTCGCTTCGATCGATTGAAATGTTTTCCATTCAGGAAGCCGTTTAAGGAGCCAATTGCAAGAACGTTTGACTCTACTAGCATCGCAGCACCGCCTGAATATTCTATCAGCTTCCCTAGAGCTTTGAAGAACGCCATCTCGACATGAAACACTCCGGGCATGATGAAGACGTTGTCATATTTTGGCTTTTCGTATGCTTGCATTTGCATTGCTGGATTAGCAGCATTGAGGTCATAGGTAACCACTCTGTAAGGTTGTCTGCATTCTTGAGCACACATTTTGTGTAACGACTAAGGTTTCTTGAATGACGTCTAATCCAGTAATGGGCTGATTCATTTTAGGCAAGTAATGTACAACTTGTCTAGGAAGATTGTCCACGTAATACTGAGACATGAATCCTACCCACATTGGCACATTTCTCTGACCAAACACATGAGACATCATCCAGAAGTAGTCCATTAACATCCCATTGTTGCATGCATCTGAATTGTTAAAGACATCTGTATTGTTGTAGGAAAAGCAATGTCATTCTCGGCCTTGATCTGTAAGGGGGTATATGTTGCTCTTCAACGTCCAACGATCTTTTTCGCGACCTTTTCACTTCACCATTAGCGCTTGGCACCACAGCGCGGTTATTTCCTGGTGATTCGTTTACAGACTGATACAAGATCCCCATCGTATCATGCAGCGTATCAGATCCAGACAGTGTTTCCTTGAGTTCGTCAAAATTATCAAATGCAACTCCGAATGGCAGATCAGGAATAGTTCCGTCTGGACAGGCGACTTGTCTATCCTGGATGCCGGATCCGATCGCTGTTTCGATCTCTATCAAGGCATTGTAATTCAAACAGTGACCAAAGCAATGGACAATGTTCACAACTTGCTTGCTGCCTGTCATTCCTTTCAAAGTCATGCCGAGTGCGATGTGTTTTTTAGGCTTCACTAAGCCTTTCCTTATGGCAAACAATGCATCATGAGTGGAGGACTCCACCCAGCGATTTGATCGATCCGTATGTTTTTGAGTTTTCGTGCCACCATAAAGTATGTTGAAGAATTCTTTCAACAATGCTGGAGGAGAAGCGTCACCGTCCTTGGCTTGATCAAATGTAGTGCTATCAGCTGACAAAGATATCTTCTCAACCTCATGGACTGCTTTTCGCAATATCAGAGCGGCTTGTGTGATGGTCCGCTCTGGAGTTAGCATATAATCAAAAGCCTGGCGAATGACGTCATCTGACATATTTGCGCTGTAAATTACGATTCCGGACTTTCTGTCAAGTGGACTATGGATTTCTAGTCGATCACCGAATTTCACCATTATATTTCTCAATAATACCTGTACCGAGCATAGTGGCACTTCTTTCGAGTCATAGCACATGTCCAGATATCTGGCATGAATGGACGTTAGGAGATCAGGTCTTTTGTTCACAATCACCGAAGACTCAATGTAGGAGTGGATTTCATCTAAACTATCATGCGTGTGCCTTCAACTGCTGGCATTCCGCGCTTGGCTACTCGTCTCTGGGTTGACCTCAAGTAATCGCTTCTACATGAGTGATGATATTTCACCTCCTTCGCTATCATATCAATTCCAACTATTTTCGACAGCAACTTCTCATCATCCATAATTCGAGCTGCTTCCTGGATTTTCCACTCAGCATGCTTGGTCACACACACACCAAGCACTTCCTCTTTCATTTGTTTTCTGACCCTTCATTCTCGATTGCAGAACAGACACAGACTAAGGAACACACCAGTCGTTGTGACAACATTGCCTGAAACCGAAGTTGACCTCAGGGGTTTCTTGACGAACAATTCATTCTTCTGAATTTCCGAGCCACCTGAAACTGCTGAAGAGTTTTTGTAGCAACTACTGTGATAACCTTGAGTAACTGATGGTTTTTCAGGTAGGGACTGGATTATGCTGTAATATTTTGATGAAGCAAATAGCTTTTTTTGTTCACGAATTCTTGCTGCATCCTTCACAATATTCCAAGTTCGTTCGTTAAAAGGCATGACCAAAAGTCGAGATTTCTTTGAAGCTTTGGTGTTATCTGCATGAAGAATGCAGTGACGTTCATTATCATCGATGTCGATAAATGAAGAGTCAAAAGTCACATCAGCCAGTGTATTTGATGAAGTCCGTGGTAGATCCATCTGATCCGTTACGTTATTTTCCTCGTCAGATGGAATATTTGACGAACTCCGTGGTTGATTATGTTCATCTCCTCCATATTGATTAGGGTAATCTTCCACTTGATCACATTCGCTGTACATTGTGGATCACATCCTGAAAGAAAAAAGCATCATGAGGTAATTCAGTGTGCGGCTCAGATGGACAGGTCTTTCATTAGAGATTTTCAAATGAGAATGGTCGATCAATTGCTTTGAAAATATCAGTCATTTAATTGGAGATTTCAAAATTTTGAGCAAGGGTCTGTTGCCCTATCAGGGAGACCAATTCCCTGGCGTTCAACTCATCAGAAATGAGAACGGTCAATCAATTGCTCTGAAAAATCAGTCATTTAATTGGAGATTTCAAATTTCCATCACTGTGTGTCACGGACTCAAGAAAACTATGATAGGAATATTCATTATTTCATTATCATGCGTATAGCATGCATTGTATACATTAAATCATTCATTAAATTACTTCAATTGAATTAAATTCCATTGTTCCACTTGAATTGGATCACATTTAATTGGCTTTACTTAATTAGGTCTGCATGAATTAGACATTTTTAAACAGGTGTGCGCAAGAGCCTAGTCTTTGTGTTGCATACTAGCATGAAATTTTCACTGTGTTCATCTTGTATCATGTGCGTTCATTGCCTACAGTGTTACACGGATCTCGCAACACTGTGAAACGTAGGTAGTCTGTCTACACATGCATGCGCATTGTGCATTGCACTTACATCACTGTACATGGAATACATTTTTCTGGAGCCAATGAAAATATGCCACAGGTTTTTTCTATATTCTGACACACTGAAATAGGATTAATCTGAAAAAGCTTTGAACCCTGATACATATGCCTAATTGATACATATAATGATAAAGATAACCTACGTGTACGTCTCGATTGAATTATGGTACATTCTATTTGCATTGAGAGTTATGAGCTATCTTTCACTGAATACAAATATTCATACATGCATTTTTAATTCAATTCTGAACTAATGGGCCACAATAATAGTGTTTGTAACATACGAGTACATACATGTAGTTATTTAATGTATCTAATAAACATACATGTAGTCTATAATTACATGGAGAGGCGGACATGTAGACATGAGACTCACAAATGATCTCTAATAATAAAGATTAAAGATCACTGTGAATACTGTGATACTGTGTTATACTGTGAATATTTAACTCAATATAACATCGGTTATTACTCGTCTACCTTTGATACAGTCGATAGACGAATTATGTTCTCAACTTCCATCAATTGTTCCGCTTTCGCCAACAACTACTTAATGATAGTAGGAGAGAAGGGAATGGGCGAAAGCGGATTTGGCGAGCATGGAACAGACGAGAGCGAGCCAAAGCTACCTTCGATGCGACAAAGAAATAGTTGTTCACGTATATATGTCCACCTTGTACACGTAGTATAATATATTACTAGAACGTTATCGCACTGATCACGTTTTCGCATTTCAAAATAAAGATGATTAGATGTTCGACGATATAGGCTAAGATAAAAGCACTAAATCTATTTGAAAATCAAGAGATATACTATCACTATAAGATAGAATATATCACTAGAAATCACTATAAGATGCTGACTGCCACGTACGAGCTACACGACGAAAGAAATGACAGTCAGTGAGAATATCCACTCCCTTCAATTCTATCAATAGTCGGAGAACAAATAGGAGCCATCAGGCACCAATCCTCCGAATGAACTTACCATTTTGAGGTCAACTTGCACCTGCACGCTGAAGACAAAAGAAATTTTTCGAAGCTAACTTTTCGATGAAGCATTGATGTGAGTGTGCGCACATTCATACAGGATCACGATTCACGATTCGGCACTGCTGAGACATGGCTAAGTGACACTTGATCAAATTCAGCGACAATGAACGAAAAGTACGCAAACTGTCATCCTCAACTGCACAAATGCAATAATATACATGCAAATACTCTTAAGCAATGAATCCATTTGATATTGCTTTCTTAAGCACGAAATTATGATGACGGAATGTGAATACAATGATTTTGGCACTATTTTCATCGATGGGCTGAAATTGCTAATTAAAGCAGTTAATCAAGGCTAATTAATGACCTTCTTAAGTGACCATTCCAGGAGATAAAATTTTCTTGAGTTGCATTTTTGCAATAAGGACATCCATAGCTATCAAAATCTGTGGTATTTTTGAATGGTCTCAAATTGCTAATTAAAGTCGTTTTGTGGGGATCTCTTCGGGAGATCCCCTCTTCTTAAGCAATGAATCCATTTGATATTGCTTTCTTAAGCACGAAATTATGATCACAGAATGTGACTGCAATGATTTGGCACTGGTTTCATCGATGGACTCAAATTGCTAATTAAAGTCACTAATTAGGGTTAATTAATGACCTTCTTAAGTGACCATTCCAGGAGATAAAATTTTCTTGAGTTGCATTTTTGCAATAGGGACATCCATAGCTATCAAAATCTGTGGTATTTTTGAATGGTCTCAAATTGCTAATTAAAGTCGTTTTGTGGGGATCTCTTCGGGGGATCCCCTCTTCTTAAGCAATGAATCCATTTGATATTGCTTTCTTAAGCATGAAATTATGATCACAGAATGTGACTGCAATGATTTGGCACTGGTTTCATCGATGGGCTCAAATTGCTAATTAAAGTCACTAATTAGGGTTAATTAATGACCTTCTTAAGTGACCATTCCAGGAAATAAAATTTTCTTGAGTTGCATTTTTGTAATAGGGACATCCATGGCTATCAAAATCTGTGGATTTTTTGGATGGGCTCAAATTGCTAATTAGAGTCGGTTTTGGGGGTCCTTCGGGGGATCCCCACCGATTGTTCCAGGATAGCTGGAACTTAAGAATCGACTTTCCGGCAATAGCACGCCACGTCACATGAATTCCGCACCTCAAACCTTTCGGGCGCGAATTGCTAATTAAAACCCTACTGGGCTCCCGGTCTAAAAGTTGTTCTTCAAAGATTCCAATAAATTACGGTGACTAATGCAATCGAAGGCTTTACAAAATCAACTGCTAAAAGAGCCGCTGAGTTACGTGACGCGGCAGTAATATGCTGTAACAAGGACAAACGTATAGACAGTAGGGCATTTGTACAACTACCATAAGTACTAACATAACCAAATTGGCGCCGATGAATGTTATGGGAGAGGGAAGGGAGCAGGATCAAGTCTTTGAAAAGTTTTTCTAATATCTTACTACAGAAGGGTAAGATAGAAATTGGCCGATAATCACCAGTAGCAATGCCTTTCTTAGGGATGGGAATGATGTTTGCGTATTTCCAGATCTGCGGAAAAATAGCTGATTGAAGGCAGCGATTGTAGATGGCTGTTAATGGCAGTGTTAAAAAATCAGCTACAGCGCGAATGAAAAACCCAGGAATACCATCAGGTCCAGGAGAGTTCGACTTGCAGCCTTTAATCAACTTCAGAACTTGTGCTTCGTCGACCAAAGGCAGAGAGGCGCGGTGCTATCACCGCGAAACAAATGAATATCAGGAGATGAAAATGAAGAGCGAAATTGTTTATTCAAATCACATGCTTTATCTGCGTCAAGAATGGTGGAATGCGTGTTGGTATGTTTTAATTGAGAATTGATGTAATTCCAAGAATCAGTAGATTTGCTGTGGTATTTGAACTTTGCTTCTGTAGGCCTTGTTGTGAATTTCTCTCTTAAACACAAGTACTTGTTGTAGTTTCCTTTAGATAATGCTTTATCACGCGCCTCAGACAGGATTTTGAGTGATGGGGAGAGCCAAGGAGGATCAGTATTGCGCATACGAACTGTTTTTGCTGGACAAAAGGTCATAAAAAGATAGAATAAAAATGATTGGAAACACTCAATGATCACATCAATGTCATCATGTTTCAAACATAAATTGTACCAATCAACATGAGCTAAAATTTCACAACACTATGCAAACGATGAGGGGGTAAAAGAATGAACCTTGACTTTAGTTGCAATGGGCTTGATGACATCAGAATAGCCAATAAAAATACCTCCGTGATCAGATCGACCAAGAGGGCTAATACAAGTTGATTGCCTAAACTTGTGACTTTGGTTAGAAGCAATAATGTCTAAAATATTTTGACCTCTAGTAGGCTGGTGAACAAGCTGATGAAAACAATTGATATCATAACAATCAGTAATATGGTGACGCAGATCATTAATACCACCAAAGAAAATAGCATGACTATTTTTACAATTGTCAACAATCGTTTGCAGAAAAGATAAAACAGTATCGTGAGCACGTACTTTTCCCCAGTATGCGTGATATATCAGAGTTATACATGTATCAAACTCTTCAATACAACATGTTAAAACATTAGACTTTATGTTATCAATATGACTATCATTTAAAACAGTTACACGCAAGCAAGATTTGTAATACAAGACTACACCTCCGCCATTGATGTCACGATCTAGACGAATACAGTCATAATTCGGGATAGATATCACACGGTCGTCTACGGATGCATCAAGCCATGACTCCGTAATGCCCAGGGTTTTTTTAAGGCGATATACGCGCCCGATTTGGGCGGGTAAAAATTTCAAATGGGCGGGTAAATTTCGGATGTCAACTCGGACCACTGTCCATGTCAGTCACTGTTGTTTTTCACATGAGGCGAATAATTCGAATTTAAAAATTATTAAACCCAACCCTATTTCAGGTGTGGTTAATCTATACGAAACCTATTTATGTTCGATTATGCGATTCGCAACCATCGTCAAGTTAACAAGTACAAAAGCTTTCCTTCACTCACACGCATTTAAAAGTAGGAAGTTATCAAAACGGAAATACTATGTAGTCATGTAGTGGACCATGCCAAAATAAATTTTACTGGTTGCGAATGAAGAAATACATTCGCAGTGGTGCTTTCTTGTCTCACATACCTTACTTCATCAATAGAATTTGCATCACTGAAAGTTATGGAGGTGTACAACTGTACAGTACATGTATGTATGCCCCCTATACGTAGTTGACAATAAATTTCGATCGTTAAAGAGAAACTAGGCATATTCAATTTTTAAGTAATAATTGTAACACAACTTTTCATCATCCATGACTTAACTAAGCAATTTGCAGACTTTTGCAGTGCAAATAACACATTCATCGCTTATCAACGGTTATTTACATTCTTTAACTTCACTTCTCATTGATATGCGGCACTGCAATCATCAATCGCTCAATCATCAATAGGCTCTTGTCGATGAGGAATGACGTTACAGAACGCAATTTGTCTTTATATAAATTGCAGTTTGCCATATTCACTGTGAAATCATGTAGTGTATTATGCATTTATCAATGTTTTTACTGCAAGTTCAAGAGACAATTTTCCACTGTTCCTCTCCATCTTATCCAGCAATTGTTGCTGTGCACATTTTAGTGCATGTACGTCATGTAGGCATATATTGTACCACCACCTCTAATTTGCTGAATATTCAAAAGATGCAACTTTGTTTCCGCTTTCTTTTCACAGCTGGAAAGGAAATTGAAAGAAAGATCTACAAGCCTTGTTTTGCTTTGTTTTAGATTGGCGTGTAGATTGGGAGTGGGCGGGTAAACGAAACCTTAAAAAACCCTGGTAATGCCAATGATGTCCGGATCGTACTTGCTGGCTCTGATCCTTAGATCGTCGATCTTACCAGTGAGAGCACGTGGCCGTGGATGTGTTGGATTACGCAATTCCACAACTTGCTGTTGATGGGGAATTTGCTTGAAGGAATCCGGGATATTAGGTCTGAGTGGACACGCATGCGCGGCGGGCGGACTGTTAGATTGGGAATGTGAAGGCTGTGGTGAAGGGAGAGCGGTGCTATCACAGGCAGGAGGGCATCGCAAGAGATCATGATGCCAAAGTCGCCTTCTCGTTGTACGGGACAGAGGAAAATTATGTCGCAGGCCGGCGAGCTCGGCAGGAGAATACTGTACACGCGCTGACGTCATACGCAGGAACCGAAGGCACGATGGTGAGGTAGTGCAGAGTCATAGCTGGTCAGAGCAGGTGATTATGCAACATGTTCACACAAGGAGATAAGGATAAGAGATGTGACGATGATAGATTGAACGGAGGAAATTGTATGTTCAGATGAGTCATCATTGATCGCCAGTCAAATTGAAAAAAAATCAAAATATTGAACCCAATCTTGAGAATTGACAGATAATTTTTGTCAAATAATGCAGTGCTGATTAAGACGAGTCTGATGATATAAGTTTCTTCATTTAAAACGTTGGTGATACAAAGAAAAAGTCAAGAAGCTTAGGAACGCAGATTGTCTAGCGAGAGCGCCTGCAAGTGACAACCTCTCGCAAAGACAGATGGTGCAGTTGTGACGAGCACATTTCTTGTGACATCATTTCTTACAGGAGACACAAAAAATCGAATTGATCCTAACACCCATATGGCCACTTGCCAGACTGATTCGCGTTTTGCACCTTCTTTCCAGCAGCCTTCTAGCCACGTGTCAATCCTCCATCTGCTGAATAGTTCTCACTCTTCACTCTTGCTCTCGAATAGAACTTCACTTTTGCTTGAATACTCTAAATACATATTAAAACAGCTTGGTCCCTGTAAGTCTGTACTGGATCACCAATATTATCATTAAAAACCCGTGTTTTCTAAGTATGAATTCTGAGCAAGTAAAAACTTAATTAGACCTACCTTTTATAAAAAAAGCTCGCGATTATCTAGCACATATCTTGAGCGAATAACGAGCACATAGCTTCCGTTTTGTCTCGCAAAATGTTGGCGAAAAGCTTGCTAATTTAGGAGCAAAAACGCTGCTGTTCGCTCGCGATTAGCGATTCTTTTCGAATGCTAATGTTGCGCGCTAATCGCTTGCTTCATTGAAAATCTAGCTGCTCGCTTGATATTCGCTATACCCCATTAGCATATATGAAGCCTAGTTCGTTGACTTCCTGTAGGCCTACTTGCAGATCTAACATAACACAAAAACATGCTGCTCAACGTCATACTGCCACGAAATGTTCATGGATCAACAGTAGTGGATGTAGAACTGTCAAAACCATTACATTCGGAGACAGTGACAAAAAGTGTGAGACTCACCTCTGCTAAACAATTGTAGACTTGCAGAAGTTCAAAGGTTCTTCCATGCCATGAAGACTCAATGAGCTGGTTTGGTTGCAATTAGTTGTATTTTCAGCATAGATCCTTGTAGACCAGCGGTTCGTGTCTAAAATGCAAAATAATGGAGCGTTTTTATTTACATGTAAAATTACAATTCATAAATGATTCGCATTGCTTACCGTTTTCATCGATTATTTTTATGCTATATTTAGGCCACACGTATAATAAACTACTGTTGATCACTGTCATCTTGCCACGAAATGCTCCAGGGACTAACAGCAGAATGACTCAATGCTGCTAAACTCAAAACATTCGGAGGCAGTGACAAACTGAGAATTCACATAAAAATTGCATTCATATCAGAAATTTAGAACTCACCTCTGCAAAATGGTCGCCAATTTCTCTCTCCCGTCGATGCTCATTGAACTGGTTTTATAGAGCCCGCGTCCATATTTGATATTTAATTTTGTTGGGCAGCGATTGCGGTCTGGAATGTACAATAACATTTTTATACCAGAGCCTTCAAAAAGCCGTTGAGGCACAGCCCAAACGTCGTGAAATTTTTTTGCAATCTGATATCATATAACAAAAGGAAAGCAAAATAACATTCCTATTTAGCCATTGTTACAAAATGAACAAAAAGATAATTCATTTCTGCAAATTTTACACATTTTAGAGTAAAAGGTTTACAGTATGAATCCTACAAAAAGAATTCTACCGTTGGAGTATTTGTTGTTTCACGAAAAATTCGATAACTTTAAGATTTTCACATTATAATTTTCTCCATTAACTGAAATCAGCCTAAAGATCAACGGAGTAAAATTTCAATGGTATAAATTATAACCATGATGGTTTAATTCGATTGGTAGTTGTCCATCTAATTTCATGTAATCTAAATCAATGCAAGATGATCAAGGTGCTCATAATTTTATTGAGGCGATTGCAGGATTGAAATTCGACTTTGAGATAATGTCAAAGCCCGATCCGTCGAAGTTTCAACATGTTGCATTGATAACAGGTTTTATATGTTTCACTTACTACAATGTCATACGTATTGGTTCATAGATTGTACAATATGCATATCTCGTTATTGAGTTGCAGACATTCATAGTCTACAGCAAAGGTATGTATAGCTATTACGCTAGTCACTACAATAGGAAAACAACCTATTTTTCTGAAACTAAAACGGTTTCACAATGTGACATAAATTGAAACGGCTCATCCATTTTTACATAGCTTCAACCGTTGTCTTTTTTCCGCAGTCATGAGGAAGGGAATTAAACTGACGCACACAATCATTGATTTACACAGCCTTGATCCTATACGTTCGAAGTATCAGAATTACAGTTGACCAATCCGCGTACACGGCACGACACCAGAGATCTCAGAACTTGATGTGCACTTAATAATTGACACGATGTCGGGCAGGCAATTGTTCGAATGAGCGCAGGAAGTCTAACCTGGGGCCTATTTCACCAGACTTGAAGAGTGAAGAGTGATGATTGATAAGTGACGATTTCTTCAAATTTCGATTTCACGAATTTTGTAAATGTGATGATTGAAGAGTGATGAGTGATGAGTAAAGATTCTCTTCACCACTCATACGGTTCCGATTTCACCAAAGCAGTCAATTTTGCATCATGATTGGAATTCCCTCCAAACTCTGTTCAATTTCAGTATTTAAGTTGATGAGAGGGTATGTTGCTCTTCAATCAAATCTGGAACGCACACTGCATCTGCACTTTACTTGAAGATAGGACACTGGATAGCAATGGATTCATCAGACAGCGATGAGAACTTGGACCCTATTGTATGGAGCCGCACAAGAAAAAAAAGAAGAATATACAAAGAGCGGATTAATTTTGGTGTCAACGATTTCAAAGAAAGATTTCGTCTAACAGCTTCGCAAGCTGATGAGGTTCTCCTTGAAATTGGAAGCTCAATCTCAAGTCCAAGCGATGGAAATCACGCAGTGCATTCTATAAAGTCATTGGATATGCACATGGCATGTCAAGTGCTACTGTTTGCCGCAGTGTGTACAAAGTGGTAGATGCACTGAACAACAAGCACTTTGACAAATGCGTATGTTGGCCAAGTAACATCGTTGACTTGTTAGAAATTCCTCTTCGCTTTCGCAACATTGCAGGCATGCCGAGAATCTGTGGATGCATTGACGGTACGCTCATAAAAATCATGGCACCGAGTTTGGACGAAGAGCATTTTGTTGACAGGAACGGAGACCATTCCCTGAACTGCATGGTTGTGTGTGGCCCACGAATGGAAGCTTTCTACGTTTCATCACGTTGGCCCGGTCGGGTGAATGACAAACGGGTGTCATTATTTGAATGTGTCACCAGTCAAAGGTCAAGATACTTAAGTGGCGAGCAAGAAACTCCCGCATCAAACAGATCGGACCGAATTTTTTTTCTTCGCAATTTGATCAATTCTGTTTCTTCCTTCATCTTCTCAATGCTTACATTGTGCATCTCAGTACGTCGTTGAACTTCTATCAATTTGGCTTCTTTCAACTCTACCTCTAATTCGAGATTCCTCCGCTTTAAAGCATCGATCTCTGCAACATCACGTAATGAGATAGTTGTTGACTTTCTTTTCTTTGGCTTAATCATGTGACAATCAATCACTTCACTTTCGCATTGAACGTCAACTGCATTTTCATTATTCTCCAATGAGGCTTCGAACCTGTCCCCTCGTTCATTTGAATCCCCGTCAAATTGTCGCGTTGACTCG
Source organism: Prostheceraeus crozeri (assembly GCA_907163375.1). Lineage (NCBI taxonomy): Eukaryota > Metazoa > Platyhelminthes > Polycladida > Euryleptidae > Prostheceraeus > Prostheceraeus crozeri. The sequence continues at coordinate 213,966 of CAJQUW010014877.1, forward strand.
GCAACAGGAAGACCACGAACAATTGGCGAATTCCCTCCGAGAATGTCCAGCACCTTGTGGTTGAGCTTTGAATATTGGCGCTCCCTGCCACCAGATGATCCCGTCTTCTGCATGTTGTCTCGCTTTTTCTGAAAAATGAAATATGTGCAATGTAGACATTCATAGCATTTTCATCAAGCCGCTTGCGCTTACCAGAGTTCGGCCTTTCAAATTAGTTGACCAAATTGTGTCTCTCAGGTATTTCCAGGGTGGGAGCTTTGAACTTTCTGGCACAACTAAATACCAGAGATGCCAAGGTTTCAAAAAAAAAATGCGGGAGACCCAACATCAAATGATCCAACAACAAAAATAGTAAAATTAGATTAAATCATATTTAAAAGCCCTATTAACTTCCTATATTTCCTTCAATAAATAGAGAATATTTATTTTAGAAGACAATTAATTTGTCACATTTGCAATAAAAAATATAGAATTCGTGAATCAAAAGAAGATCTATCTTTTCAATAAACGTATGATTGCATGCTTCTCATTGGTTGTGAGGGATTGGAGGAGGGCTAATCGAAGAATAGGCTAGCGGTGAGTGGCTAATCAGTCCGAACGCTTGCTGTTACATTTGAATGATGGAAAGAGCACACTAGAAGGATAAAAACTGTTGGCCTACTTTAAAATACGGCGTAAATAAATGACGATGCGGGAGATTTAAGCAATTATGCGGGTGAGCGGAGATTGACTAAAAATGCGGGAGACTCCCGCGAAATGCGGGAGACTTGGCATGTATGAAATACCCGCAGGCATCCAAGCGATTTGCGATGTGCTCCCACTCCATTTGCTTGTCCTTTGCAGTTAGCACCGGAGAAAACTTTCCAAAAAGCCTTTCTTTTTTTCCTCGATGAGATCATCTCTCATGAGACGCATCAACTCGTTCTTTGCGTCTGAAGTCATACCTCTGCCTAGATATGACTCTATTGATTCTCAGTCTAACAAAGAAAAGCATTCAACTCTATTATATTGCGTGTATTGTATGTGTTTACCTATGTTTCGATGCGGTCAGTGACAGACTGATTTTCGCGACGTGCGCATGTTGTGATCTATTTATAGCATTCACACATGACATCATCATTCTGACTTCTTGATAGTTGATGAGTGCAGACTGAAGAGTGAAGAGTGACGGAAGGTGGAAGACTGTGAAACGCTCTTCATCATCACTCTTCAAATCGGAGCACTATCACTCACCAATCATCACTCTTCACTCTTCAAGTCTGGTGAAATAGGCCTCTGCTAACAGATAGCCTTGTCGGGTTGTAGCGGCTTTGTCATAACGACAAGGAATCGATGTATACTGTTACGCCTGCGCTGCGCTCGGTGTGTGAATAATGCCAGTTGACGTCACACAGTGACTGTCTGATTAGACGGGAGGCGTGCGTAGGAAGAAAACAATCATCTGTTGGGATGGTCGCCAAACAACTAATTGCTCAGTGACTAAGTTGCAATGCAAGCTTGCTGTCCGATGCATGTTTGGTAGCGATTTATTTTACATAAATTAAAAAACTTGATTGAAACATAAAATCATTTAAGTATTGTGAATCACTGTCATCCAGTGGCGTAGCAGACCACCTCAGATGAGGTAATCTGAGTCCAATGAAAGAACCGGGAAAAGAACGTAGGCCTACATGTAAATTCCAAGTCAATTTTTAGTCCTTTAGGCGCATTGCTCAAAATATATTTTTTATTATTATAATTTAAAGAGCAAAATCAATTTTCATAACAACTCCATTTCCACTTATAGTCATTACCAAAAACAATACAGGTAAATCATAACACTATAACCTGATGTATTTACTTACGATATAACAACTTTACTTGACGATCTTTCATTGAAGCAAACTTGTCGATAATTGTGTCAACGAACGAACACTCTCCTGATAAATGTTTGAGAAGAGAAGTTTCGATGCTTAAAAATACCAGTTGTTTCATGCGTTCTTGAGTCATGGTGAAACGCAGGTAGGTCTTGATTCGCCGAAGCACACTGAAGGTTCTTTCACATGTCACCGATGTTAGAGCAATTGTTTGTGAAGCCATTAATGCTTTAGAGACAAGAGGTAGAGCGTCACACAAATCCAAGGAATGCATTTGTTTAAGAAGGGTAGAAGGATCATTTGCTTCTCCAAGTGCCACTCGCAAATCTGAATCAGTGAATAGAATGTGTAATTCGTTGCGCAACTTCTCTTCTTCTTCTTGAACTAAATCTGGGTGATGTTTCTTCAGTTCATTCACAAGTCGTACAACTTCAAATGCATCAGCTTTCAGTACATCAAATCTCGATGGCTGAAATAGTTTTATCCACTGAATACTTTCGATGTTTTCAAATCGTTGGTCTAACTGAAAAATTAGTGTATCGATGATTTCGTACATTAATCGCTTAAGTTTATCCTTCTCAAATTGGGATGACGAAGATGATGGCTTAGGCCTACTTGGAGTGTAACCGCTGTCAAGGAGATGTTGCTCGTTGATTTGTGGGACTCTCTTTTCATGATTAAAAAAGTAAGGCTCATATTGCTTCGCTTCCTCGACGAACGTTTGAAAGGAAACTTCAGAGCGTAGTTCACACAAGTTTGCACGATAGTCTGCTACCTTCGAAGATATTTCAGCTGGATCAATCATCACACCTTGAAGTTTCTTTGTCATCATGTCGGATAATGCGAAAACTTTACGAAAAAAGAATAAGAGAAACACATTCTCACAATTTCCCAATTGATATCGCAATCCTTTCGCTTCAGCGCGGGTGTAGCAATCAATTGAGCAAGCAGAGGACTCCGAAGAAATATTTTCTAAAACATTGAAAATTTCACAATACTTAGAAGAAATAGCACAGACAGATTTTCCTCTCGTCAACCAACGCGTAGTTGACGCAAGAGGCAATGGACTGGATAACATAGAAGCACGTTTTGGTGAAGCGCGAAAAAATGTTGTCAAATTTTGCAAAAATCCGAAAAATATTGATACCAACGGAATATTCTTACTGACACTTTGTGCTACTAATGCCCATTTGTGTGCATAACAATGAACGAAGTTTGCTGAGGGCCAAATCTCCTTGATCTTAGTTTGCACTGAATTGTGTTTACCCATCATGTTACTTGCACCGTCGTATCACTGGCCGATCACTGAAGTATTTTTGGTTACACCAACGGACTCAAGACTTTCACATATTACACAGGCAAGATTGTTAGCTGATCTGTCTGCTGACACATTGACAAGGTCAATCAGATGTTCGAAGACCGATCCATTGTGAACAAGTCGGACACTGACAGCCATTTGACTTGTATTTGAAATGTCCGTTGTATCGTCAGCAATTATAGATATAAAAGGAGCACCTTTGATTCGATTCTCGATTTCACCGCGAACCTGATCATACAAACACTTAATCAAGTCGTTTTGAATATCAGGTGATAATCCTGAAAATGGGAGACTGTGATCAGGAGAGACACAATTTTTAATCAGCGGATCAGAACTAAATTCACTGAGGAGCTTAATCAATTCAATGAAATTTCCACGATTTGGACTGTCAGTGCTCTCTGAATGACCTCTAAAAGAAAGGCCTTGGCAAACAAGGAAAAGAGCGGCTTTGATATGATGTCGCATCATTTCTCTGTTCTTCCTCACTTCCTCGTTGTGCATATTTCTCAAAGTTTTGAACTCTTCATTTAACATTTCATCGATCCTTACTTTGCCAATAAGTTTAAGAGAGGTGATCGCGGCCAATGCGTAGGAGATTTTATATGTCTCTTCACATGATTAGAGAAATTCGCCAAGTCGAGTAATCCTCTCGTCGATGAAAACACTGTCGTTTTTGGTTTAAAGATAAGGCACGGAAAGCAGAAAAGTGTCTTTCTAATGGGGCAACCAGTCAGCCATTCGTATTTTTGATATTGCACACTAAGATTGCACTTTCTCCTTCCTTCAAAGGTGAAAATCGGCTTATCTCTTCCTTTAGTTTTTAGTTCTATTTTCTTTGCGTAGGATAAAGGAGAATTTTGTAAATTTATCAATTCCTCGACAGTTGCCATGAGTATTCTCCGTTATAAGTAGCGATGTAATTGAGTAATAGAGAAGACCGGAGAGGGTGGTTACACTCTGCTAGCAGATATTGATTCTAGAATATCAGACAGCAGACACATGGCAGGAGGGCGACGCAGAGAGGAGACGTATCATTACAATGTTTGCTGCATCCAGACCAATCAGAGGCGCGCTATTGATAACTCTACTGCTGTACAGGTGTGATTCTGTCGCGAGATAGAATACTCGTATCTCTCCGCCTGTGTTAAAGAAGTTTTGTGAATTGGAAAACGGAAACATCGAACAAGATTATATGACCTTCATGTTAATCAAAATCCTATCATCACATATTTGTAATTTCATTTTCGTTTGTAAATTCCGGTGTATTCTCAGATTATAAGAATACTACAGGCGCTACGCCCCTGCTGTCATCTGCACTGACTTGCAAGCAGGATAAATTCGCTCTAATAAACGTATTTTCATTATTTGACACACTGGTTCAGTTTATTATTCGCTATTTCAGTTCAGTTACAATGCTTGATTATTGTGGTTGAATAGCTGTCTACTTTGGTCTTTAATAATGGATTAGACCATCAATAATGGATTTATGAACACTGATCTTTAAGGACAAATGTCGGCATGTTAAACGGAATTTCTATATGTTTCACTACAAAATGAATAGGCTATAGAATGCGGCGGAAGCACACTCTAATTAATTCTTTGATGACATCAAGAATTAATGAGAATAACTAAAATGAATCTGCATTTTTCGATTAAAAGCTTAGCGCTAACGTACACTATTTGCATTTTGCTCTAACCATCTATGCGACTTCAAACAGGAGAATGTGTTCAAACAAAGGGATGCAGGCTATAGTTGGTGATAAAAGTTAGCACATTGACTTTACCAATAGCGGTATATTAATCAGCTACAAGAAGCTGGCGAATTTCGCTTTGCCAATACCTATCTATTGGTCAGCGACAAAAAGTAAGCAAAATTCGGTTTGCCAATAGCCATCTACTCGCAAACTGCATCATCCCTAGCTAAGACATCGCTTGCTCGCTCACTAAAAGACTGCGAATAGTGAGCACTTTTCCCAGCGGGTAGGGGCCAGTGAATCGGCAAATGGAAGCGGATAAAAGCAACCGAATGATGGAATGTACGTGTAGTCTTCGTGCGCATTACAGCGGAGTGTGTGTAAGAGACAATGCAGGCAAACATATACGATTTACAAGGCATTAAAATCAAGTGGCGATGAAGGATAGTGTTATCACTCAGTATGCAGTCATGTAAGCTGTCAACGTGTGCACACGAGCACAGGTGCGAGAAGTCAAACGAGCCAACGCTACAATTACACAACTTAATTTAGCATTTGTTTATTTACGATTTACTTATCAAGCTATACCGTTCGCCAGTTAGAAAGTAGACGCAGCAAATAAAAGACTAATAATCATTTTTTACTTAGCTATTTTACGATACAGTAAATACAGTGCTGTGACCCTTTGTAATCATGGTTTGCTACGGTTCATAATTAGATCTTCTGAATGTTTAATTGTGAGTTCTGTGAGTTAGATAGTGAATGTTGATTTGACATATAGACTTTTCATTCGCCTTGATTTTCCAAAATAGGTAGCTTGATTGAACAGGCTAGGTTTGTAACAAGGGTGGGTAAAAAGCATGTTTGAAATGTTTTTTTAAAAAAACATGTTTTAGACATGCTTTTTATGAAAATGTTTTTGCTGTCCTTGCATTCCATTGAAACAATGCAAGCACATCAATTATGTCGTCAAATAAATAGATTCAGCATTTGCAATGAAAAATAAATTTATATTTATTTAAATTCGATGAAATGTTTTTCGAGAAACAATTTTAGTAAATTTTGCATGAAATTTGAGAATTGTGATGTTTGTATCATGCTCCGTTAGTAGCCTAAATAAGTGTTACTTTACTAAATGCTAAGCAATAACTGACATTGAATTTACGTTATCGAAGGATTATAGAAACAGTACACGTTAAGATAATATGTTTATGCAGTCCTACTGCCTACATCCCATGAAGATGTATTCAAGTCTATCTTCATGAATTTCCATTTGTCTCTTATTTTCTTATTTTTCTTATGCACTCTGTTTGCGGAAAACGCATTTTCTCGCCTCTACTCTGAGATTATTTCGCAATATTTCATACGTCAATCCTATTGTACTAAATTGACGTTCGAGAGCTGCTGTGCTGCATGAGTGCAGAATAATACTTTTGCAATGCGAGATGGTTCCGTCTCAAAACATATTCTCACCGGCTTCCTCTACTTAGTTCAGGATGAACGTTGCCTTAGTCGAAGGGGATGCTTTCACAACACATTGGGCAAGTGGTCCAGAGGCAGCAGGCTCAGCACCAGCGTTAAAATTCCAACAAGTTTCGCTTGCTCTGCGGTCATCGTCAATTTTGTCTATGTAGATTCGCGGCAAGTATGTCTAGCCTATCGGTGGTTGTACTGCCATTGTCGTTCTTCGATCGCATGCTCACATGTATAAGCGTCGTCTTTCAAACAGAATATTTCATTTATCTACCGCTTCTCCCATAGTTCCATCTTCCTTTGACTTGTCTAAGAAATTTGAGACAGAATTCAAAAGATGCGATACTATGTCTTGTCCATGATCTTTCAAATGATTGCATGATATAGTTGACCACTCGATAGGTGATCAATTTTGATAAAGAACTCTCCAAAAATTTTTAGTCGAAAATAACTTTCATTAAAAAGGTTCACTTTACAAGACCGGTTTTCGTCGTCCAGCATCTCACTGTCGATGGTAGTGAACTGGCAAATGGTTGTTTGATGTTTCGTGAGTATTTTTGTGTGATTCTTAAACGGGGGCCATGTGGCTCTCTGGGGAGGAATTCAGCATGCAGGGGGTTGGGATGACATTCGACGGAGGATTTGGGAGGAATGAAGTTCGAAGGAGTATTTTGAATGAGCAAGATCTGTTGATTTCCTCCTAGACAAAGAATTACGATTGCTGTCTTAATACATCAGGGTGTCTACAAGGCCTGGATATCCTGGATAAATCCTGATTTTGAAAATTTGGCCTTGAATCCTGGATATCCTGGATAAATCCTGATTTTGTCCAAATTAAAAGTTGTGAAAAACGTTCTGAGCTACATTATGAACGTAAGCAATAATGTAAATAAAATATAATTATGCTTTTTGGTGACTTTAATCTTCGTTTGTGCTTTTCGATTTCATTTGATAGCGTAAACTAATGTTCGTGTGTGTTTTCTTTCTTTTTCGGGTTACATATGTTAATTTAAGCTTTTTTCGTATACATGAATTTTCAAACTCGGTGGATGTCGAAAACTACTTCGAAAACAGATTAGTGACTCCTATTTTGTAGTTGCATTCAATGACCGATTCGATGATGAGATTCGATGAATCTTGATCGTCGTAGTGTCGACGTTCCCACATCCTTGACCTCGACCATATCATCTTCAATGAATGCTGATGCATTTTCATCGATGCACACAAGTAAAATTTCTACAATTAACTCGGAAACGAGAACGTCTCCTATTACAGCAGCTATGAAAATTGAAGTATATCAAGGCAGAAAGAATTTGGGCCTTGGATATGGTAAAGAAACACCGTTCACAACGATCATGTGATGATCAACAATCTATATTTCAAGCAATGTTCAAGAACCACCCTCTTGCTGCCAACTTCCAAATGGCCAAAGATAAGTTAGGCTACGTTGTGGCTTTCGGATTATCTCCACATTTTCAGAAAGAGACACTAGCCAGAGTACATACGTCCAAGGAGTTTAGCATATCTTTCGATGAAGCACTGAACAAAATTGTTCAAAGGGGACATCAAAATCTGTGGATTAGATATTTCAGAGAGCACTGGTGTTGTAGTTGGTCAATATGTAACGTCAGCATTTCCCACTCACTCGAAAAGCTGAAAACATATTTGAAAGTGTCAATAAAGCATTGGATAAAATTGGTGGCTCATCTGTTGATGTCTTCAATAGATTTTTGCAAATCAGCATGTCAGTCAATTATTTCACCGAAGATGTTCTGAAAAATTTCTGTACAAGTATGGGAAGGAATTGCTCCAAACAGGTACATGCTCGTTACATGTCATGCGTGAGTGGAGTATGGATTGAAAAAAGTACTTGGGATTTGTCAATTGTACTGTAAAGCATGTACTACCTTTTCAAAGATTCTCCTGCACACAGGGCTGATTATTGGCTACACTTATTACAGGTTCAACTACATTTCCTAATTCTTTTTGCAAATGCGGCTGGTTAGAAAACAAAGATATATGTAGCGGAACAATAGATATTCTGCCGAACATCGAGAAATATTGCGTCGATGTAAAACCTCAACCCCATGTAGCATCATTCTCAACAGTCGTTGACGCAATCAATGACCCATTTCCTGCAGCGAAGCTGCATTTTTTCAGCTCCCTAGCGTCTCAGTTTGATCCATTTCTACGGCGGTTTCAACACGACAAGCCTATGATTCCATTTTTACACGGTTTTCTCATGGGCCTTGTCACAGATAATGTACATTGAAAAGATTCGTTAAGGCATCGGTTATGCCGGAGGTGGGGATAGACGTTTCCAAAATTCTGATACGTGATCTGAATAACGCTGCAAATCTGAAGGAAACATAGCAAGTGGATCTGGCATTCGGAGCCAAACGCAGCATCCTAAAGAATTCTCATCCACGCAGAATGTTGGAGTTCGGTCAAGCCGCTCGCCATTGCCTTATCGCGATATTGGATAAAGTACTTCAGAGGTGTCCGCTGTCAATTTAACCAAGTCTTCAACGCTTTGCGAAATGCGTATTGACATTTTATTGAACAGAATGATCGATTCCAACTGCATTTCTGTATCTCTGGTTGATTGGGCAAAGCAGGAATATTCCGACTTCATTCAATCAGATCTAACGAAAAAGGAACTACAGGTAAATTTCACTGGTACTGCATGCATCAATACCAAAATTTAACTGCTTAATGTTTTCTTTATAAATCTGACATCGACAAACTTCGATTGGACGACCTCTACTGCAGTCTTCTACGAAACAAAGAAAGTTCTTAACACCTGTGGGCAGTTGGGAGGAATGTTTTGGTCTGATTCCATGGTAGTAGAAGGTGGTTTCAGCATAAGCAAGGATATGCTAATAGATTCGCTGTGCGTCGATACGGGAGGTTCATTTCAGGATACGTAATTTCCAAATAAATGAAAATAAAGACGTCACTCCCTTCTATTTACGACTTTTTATTTCAATTTAAAAATAAGCACCCGACGCGTTTCGTCCGAAGACAGTCTCAAGGGTGGCGTACAAATGTGGAAGGATCCTTATATACTGATTAGGCATAGTTGTGGCAACTCATTAAACTTGTTCATGACGTCTATTAAGTTTTGGCATTTTCATCGCTATGAATAATCATATATATCAATAATATATATATATATCAATATATCAATATATATATTGATATATCATATATATCAATAATCAATAATCGCTATGCTAATAGAGAATCTTCATGAGCGTTCTATCTTGTTGAAGCGTCTGATCCATAACGCTATTCATTATTATGGAGGGTTCTACATGTTTTGCTGGCTACTTCTTTTATCGGATCGGTTAAGTGTTCATCCCGGCCACGCAATGGCACTCGAACTAAAAAGGAATGAAGATCAGCAATTGAAAGGCAAGCATGTTGCTGAACTGGATTGTGAATTGAACAATATTGAAGCTCAAAATTCGATCAATAGAGAGAAACAGTGTGAACCTGACGACCAAGCTACGGTGCTCAAAACATTGAAGACTCGTTTGTGACTACTTGAAAACCAGATAAAAGCGCAACTCGTTTTATAACTGAGTGTTTGAAAAGTATAGCAATATAGTGTTGAAACATATAGCAGCAGTTATTTTTAAGCCTTAATGAGACAAAACGATTTTGCGATTATGATTAATGCTTTGGAATTAGGCGTTCTATTTGACACAAAAGAAACTGCAAAAAGAGAAATGCGAAATACCTAGTAGGTAACGGCACTGTTAAAATGGTGATAACACGAGGTGGTCATTTTATGACAATCATAAAAATTTTGATAAGCTCCTTGATTTTTGCAATGATATCTCCTGGATTTGAAAATTCCTGATGTAGTAGACACCCTGTACATGTAAATAGGCTACTCATTGAAATAGGTTTACAATAGACGGCGCGGTGGTTTTGATAGCTCAGAATGACAATGAGGTGGCAGTTCTTCGGATCTAATCCCCGTGCGCAGAGCCTCCATCAATTGTTGTAACCATTTGTTTACTGTGTCAAGGAAAGCACACATTTTTATAACCTAAAGATCAGTGGATTCTATCTTATTTTTCCGAAATAAATAATAGAATTTTTGCAACAAATAAATCATGCTGCAACATCCCATGTCTTTACTGTCCGCAGCTGCTGCCCTAATAGAATTTACTTGGGTCGAATCATCAACTGTATTTATATGCATTGCTGTGAGCGGTTAAATATTGTTATACTTCGTCATCTACAATATATGGACCTTTAACTTTGTCATTCAAAATCATGAAAGTACATATCAGCAAGGGATTACAAAGGAGCTTTAGTGATACAGTGTAAGCTTATTATTGCATAAACTTTGAATAGCTCGACTTCATGATGGTTTGAGCTTAAAATTCTCAAAAACTGAGACTGCAGCCTTAAGTCATTTATATAACATCTAGATTCTTGTTTAGCAACCGACGTCTTCAACCGCTTTCAGTGGGAGTCTAACATCACTAGCTTTGTTCAAAGTTCTGTCGAACTAGTAGAGATTGTAGATTAAAATAATAATAATTGGAGTATGCCTAATCTTGGAATCGAAGCGAATCTCGAATCATCAGCTAACTCGCGAATCGAATTTCGAAGCTTTGCATGACCCTACTACTGCATTTTATTGACTGATGACGTGGAACCAACACACCAAAATCTGCTGAATCCGTTGGAATAAACACATGAAGCATTGTTATTTTTCAAATTAATTCCTAACTTTGTCTATCTTTCAGGTTTCCATCCCGACGAATGCCGTACAAATATTTGCAAGCATTTGACACATTCGTGCAGCGCTGATCTCGTTGTCTATAAAACGTTTAAATTCTGCTGTAAAATGTAAAAATGTTCTTGTATTTTTTGAATGTTCCATTTGTAAAATTATAGGGAAGCTGTTCTAAGATTCCTCGTTTTTATTGTTGTATTGCAATGCTGATGCGCACCGGTACTTGTAGTCTATAACAACTGATTTTCACATGTCTAGCAATCCTTGATAATTCACTAAAATAAATCGATAAACAAAATTTACTTATTTGTAAATTTCTTTCGCAGCTGACTTTGCAGGATTTGTTAAAGGGTAGTCTACAAAGAGTAGGCCTATCTAAGCATTAGGGGATATTCATTCAGTTAGGGGGGAGTCTTCATTCAGTGAATCTTAATCAGCCACAGGCCCTACGCCAAATCACACCCAATCACCCAATTCGCCTGTGATGTGCGATGCAAGTAGAAATATCAAATATATGTAATGCTACCTCTGTAAACAAGAGAATTTTTGCCGATTCTCAAAGAGGAAAAAGTTCTTCGCTTTGAAATATGAAAATAAATTGAGCTGGAATCTGATGCTCATCGATTCAGATGTATAGGCCTCAATCTTTCGAATGTCGATCAAGCATTGCATAATTTGCTTTATGACCGGACAGATGCACACGTACCTTTGGAGAAGAAAATCAAGTTCTGAAACTGGATCAACCAAAGAGGTTGCGACATGCAATAGATGATCTATCCCGAAAGTCAGTCCTTAGGAATTGGGATAAAATCTAGCTTAAATTGCCCTTTTCTGCATAGAGTAGGTAGAGTATATGCTTTTCTGCAACAGTAATGTAGGCAGAATTTGACATTTAGTAGCATTTAGCACATGCATGTATCAGGAATGTTTGGGAGATGATTTTTGCTCCTGCAAGGATGATTTTCTGCATAAGAAATGAAAGTTGCTTCTACAGAGTCAACAGCTAGGCTAAGGCTACAGGAGTCGTGATATAGCCTACTGTCAGCCATAGAGTACGTAGCATTAAATCCCCAATGTATATACACTTTCGATTTTATTAAATGAACTCAAGGGTGATACAGGTTTTTGTCACCAAATGTGAGATATGCAATTTTTTGCAGTTTTGCAGAAATTACAACGGAATTGAGTGATCATGATTGTGATGCAGAAGCTGGGCAAATATATATAGCATTTCACAGATTCTCAGTGTCATGATAGCTTGGGAGAGTTAATGCTTGTTAAATTATCAATTCGATGGGTTCTTATAACTTTCATGCTCAACCTCGAGAATATTTTCTTAAGCGTGATCATCAGGCAACCTGCCACTGGCAGAACAAAATCACAATCAAAGACACTGATTTGAAGATTTGAATCATGCTGTCAGCACATACAGGTGCTGTGGGCCAGACAATGCACCGCACTCAGCACAAAAGCTGAACAAAGAAGCAATCAGCATTCCTAGAAGCACCTCGTTGATCGAGAAACAAACATAGGGAACAAATCAAGAGGAAGCAGCAAATGTGCCCGCAAAGCTGTGCTAGTCCCTGACAAGATCATTATGTGTGTCTCGCTAGTCTTTTTGATTATCATATGATAGGTATTTCGACCATAATGACATTTCGATGACGGATCGATTCATTGACCAGGATCATGGCAAATAGTAATTTCTGCTGGAACTCATGAAAGCCACAGGAAGTGGAATAGAGATTGGTGGCCTTTGCCCTTGATTTTTTAATGATTTTATCTATCTCACTGATAATCAAGTAGATGATCAATTTAATCAATTACATGAACAAATATCACACAAAAGTTTTTCATTTCAAAAATATCGATGCATCTTTTTCAAAAGTCATGGAGACAAGCTTTCATGTGATTTTCTGTTCCTTCATAAATTTTCTGCTGAACTTTTGCGGAACTTTTTGCAGACAGCAGTTCGAGAATTGGCTTTTTTTAAACAATGTGCTCTCAGAAACACTAAAAGAAAAGCTTTGTAATTTGTTTGTATGCGCCAATGCAAATGACAAGACTTGCTTGCATGGATTTAAAAATGTTTTTCATTTCTACTTTCTTTCACCGTCCTTGGATTTCCATCGAGGGAAATTTACTTGATGATGGAAAATATTAATAGACATTTATTGAAATATGTCACCAGGGATCATCAGTGATGTAATCTAGCCTTCAGGACAGTCTTGGTTAATGCTGCTGAAATTATTTACGTTAACTATTTAACTTAAAACTACATTACTTAATGTAGCGTTTGTCATTATAAGCCGAGAACATAGGCGCATAAGGACTGTCATCGTATCTCAGTTGTGACGTCTTGTTTTTTGATTTATGATTTCACGATTGCATCAATTTGCATGCAAACAAATGTTTCACAAGGCATTTGTTATTTAACTTCGCAGTCAAATTCATAAATCTTCGCTCATAGCATTCTATTAAATGTTAGCTAGATTTACAGCGGATCTCTTCTGTTTCATGCACAAACTTGACATGTCAAGCTAAAGAAAATGATCATGTAGCTATCCTCCATTGAAAAAAAAGCATGAGATGCTGATTCCACAATTTTTACTCAACTATTTTGTCCGTTTTTTCAGCTTTGCTCAGCCAAAAACATTCTTGATTCTTTCTTGTGTTTTTGTCAGATTTGATAAATGCTCATTAATTATTTTTTGAAGTTGTTCACTTGGACAACTGAGACAAAATGTGCCCTGCCTAATTAAGTGAAGGTGTCAATTATAGTAAGTTTTCGTGTAGTTTCCTTAGTGTCAGTTCAGAGATCAGAGATCGTCCCTCGTGTGACTTACTGTCTTGTCATCATCACTACGAAGTCAAGAAAGTGTCAGTGTTTGTCAACAGGTGAAGACAACTCCCGTCTGCAGATCTGAGATTCGAAGTTTCTGATCCCAATCGAGTGAAATGATAGGTCACCCATTGGGATTATTACACATTTGTCATTGAAAGAAAGGGCGGATCTTGATGATATTTAGATATTCTTGTAGATGTGAACTGTTAACACTAGCATTCTTTAAAAATCCAGATTTTACAACCCCATCATTAATACTACAAAGCAAATTTGTTGTGATCAGTTGACAGTTGAAGACATCAGTCAGAGTTTCGGAACCGGAGTCACCGGGAGCAGTGGTGGCAGGTCAAAGCCGGATCCTACGGCTGGTTACAAACAACAAGAAAAGTTAGAATGAAAAATTGATAAAGTACAAGCATAGCCATAACTTCGGAAATACACAAGGTTATCAAACCGAACTTCACACACGACATAACCACAACTCAGGCAATAGCGCAATACCACCCATAGACCAGCACTGCACCAAACACGTGCTCAGCAGAGCAAAACATTATAGCTCATCATTAAAACTACAGTGGAACCTGTGAAAGGCGGTCACCGAAGGGATGCAAAAAAAGTGACCGCCTTTCACAGGTGACCGCCATTCACAGGTCTGCCTGTCAAACTTCCCCTATTTTGATGAGAAATGGATTCTTTTCTTTGAAAATTAGATTGTGGCTATATTTTTACTTAGACACTATTCTGTAGACGCTCAAATATCAATAAAATTAATTCGGATACAGCCTTAGATTTCAGAATTACAGGCTAGTGATACACACAGTACTGTATTCCATGTAGGCCCTATATATTAATTCCGTAATGAATCATGAAATCACCAATTACCTATTGGCCACATGAAACTTTAGCAATAAAATTACGGCAAAGAAGGAATCGATTACCGGTACTCGAGTTAGATACTCACAAGGGTCATTTATCGCAAAAAACACATTAGAATTACGGTGAAGAAGAAAAATTCACTCATGTTGTTCACTAGTGTTGGTAGTTTCCTTCGTGAAAAAATCTGTGATCGCCATCTGTTTCTGCACTCGTCCTTTTCTTTGAATTAGAAGTTCCTCCACTTTCACTAGTGATGTCAGAATGTTCGCGGTCCGAAGGATAGCCGCTCCAGTTGATGTCGTATCGGTATCAAGCTTGTGAAGGATGTAAGAAAGTTGTCGTTTCCTGAATTTCAGTTTCAATGTCTGAATTATACCGGCGTCCATAGGCTGCAATTTTGCGGTCGTTCCGGGGGGAAAGAATTGCAACTTGATATTGCTCAGAGATAAATGCGGATGAACCGGCGCGTTATCCAGGAAAAGAATAACTTCACGGTTTTCGGCCACCATTTTTTTGTTCAAGGAAATAAGCCATTCTTTCATTAATTCGGTCGTCATCCAGGCTTTTTTATTGTAGCGATAGCTGACCGGCAGCTTCTTTACATCCAAGCGGCCGAAGCAGCGAGGTTTAGCCGACTTTCCAATTACCGTGAGCTTTTCGCGTTCGCCAACCATGTTAGAACATACGACGACAGTAATGCGGTCTTTGGAGCGCTTTCCACCTGTACACTTTTGATTTTTCAAAACGAAGGATTTCTTGCAGCCACTGTCCCTGAAAAATATTCCTGTTTCATCCATGTTCAGTATATTTCGTGGAGAAAATCTTTCTATCAATCCAGGAAGCTTCTCCATCCACTGCTCCGAAATTGCTTCGTTTACGGCTCCAGCTTCTCCACATACACTTCGAAAAACAATCTTGTTTCTGGCCTTGAAAGATTCCAGCCATCCATTGCTAGCTTTGAAAGTTGGATAGCCAAGTTCAGAGGCAAATTTTAGCGCTTTCTCTTTTAACATTGGCCCAGTAACAACAACATGTTGGGAAGAAACATCAGAGAACCATTTAAAGAGTAAACGATTTATGTCTTCGAATTCGGTTGACCTGTTCTTTTGCTTCCGATTGTATCAAAATTGTTGTCATAATCCTCTTCGTATGCAGCTCTATTTTCAAGATGTTTTGGATCTGGGTTCTGCCAACGTTCATCTTCTCAGCAATTCTTCTACTGGTCATGCCTTTGTTGCTCAGCCGTATTACCATCATCTTCTTATCGAGCGTTAAATGAGTAGGCTTCTTCGGTGCCATTATCGTCTTCAAAATATCGGATGATGCCAGCCTAATACAAACGGCAAATGAAACTCAGATATTCAAGTGACTCTCAAAGCACAAATCTAAATTAGAATTACCCTGTCTTGAGCCGTCGAACCTCCTAAGCTAACCAATCAAATTGAGAATCTAATTATAGCTACATGGGACTTCCCAAGAAGCTAAAAACAACACACTGACTATTGAACTTGAGCGTGTACACTGCCTAAAATATCTTTTTGGACACTTCATTCTGAGCGAGTTTCTTAATTGACGTAAAATCTATAATTAGAAGCCGTTTCAGCTGCCAATGACCTGCGAGGCCTTGTCTATTGTGTACGGCGCCGTAATGAGCGCCTTGCGGAAGAATTAGGGGAGTGGCTACTCGAAGCTACTCTGCATTCGGAATCGAAGTGTTCAAAAAGATATTTTGCACAGTGTATCTTGGCCGTGATTCGCAGGTTAGAAGTCCCCAAGGGAATCATTTTGCATGGCCGCTGACCGCAGTTCGCAGGTGACCGCTATTCACAGGTTTGGGTCCTATACAAACCAATGGAGAAAATCAAGGGAAACATAAATGGTGACCGCCTTTGCGCGGTGACCGCCATTCGCAGGTGACCGCCAACTCAGGTTCCACTGTATTTCACACAATCGCCACCAACCAATCAATTTCAAGCATAGCCATAGCGCCCAAGATATTCTCTCAATTAACGCAAACAACACCACAAACTAATGTTAATGATCGCAAAGGATGCGCAATTTAGTCCCCATCGTCCTCCGTGCCCTACAACGGACACAGCAGGCTCTCAAAGTTGACCTAATTTTACAGATTTCACGAAATTTCAACATCTCTACTAATTTCAAGCATAGCCATAGCGACCAAGATATTCTCTCAAATAACGAAAACAACACCACAAACTAATGTTGATGATCCCAAAGGATGCGCAATTCAGTCCCCATCCTCCTCCGTGCTCTACATCGGACACAGCAGGCTCTCAAAGTTGACCTAATTTCACGGTTTTCACGAAATTTCAACATTGCTTGTACTTTATCAATTTTTCATTCTGACTTTGCCTGTTGTTTGTAACCAGCCGATCCTACAGAAAATACCACGGCTTTGTCTTGAAGTTGTCATCACTGTAATTTGTGATTGTAGCAGGGTTGGTCAAAAACCCACATCAGAGTCAAAAACCCACTGGGTAATGGGATTTTTGGGGGGTTTTGAGGTGGGTTTTTGGGGTTTTTGGCTTGTTTGGGATTTTTGGTTCATGACGGAATCAGACTTCTGTGGATTTCTCGACACTAATTTTGAGGTAATATATTATTTTGCCAACAGGGTGCTCAAATATCACTGGTTATTGATTAATAGTGATATTATAATGTGAGAAAATGCATTCGTGTATTTGATGAACAGTAGTTTTCTCATACACATGAAATAAAGTATGGATCAATGAAATAAAGTATGTACCGGTAAGGGCGGCAACCTAATACGTTTCTGCTTCGCAATGTAGGATATTCAAGGGGACCAGGCGACCGGACCGCACACTGCGTGAGAATAAGTGTCACGAGGCTTTGATTTAAAGAATCAGAAATACTAAGCCAGAATCATCATTGACTTGACATTTTCATGAAACTAAGATTAGAGTTATAAGGCTTAAGCGCAGTCCGAGGCCATAAATAGAATGTGAAGATAGGATGCTTCATTTTGTTTTATTCGGTTTAAAATGCTTGCTCAATACCTTATATTAGTCCAGCTGTGTGACACAATAACTAAATTCCCTGCGTAATAAGCATGGTAACAAGGCATATTCACGCTGAATTATTTTATATCATCATTCATGCCGATCATGCAGGCTCAATAAAAGCGAAGTACGATATGAATTTCCTTATTGAAAGGGTACTGTGATTTGTTTACACCTTTGATAGGTAATTGTCATCAACCAATGGAGTGCGTCTGCTGTGTTTCCCCATGAACAAGAACAGCAAAAATCGCTCCCTGGACATCAGGGTCATCAATTCTCAAATTGAAAGGTCGACTTATAATATAGGCCTGCCTCTTTGTAGTGATAATATAAATAATAATAATGATGATAATATTAATAACTACAATAGCAACAATAATGACAATTGAATGCACGTATTATTATATTGATAACAATGACTCATCATCTAACATCGTGGCAAAACATGGAATGTCAACTCCCTTTAAACACTTGCGTTTTCTTAAGTATCGGACCTTGGGGTAAAAAAATTGGGGTTTTTGGGTTTTTGCCAACCCTGGATTGTAGACCTCTCAAAGTATGCTGGCCTTCATCTCATCTCAATGTATGACTTACTGCGAATATTCTATCTGGATTTTAAAGTAGATCGCGGACTTCTTTTAGATTGTGTCTCAGCCGAATACGTAAACGTCAGGCGCAAAGCTCTTGACGATCAGGATATAGGCCTACATATAAGCTCTCCTCAAATTTAATTATTAATAGCTACTTAATTCAATTCACTGATTACTACAGCACATTATTGGTTCTTCCTATAATTATTCCCTTACAGATGAATAGTTATTTTAAAACTGCCTCATTTTCAATGGAGTACCGTGCGTGGAAGTAGGTATGAAAGTATATACTTCGGAAAAATGCTCTTGATATAAAGAGAATTTTGTTTCAATTTGTAGGCACCGTATCCAATTGTTTCTCTTTATTGAATTATAGGAGAGCCTTGACATCTAGGTGGTTGAATCATCTCGTTCGACCGTCAGCACGAATTACTGCAGGGAAAGAGGCTGAAAATTGGACCTTCGTATAATGCAGACACTCTCAATGACTGTCACGAATCTGTGCGCCTGCCGAGTTCTACTTGCTTCATGTTCTATTATCAGAAAAGGAACTAAAAACGTAAATCTAACTGGGTGCGGATTGAAGACTTTGAAACCCCTTTTCATGGTGGCCGATGTCTAACTAAAATACCTCCATTAATTAATAATGCCTGACTCTGGACGAACTTTGTTCTCGCCTCTGATTAAGCACTAAGAGCTGTCGTGGTAGGAACTGAAGCCGAGGCTTTGATCAGTTCCCTAAAGATTAAGGTAATTGTCAAGTATCCCTCGGCGACTCATGCCTCATAAGGAAGTCTTAAGTGGGAAGCACCAGCTAGATCACTAGTTATACATTCTAGCATGGAATATATTCTGATCGCTTTCCATCCTGCATTTGTTTTTGCCTCCGATCGCAGATGCTTGCGAAATGTATTTAAGGACAGCAAGTTTCAGCTAATGTTTTATCAAGATGCTGTGTTTGTACACACACATTTTACACATATGCTTCCGTTTCGTCTTGAGATGTTTTGCAAATTCGTGAGGTGGAAAATTTGTGCAATGCCAGTGAGCCAAAGTCACATTTGTCAGAAATTGCAATAACGCCCACTTCGAATATGACTTTTGTACGTTCCACATTGTTGATTGCTTGGTTTTGCCGGACATGGCGGTTGTGACATAATCATTGTATTTCACAGTTTTCAGGAGATCAGATAACGATGCTCAATAGCAATAAGACAATCAAAGTCATCAGAATCGGATATCTCACCTATCGTTTATGTAGGCCCTATTTAACGTGGTATCAATACAAAGTTCAACAAAAGTATGTGTACTTTTGTTGTGGATTTACTGCTTCAAAAAAGCCCGCTTACGAAAATTCACAGAACAGGGATTCGCTAACTACTTAAGAAAAACAGCTACAGTAAGTAACTTATGAGAGATCGACAGAAGACCTACACCAAACCATTAGAAGTACGCTGAGGATTATTGCGATACCAATGCGTCTACTTAAATCTAATGCTACTGTGAAAATTCAACTATTGACAATAACAATTGGAAATGCAACCTCACTGTCTGATAAAAATATATTGTTTCTACACGCATGTGCTATCAGATCAGGTGAAAGTACAGACTATTGACATTTTAGAGAATTGTCAATAATTTTATAAATAAAAAGCGCACAGAATGCTTTCGAAGTCATAATAAAGTTTATTGAAATTAGGAAGAAAAATGTAAACCTGACATGTTTCGACTGGTCTTGTCAAAGGTAACCCAGCATGTGAAATTACATTGAAGGATAGACATTTTTTAAGAAGGAGAAAGTTGAGATACAGGTCAACACGCGATAGCAGCGGCAGACTGTGAGTCACCCGATTACCATGGCAAGCGAAGATTAATCACATGGTCCTTTTGCTTGCACAGGTTGGGATTATCACGTCTAATAAACAATGCCTCGAGGATACGTAAAATGCGGTCATTGTAAGCGTGGCATACAATCTCAAACTTGCTGATATGGTCATTCGGAACACTACAGCAACTGAGCACATGTTCAGTAATTGCAGAGCGAGAAATTCCTAAATGACCATTTAAGAACCACCTGGGTATGTGCTCCCGCGCTCGAACTGTCAGGGGTCGTGACGTCCGTCCAATATAGGTTGATCCACAACCACAACGAAAAGAATAAATAACAGAAGACGTGGCGGCCACTGGCAGACGATCTTTAGGAGAAGCAACAGGAATACAGTTGGTCTTAAAAATAATTATGGGTTTTGCGGCAGGAGCAAACTTGGCCAGCAGTTCATCGATCGATTTGCGAATGAAAAGACTAGATTTGTCACCATAGAAAGCAAGTTGACATAAACAGCCTTTCTTTCAGCGGTGCAACAGAAACATTATTGATCTCAGTGACTTCATATTGATCGATGAAGTGCTCAGGATAAGCATTAGACTTCAAAATAGCACGAATGGTATTGAATTCTTGGTCTAACATTTCATCAGAACAAATACGAAGCGCACGAATAAATAGAGAACGGACAAGGCCTCTTTTATAGGCAATGGGCACGAAACTGTGAAAACTCATGTAAACACCTGAAAAAGTTGGTTTACGGTGCACTGTGGTACACAGTTTCCCGTCAGGCATGCGTTGTATAGAAACATCAAGAAACGGTAGTCTGCCCTGCTCTTCACATTCAGAAGTTAAATTTATATGAGGATGAAAGCTATTGAAAATGTCAAGTAAAGATTCTCCTGCCTCCCTGCTCCTCACAAGAGCGAACGTGTCGTCAACATAACGATAATACACATGACACAAGGAATCAATATGACTAGACAAACTACTCTCAAGGTTTCCCATGAAAATGTTGGCAAAGAGAGGGCCGAGAGCACTGCCATGGCTACACCGTCTACCTGGACGGTAAAACTGACCGTCAAATAAAAATTGCACATTGCTAGAACACTTGTAAAGAAGCTCACTCAGAATGTCGGCAGGGATTCCACAAAGGTTAGGACACTTTCTTACCGTGTCAACAATGAGCCGGATAGTCTCACTCACGGGAACATTAGTGAAAAGGGCACTAACTTCAAAAGACATCATAGACGTGGCAGATGAATCAATACCACGAATGCTTTCTGCAAAAGTGAACGAATCCTTAACACAGAAGTTCGAGAAACACCTCTCAACAGGTTTGAGTAAAGATGCCAACCATTTTGAGACGTTCTCATAAACAGTCTTTGTCATCGATAAGATAGGACGAACAGGCACATTAGACTTGTGCGTCTTGGGAAGACCGTAGAGGCGTGGATACCATTAGATGAAGTCGTCAGTTCCTTATAAGTGTAATCCGAATTCACCTGCTTTCTCTTGAGCTTGAGTAATGTGTCAGAAATACTCTTGGCTATATTAGCTGACTGGTCTTTCTGGCATTGATCAACTTGGAACTTCGTCTGATCAGATAGAATTGAGTTCACTTTATCAACATAGTCATGTTTATCCATTATCACTACACCAGATCCTTTATCCGGTTTCAAGATAACGATGTTGGGATTTTTCTTAAGGTCGATCAACTCGTCGATGTGACACGGTAGAAGACAACTCCTCTCAATCCTTGCACTACCATACGTCGATGCTAGAGAAACTAGTTTTGCCTTGAGCACAGATAGATCTTCCGAAGTAGAATGACACACATCTTGAAGTTGCTGGAAAAGACTCTCAAACTCGGCATTGATACGAATCTGCTCAGTCTGTCTAGGTGGAACACAAAAGTTCAACCCCAAGCAAAGTGCTTGCTTCTGTGTAGTCGAAAGCGTAAGGGAGGATAATTGATTATCCTTTTCTCCATATCCTCAGGAAAGATGGGTGCACAGGCATCACGTAAACGTTGATACTTCGCAACGCATCGCTTTAGAGTCTGATTCACGACAAATTTGGACATCTTGTGGAATTTAAATAAGCCAATGAGATCAAGGGAATGCAACACAGAAGCGACTTGGTTGATTGAGTCATCGATGCCCTTAAGTAATTCGAGATCATTACATAACTCAGTCTGTAGAAAGTCTTGACATACATTCGGCGTGGCACTCAAGTGATTCTTCTTCAACTCCTTCCTTAAACGAGAAGTATAAATTCCATACTTAATGCACAAACGATCAAACTCAATCTTCTTCATTAACTTCGCACGTCTGCAACGTAGTGTGAGCAGCCAATCCAACTGTTTCACCTTGTCCCCAGGCAAGAGGCGCTTTATGTAATTGAAACAATTGTGTCAGAAATACTCTGTTTCAGTTGACAATTGTTTCAATTGTCAATAAGTCAATAAATGTTTATTTCCAAATACTTTGGAAAACATGGAAAAATATGGGGAACATGTGTGTGAACAAAAACATTCGTGTTTCAAACACAACTATTGAAACTCAGACATGAAAAGTACATTTCAAGCGTGCGATCAATTTCAACAACAAAAAATCGTATTCAGGAAGGAGAGGAGAAAAATTTGTTTCTAAATGTCATTCAGTTTGTGTTCTCTGTAGCAGACTGTCGCAACTCTTTAGCTTTTTGAAGGAATTTAGCAATGCATTTAAGATTATTTGGAATATGCGTGTTCATCAACTTGTAGAACTCAGTTGTACTTTTGCAGTGGCATAATATCGGTGCTAGTTCCTGTCGTAATTTCTGATATCTTGAACATTCAATCATGAAATGATACAAATTTTCTACCCGTAAATCACTGCATTGCTCACATCGACGTTCTTCATACCTCAAACGATTTCCATAAATGCCGGTGACAACTTCTAAGTTGTGGTTTAATGCTCTATACTTCAGTATGATATTGATATAGTTATAATCGATATCAACATTTAGATATGACTTAATAGTATCGTCAAACAGACATAACTCCAAATAATTTAGACCAGAATGGCTATTTTTTGCTGAGGACATCCACTGTTCCCTATGATAATCAGCTAATCGACCTTTTGTAATCTTTAGATATAATTGTTTATCAACAATGAACTGTGTATCCCATAATTCAGATAGGCTAAGTTTTGTAAGCAATTGCTTTATTCGCCAGCACCATGTGTATCTACTATCGTGTCCGTTTGAAGTAATATTTGAATAAATCGCCTTATATGCTTCCTTTATGATGCTTCTGTCATCGCTTGTAATGATTCTTATCCAATAACATATTGCTGATTTATAAAAATGAAAACTCATCGGATGTATTCCAAATACCTATGAGACAATAATTTGGAGTATTCCGCTTTAAATGATGAAAGCTTTTATAAAATTGAAATTGCAGTCGATCTAAACTTTTTAAATTATTAAAGAAACAAAATTCTGCACAGTATTTCATCTTCGATAAAGTCAGCATTTCAAATGTATTTTTTAGAATATCTCCACTAACTTGGCCAAATTCTCTAAGCTGTTTAGCTGTTAAATATGCAGCTTGTTTACCTTTAGCTGTCAATTGTTCCAAATGGCATTTATTATTTTTTGATATCCACATTCCTAAGTATCTGTATTTGTCAACAACTTCAATGGACACCTTTCTGTTATTAAGATTGATATCTAATTTACTCAATTTAGCGCTGATATTATGAGTCATAATCGTAGTCTTGTCATAATTGATGCTGAGTCCATTTTCTGAACAAAACTTGTAAAGCGCTACAATTTGATTATTCAAGCCACGTTTGCTCTCACTCATTAACAGTATGTCATCAGCATAGATGAGTGATGATACCTCGTAATCAAATATTTTTTTGGGTCAAATTTGCTTTTGTCAGCATCTAAGATATGAATTAAATCATTTATATAAATACTAAATAAAGTTGGCGATAACGCGTCACCTTGGGGAATTCCATTCTCAAGTTTGAAGGACTGTGTCTCGTTGGCATCGAAAAGTACTTTGTATTCTTTGTTTATGATAGTCTTAACTATCAATGATATAAGCTTGCATTTAGGTATCAGACGCTTCAATTTAACAATCAATCGCTTTTTGGGAATAGAATCAAACGCTTTCGATAAATCTACGAAGCACAAGAACAAAGGGCGTTTCATATTTTTGTAAATTTGCATGACTTCTTTGATAATTAATATTATCCAATGCAGAACTTCCTTTTTTGAAACCGGTTTGATTCTTCTCTATCACTTCATTTCTAAGCAGCCAACCATTCAGTCGTGCATTAATTATTTTTGTTAGAATTTTCTCTATACAAGATGATAGATTAATAAACCTATATGAATTGGGATCATTTTTACTTCCTTTTTTAAATATTGGGGAAATCCAACTACTATTCCAAGGGATTTCATCAGGTTTGCTTAACACGTCATTATATATTTTTTCCAGAGTTTCGACTGTTTCGTTTTCACATGACTGTAATACTTCGTAGACAATTTTGTCTGGAACACTTGTTTTCCGTAGCTTGTTTTCTGTAGCTTAAGAGCATTTTTTATTTCAGTTTGTGTTATTCTACTATCTAGATGATCAATGCTTAACCAGGCTTTAGAAATTTTTGGTACATATTCATGAGATATATCTATGTTTCTTGACAGCTTGGAGTCGTTGCTTATAATATGGTTACAAAATTCTGAAGCATTTAACCTACATTTTCTACGTTTCAGCCTTGCAATATCCTTATTTTCATTAATTAGCTGCCAATATCGTCTATAATCATGATTCATTTGTGCATTTTTCAAATGTATTAGCCTATTTCGCTTTTCTTTTCTTCTATCCACTTTTACAATTTTATTCAAAATTCTTTTACTTTCCATCAGTCGAATGAGATTTTCATTTGTAGGGAATTGTTTCCAGCGAGATACATTTTTTTATGATTTTTTCTAAATTCTCGTGTCTCACTTGATAGAACTACCTTTCGATTTTGATTTTTAGTGTTCATGATACATGATGAATTAATCGCATTTAATTCTTTATAAATAGTAATGACTGACAATTTATTTTCCAGAATTTTTTATTCAAATTTTCACATTGTTTTGTAAACTTTTCATTATCAAAGCAGTTAGAAACATTTGTTACGACTTGACTACGATTTTTTTGAACGATTGATTAAATCTTCAAAATCTAAACAAAATGAAATTGCAAATGCTATTTTTGAAGTCAGAATCACAATCACCGTGAGACAGTGATTGTAATTTCATTTCGTTATTTCGTTGCACTTCAGACTATGTACATGATGGTTTTGGATAAAAAAATTTGATCACCTATGGACATTGCACAGCGCTTGAAAATTAATTCACAGAATCGAAAATATTTATCAATTTAACTCACCCTCAAATAGGACCCCCTCGAATAAAACCCGCACTTGAATGGCAAAAAATCATTCAATCCGCGAGCTGTGTTCAAGAAAGTGCTGTGACATTCTAAAAATAACGAATGATATTCTATAATTGTGCATAAGGGTCCATGTTCTTATTGTTAAAATTGTACTAAAATATAGTCATGTGTAGGAAATTGTAAATATTTTGCAAAATTTTAGGAATCTGAAATTGAGAGCGATGTTTGAAAGCTTATTTAAGAACGATATAATACTTCATTAAAAGAATAATTTCTGAATTAATTTTCATCTAGAAAAGTTCGGCAGAACCTTAGGGCAGGTTCGCCAAACCACCTAGCGTCTAAAAACTTGAGGCTCAGCCGAACCGTAGATTCAGTGCACCCCTAGTGATAAGTGAATATATACCTATCCTTTAGATAATCCATCATCACATCCTTTCTTATGTGAATTCATAGCAGTATCACATTAAAAGGATGAATTCATTTTTTTTTTCATTTGCATAGGAAACAATTACTTTGACTTATGCAGAATGGGAAATAGATCTTATTATCCTTGCTAATGAGTAAAAGAATGTTGTTGATGTAATTTTCTGTTCACTATTAATTGAACAGAAATGTTTTGACACATAATACTTTGTTGCATCTCTACAAATGATGATAAAAGTGATAGGGTTGACAGGAGGTAGCTGAACAAAAATACTGGTAGATAAAGTATTGTGGAGTAGATCAAGTAGCCCATTGTTTTTCATGCAAATATCAACTTATTTTGTTATGCAGCACACGTTTCACAAGGCATATATCACAGCAAGAATCTACAGCGCATGCTCTATATAATATACTGCAACCATAGTTTTGAAAAATTTTGAACTTTTTTGGCATTGGAATTGCAGCTAGCTTTCATGAAAATTCAAAAGTTGGCTTATTTAATTAGCAAAACATACGCAAGTGAGAAATGCTTTTTAAAATGACCATTGTAATTTCCCGTAAAAGCATGCGCTGCTGAAACTGTTTATTATACACTATAGAATCACTTACTACTTGACCCCATCAAGGCAATCTCATCCCTGAAGTAATTATAGATGAGCCTGATTATCGCCTGATAGAAGGAATTATTAGAAATGTACTTGATTTTTTTGGAAGCTAAGGAATCACATCATTCGAAGTGCGATGGTAAATAGATGATTCACCTCAGAATTATCTCGTGTTAGCGAGCTTGTGTGGCGAGTGACATGTGTGAACCTAAACCGCATTTCTTCGAACAGCATCAGCGGCTGCTAATCGAAGGCGTCTATTATTTGACGATCAACCACGCAAGTGCATGATTCCAAAGTTTTTTGCCCTCATTATATGTAGGAGCTGTGTCATTCATGCCTAATTTAGCTGCTTTCTAGTATAACTCTTGAGAAGATTGATTTAATGTGAATTTTCGGTAGCGAATTCTCCAAAACAAATAACGCTTGCCAAAAAAAATCAGTTTATAGGATCACTTAATTTGGCTTTTAGACACTGCATTGATGCATAAAATCTAAGTATCTTGTTGGTTATTTTGTGCAGATATAGTTTGTTCAATCCATGTAATGAGGAGATAGGCACATGTAGAGTTGTTTAAAAAGTTTATGATGCCCTCGAGTTATGCTAATTGTGCGATTTATGCGAAACCCACGATTTGTGTGTATTTTGATGCGTACCATATATGAAGTGGTGCCATGGGGCTGTTGGTGCAGAATACAACAAATACCAGAAATTCTTCATTGGTAGCTCCTTCAGACCACTTCATATACGCATCAAAGAACATGCAACCATCAAGCATTCATCAGTGTACAAAAATCAACAATGCCAAAGCGATAAGAAAAATTTTAAAGTCGAAATAAATTCTTCTGACCACAATCCCGACAATATGAGACATCGAAAAGTTGCAACCATATTTAAACAGCAACAGTGAAATGGATGACTATAAAAA
Organism: Prostheceraeus crozeri; assembly: GCA_907163375.1. Lineage (NCBI taxonomy): Eukaryota > Metazoa > Platyhelminthes > Polycladida > Euryleptidae > Prostheceraeus > Prostheceraeus crozeri. Next base: position 241,640 of record CAJQUW010014877.1, read on the forward strand.
TGTTTTATGCTTCTGATATTATTAAGACCGCAGATAGTGGTACTGGGCTTGACCCTAAGCTGCATTCATTATACATGTCTACGTGCTATAGATCGTGGTCCTGGACATGACCTTAAACTGTATCCACTTTGTAAGTCTCTCTGCTTACTCTGTTGAGCTATGATGTGATTCCAAATTATATGTCACTGTTTGGTCAACCCTGAAGATGGAATGTGGATTTATCCCGAAATGCAGCGGTAAAAATATTTAGAGAAATATATTTTCAAATTCTTGGCCCTTCCCAATCAACAAATAAAATAGTGTCGATTTAGTTGAACGGTTTGCAAGGGACATTACATATCGGGTGTCCCGAAAGTCGCGCTAAACTTTTAAAAGGCTGTCATTTGCTTCATTTCAATCATATTCACATGCGAATTTTTAAAAAATGTACCTCAGATCGGGGAATTTGATGTAGCATATTTGTTTTTATACAATCAAAACATAATTACCATTTTTTGGCTCTGAGACTTAAATAACTAAAGTCATGTATATCGATGTGTAAAAAATACGTGGGTCGTTCCGAAAGTAATGTCTCCCAATTTTTATTAAAAAAAAAAAGTAAAAGAGATCCAGAGATGAGAGTAACATCATTAAAGCAAGCGTAGTTTCTTTAAACTAGAATTAATTTTTTAAGAGAGTCAACATCAACATAATAAGCCAACACCGAGACAAATGAAAACATTCAACATAAAAAAAGAGACGACAAAAAATTTCGCACTGAAAATTCACTTTTCGACATAGTCACCACCACCTTCAATACATGTCCGCCAACGATGTACAAGGGCCTATGTGCTTTGCTCGTAAGAGGCGGTCCACTGCTTTACTGCTGCTCTGATGACGGCGTTCTTGTCTTCAAAGTGCCGACCTCGCAATCCATCCTTTAGAGGCCTGAACAAGTGAAAGTCTGACGGAGCCAAATCGGTCTATACAGTGTACGTGGTGTGATCCAAAATGTCCCGGACTAACCTACTTGCAGATAACCTGTGATAACGAATACTACTTCAGATGTAAATTTAGGTCTTTAAGGCATGAGAAATATGGTTGCCGAAATTTTTCCGGTCAGTTTTCTATTTTTAAAAAATATTTTTACATTTTAACATGAATTTCTGTATTTTCTGAATTGATCGAGATCCGATTTGTCTTATTGTTATAGTTAGATTGATTTTGATTTGTACCTTATTTGACGGATATCTTTGCCATGAATATTGCACGTCTTTTGTTAATTGCTTCATGTGTTACGATATCAATCAGTGAAGTTCATTCAGCACGCATTCATTAAGAAATCCGTGTCAACGATGGTTCTTTGTTCTATCAGTTTTCATGATGATGTGACAAGCGTGTCTCAGTCGAATATCGCAGTGTGATACGATACCTGATCCGCGGCTTCGCTAATGGTGACATTCTAAAGGAATTAAGCCTGGCATATGGAAGCAAAGCTCCATCGAGAACTACTGCTTATTTCTGGATACGCGAATTTAAACGCAGAAGACAATCTGTGGAGCAATTTTTCAACTGTTGGCCGCAGGAGATTCCGGAAGAGAAATCGAGTCAGTGCGATGAAGTGATTACAGCACACAGAAGGATAACCATCCGTGAGTTGTCAAGAGAGTTGCGAATCAGTTATCACTCCTGTCATGACATCATCGAAAGACTTGGATATCGCAAACTGGCATCACGTTTCGTGCCGAAAGTTTCTGTCACCTGAAATGAAGGAGAACAGACTTCTGGCGGCACAGGCACATTTGGATCTCCTCGAAATGCACGGAGATCAGTTTCTGAACTGCATCCTTACAGAGGATGAAACACCTTTAAGTTTGTATCTGCCTCAAAGTAAGCGAGAATCTGCAGAGTGGCGAAAAATCAGGCGAGTCTGCTCCTTTGAAAATGCGATCCCGCGGAACATCACATCGCCGGTCGTTGATGCTGACGGTCTTTTGGAACGCTTCGGGAATCCAACTGGTTGACTGTGCGGATAAAGGAAAGAATCAATAGCGAATATTATTCCAATCTGTTATCTGAAGCGAGGAAGAAAATAAGAAAGCCACGAAACATTCCCCTCTACTTGCTTCATGACAATGCTCCGATTTCACACCTCGCAGGAGACAACCAATGCCTTAACGAGAAACGGATTTCAACTATTGAGCCATCCTCCTTATTCACCTGACTGGCCCCAAGTGACTTCTATCTGTTAGATTCCTCAAAAAGCATCTTCGTGACACATTTGAATCGCCAGTTGAACTGCGGGATGCAGTTACTGAGTTTTTTGATTCTTTGACACCGAATTTTTCATTTAAAGCTTTTTGTGAATTGAGACTTCGTTGGCAAAAAGTGACGAATGCTAACGGCTCATACATTGAAAAGTAAACTGTTTTCTGGAACAAAACATTTGTTTTTCCGTTAATTATTAGTCAGGTTATTAGTGATAGCTTAACTGTCAAGTTAATCTAAATATATTAATTCTAAATCGCTAGAATTTATAGGAAAATCTTGAAATTCAGACAAAAATGTTTGAAAATTTTGAAAAAATAGAAAACTGACCGGAAAAATTTCGGCAACCATATTTCTCATGCCTTAAAGACCTAAATTTACATCTGAAGTAGTATTCGTTATCACAGGTTATCTGCAAGTAGGTTAGTCCGGGACATTTTGGATCACACCACGTATGTGGCAGCACCGTCCAGCCAAACTTCGACACGCACTCTCTTGTTCTCAAACTTGCGTAGGGTCTGGCATTGTCCTGTTACAAAAAGAAAGTATTCTTCTTTTGCGGCCTCTTACAAGAGATGCGGTCCTTCAGCTTCGACAACGTTTCGATGTAGCGGTCTGAGTTGACCGTTGACCCAGGCTCCAAGAAGTCCAATAAGGCGACGCTCTGCGTGTCCCAGAAGACTGAGTTTTTTCTCAGATGGCTGAGTTTTAAACTTTATCTTTGATGTAGACCCGGTATGGTGCCACTCCATTGACTGTTGTTTAGACTCGGGCTCGTAGTGTTGACACCACGTTTCGACAACAATTCGACAGCAATTCTCGACTGACAGCCACTCGTTGATCTTTGTTTTCCTGTGTAAGCATGCATAGAGCTCATCTGGTGCACACTTTGCTGTACCCCAAGTTCGACAGCATCATTTCTACTGCCCCAACACCAACATCCACAACAGCTCGCATTTGTGCGACCGTGATCCTTCGATCCTCGCGAATGAGCTGGCCGAGGCGTTCTGCCTTTTCGTCGTTGTTGGCTCTGCAAGGTCGTCCAGAACGAGGTATATCGCACACGTCTGTATCGCCACTTTGTAATCGACGAACCCATCTCACTGAGCTCACGTCAACCGCCTCAGTTCCGTAAACGTCGACGAGGCGCCGATGGATGTCAATTGGCGAAACGTGTTCTGCGTTTAAGAATTCAATGACACACCTCTGCTTTTGACGAACGTCCATGACGAGATGATTCCAAAGACTTAAATGATTCTTAATTTACTCTTTCTTGCTTATAAAGAATCGATTGTTATCGCAGCGTATCACGAATAAATAGTGTAGTGCTGCTTCAATCGATCGATTCGATTTCATCAGTCTTTTGGACACACACTGCATCAGTTGTCATTACAAAGTTTTTCGTCGTCTCTGTTTTTATGTTGACTGCTTTCATTTGTCTCGGTGTTTGCTTATGTTGATGTCGACTCTCTGAAAAAATTAATCCTAGTCTAAGAAACCATGCTTGTTTTGATGTTGTTACTCTCATATCTGGATCTCTTTTACTTTTTTTAAATAAAAATTGGGAGGCATTACTTTCGGAACGGCCCACGTACTGATTGCAAATTAACATTTTACTTAGCCAATAACGAAGCATACAATCAACAAAGGAAAAAACAAACTCTAATTCACAAATGAATGTTCATATAAGATATTGTTCAATTGCTTCTCCTCCACACTCGATCACCGCTTCCAACCTCGAGCGCAGACTCAGAACAGATCGTCTCAATTCACATGAGTCGATGTTCTCAATTACCATCGTTATCCTCTCCTGTAGCTCGTGGAAGTTTCTTGGAGTGAAGCAGTAGCATAGACGGTCTTTCACAGTGCCCCAGAATTAGAAGTCCAGCGGCGTTAAATCTGTCGAGTGAGCTGGCCACCGGTTTGGATATCCTAAGGCGATAATCTGATCATCAGGGAATATGCGAGACAGGAAAGATCTTGCAACATTCGAAAAATGTGGAGGTGCCCCATCTTTTCGGAAGATTGAAATTCATGGGCCGTCTCCTTCTTAGTTGTGGGATGACATGATCGCGAAGCATGTTGGCATAATTTTCTCATGTAGCGGTTCCAGGAAAGAAGAAAGGAGTTAGACGGTATTGCGCAGAATAACCGTACCAGACACACAGTTTTGGAGCATGGATGTCTTTATCGATGACTTCCCGCGGCTTCTCCGATTCCCTAACGATACAATTGTGGCAATTCACATGGCCCACTATTGAGAAATAAGACTCATCAGTCCACAGAATCGGCTCGAGATCGAGTGCACCTGACAGGGGGAACCGTGCGAAAACAATGCGCTTTTCCTTATCATCAGCTGTGAGTGCTTGGTTAGTCTGCAGTCTGTATGGGTAGAGGCGCAATCTGTGTCGTAGGATCCGTTGAACACTGGTTTTAAGAACACCTCTTCTCCGAGAAACCGAACGACAACTGGCAGCTCCAAATTGTGGATTTGACTGGTGCGTTTCCAGTTCATCCCTTAGACATTCTTCCCTTTCATCCTCGAGACTGGGCTTACCCGATCGAGACTTACCTGTTACTGATCCAGTCTCTCTGAACCGCTGAATCAAGCGTGAGATGCAGTGCTCAAACTGAGCGGTAATTTTAGGTTTTGGCATGAAAATGTCGACCGGGCGTTTGGCAAGACTGGCTAGGATGAAATGGGATTGTTACTTAACCGATGGAATCGTGATTTTTTCCGTAGATTAGGTATAGCGATGCAGAAAACTTCGATGTATGAAGCTTTTGAGATTTCTTATCTTGCTATATTGGCTGATTTCCAGTAAACTTACAGGTGTTCGTCTGGCAAGTGTAGTAGGACTAATATGAAAAGTCAAGAGTGGGACGTGGATTTTTTGTCGTGTACGCGAATTGTACGTAAATTGTGCGTGATTTTTTTCGTCAGGGTGGACATCCTGTTTATGTCAGCAAGTTATTATCTCTTCCCAAACTTAATATTTTGAACGTAGACTTCTATTATTTTTCTCAACACTGGTATCAATATATTTTGACTGCTAAACTATGATCGCTTATGTTTCAGGTGAAGTGAACATGAAGGAAGAGGATGAGCTGGGTGGAGCATCTCAGGCCTCGATTATGCACACTTTGACAGAAGATGTTCGCCAGCAACTTTACAGTGTCCTCAAACGTCAGGGAATGATCGACAAGATGAAGGTGGGCTGTTTGATAATTTCTAACAAATCTATCGTACTGTGGAAGTATTCCTAAAATATGAAATCATATGAATACATGTAAATATTTTTTGCATTGATGAAATATGATTCTTTGTATGACTAATGAAATTCCCATTCATCATTTGGAAGAGTTTATTGTATGTAGTAACAAGTAGGCTATATTGCATAAATATTAAGACGCCGTTGGGCTAGATCAGCAATTGCGCCCCCAAGATGGAAAACACATAACTATGAGGCCCATTATTTCAAACAAACAGGCTATGTTACACAAATTTCCGACGAGGTTTTGGAATAGACGTTATCAATATCAAGAATTGACAGCGTTTGTGGACGAAAGGGGTCAGGCTGCATGAGCTATATATTTGCAGCCTTCTTCTAAGTCTTACTAAAATGCTGTAGAAGAAAATAATTTTTAACTGTGAGTAATTTTGAGTCTAAAACTGATGTGATTGACCATTTGGAATGCCTTTTGATAGATCATTTTAAAAGGCTGTTGACAACTCTTCGCCTATTTCATATTCATTTATAAGCTCATCGTTTGAGTAAAAAGAAAAATCAATTCAGTACAGCATTACATGACAAGGGATTCATATTGCAGAATTACATGTTAAAAGGGATGTACACTTGTATGTCGCTTTCTTGATAAATAGCTGACCGCGGAGCGCAAAAATTAAGAATGCTCTGAATTGGTTGAATTTTATATGGGATGTGACTTCCTACATTTCGAGGAAGTCTGAGATGCCTTTCAATTTTTTTTAATTTTCCAATTTTTCCTGAAATGCGTTTTCAGAGACATATTAGAGAAAGGCTGATACTATTTCACGAGTCTCAGTGGCATCATCATGACTGCTTGATGTCCTCCAGGAACTTCATAGACAATTTCATCATGGATTCCGTTGACGCTCATCAACCTATTAGACGCTGTCATCCACATAATCGGCGCTCTGATCAGTCTTTCAGACGACCTCATTCTCCTCCAAGGTACTCTCATAAACCTCATGTGTCATGAACATCATCATGGTGACTTCGCAACACTGAGTTAGAAATTTACTGACACTTTTTAGCGACAGTTAGGCCTCATTATATGCTATGTACATGTATTTAGTAAAGGGTTGTCTACAAAGATATAAGAGAAAGTTTCTTTGTTTCGTACACGCAATCACAAAAGTCACAAGCTCTGGAATGTCCTATGAATATTTCACTCTGTTACATGTTGCATTAATAAAAACACAGGTCATCCACACATAATTCTAATATTTCAAACTTTCGCAAGTTACGCACGTATTTTTCAAATGAGATAACTGTTTCGCCAAGTCATCACTTGCTTTGCGATTCTCTTCAACTGCCTTCCGTAGGGCATTTGATTTCGTGAGGAAACTAAGGTTTGCCTCCTCTTCTTCTCTTTGGACAAGTTCATCGGCATCCTTTGTGAGGTACGCAGCATCAGAAGCTCATCATCAGAAACTAAATTGACACAAAAGGAATCGAGACGACTGGACGAAATTGCGAATGTTTGGAATTCTTTCCGCTTTTCCGAATACGTTTCTGCTACCAAGGAATGGGGCTGTTCTTTTGCCTTTTCAGCTTCGTTGGAAGAAATGCGCTTCTTTTCAAGCAAGAGAGTTACAAAAAGTTCAAAATCCTGTTCACATTCATGTTGTTTACTCAAAATCTTTTTTCTATCAAAGCAAGAACTGAAGTTGACAACATGATATAATGAAGAGGGTTCTAGAATGAAGGGTTTTTCAGTAAGGTCTCACAGATGTTGCGGCATTCTAAACGGAATCATTGGCGTTGAGTAAGAGAAAGTATGGTGTCTGTCCCAAGCGTTTATTGTAATACCACTGTCGATTCGTTCTGTCGGAAGTAAAGTTTATCATTATCCTGAATAAATAACAGTATGTTCAATGTTGTAAGAGGGTCAACCTGTTCAGTAGAAAGATATCGTTTCAATATCTCCATCGAAAGGGTCAATTTGTCCGACAAAAACGGCAGCATGGGCTTTTCAGGTCGGAATCTTGTCAAGAAGTCAGTGAATCCCCGAGACAGTGAAAGATGAAAGTGTAATCTTGGCAACGGTAATGGATCATTGACCACAGTTCGCATGAATGCTGAATGGTTTGTTTCGATGCTGCGACAGTATTGATGAAGTGTTTCAAATCCGTGAAGGTGGTGATCAATCTTTTCATTACGGTCTTGTTTCCAAACATCTGCGAGCACAGTACTTAAGTGGAAGCACGTGGCTTATTGTTAATGTCCAATAGTTATCGCGTTTTGCTGGACCATCCTTAAACAAAGAAAAAGCTTTCTTCATCAACGTGTCAACTTCCCATTCAACGGACTGGAGGGCTTTGTTATGGACGTTGTGGACGAAATGAAGTCCGCAAGATCCGGTTTCCTACAGACGCGATTCATTATCACCTTCATCGATCATAGTCTGGATTTCTCTGTACATGTAGAACTTCCGATTTACCGCTTGTTGATTTTCCGATTATCCACCATAGAAAATTGGTGGACCTTCGTGAGAGACATTGTACCCAGTCCTACAAGAAAGCCTGTGATCAAGTCGTTCGATGCGCAATGACCCAAATGCTGAGAATCCAAAAAGCGGGGTACAACTATCTTTCTGTCAGTGACTAAGTATCTCACATGGAGGTCCATTTGGCTTGTTTGTGTGACCTTGCTGAGGATTTGATCAAAAGATATGGCAAAAAACTCTGGGTTTTCAAATGGCCCCTCAAAATCCTTAAGAAATAAGGAGAAAGTCCGAAACATATGTATACAATGATATGAAATTGAAAATGCATTTTTAATTGATTTCGGACAATTTCAAGACTTGATTTATTCTGATGGGTTCAGAACAGTACAATCTTCCTTGCAACTGCATTACCTGCTGTTCACGGCTTTGGTCTGCTCGCCATTACATGCATGTAGCACATGTATATTCATAAAAGCTGGAATTCACAAAATATAAACAAATTGGAAAAGTTTGCATCGTTGTCAAGTTAAGTTAAATTTTACAATTTCGCTGTATGATTAACTTTATCGATGGAGAGTCCTACCTCATGTCAGAATACCAACAAAACACAAAAAAATCAACCTATTTCAGCGCTCATGGTACACTATACCAGATCCTTAAAATTGACGTTCATCTTGACATTGAACTTCAACCATATCCCAAAATATTCTATAGGCCCTATACATGCATCAATAAATAAAATGTCAAAAATACTGGATGGAAATTTTTGTATTCCGACGCTGCATCACAATTACTATAGATTAGCTAGATTTTATAAGAAATACATCATCAATAATGATAAAAAATTTCACTCGAATTACTGAAATAAAGAATTCAGCAAAAAGTTGCAAGCTTTCTTTTGAAAAGAATCTAGCTTTTGAAATTTTACTGACTTACACAAAAATTTACTGATATTTTGCTGACGCAGAGAATTTACTGACCGTGGTCACCATGATCATCCTAATTCGTTTCTTAGCCTATAGGTCTCCATGGCCTCATCACAAGTCATCACACAAACATCACTTGTTCCTTTAACTTATCTAAGCCCTCATGAACCTCCAAGTCACCCTCACGAATTTCTCATCCCAGTCTCTTAGTCACCCTCAGTCTAAAAGACAACCTCAATGAATATCATGAGATTTGCAATTAGCAAGGTAGTGAAATTTCGACGCGTATTCATTAAATATCACTTTGAAGTTGTAACACACTTTTGACAAATCGCCTAAGTTAGTGTGCCTGCAATAATTAATAAATGCTGATTTTTGCAAACACAATGTAAATAGAATTGTTAAATATTGAGCTGCAACCTCAGTTGAAAATCTCATGAATTAGATCTTAAAATTTGAAGCTTAGTAATTTTGTCATTTGAAATGATTTTGGATGCTATCTAAAAAATTTAGTCCTTGTGATCTAACCGCAAATTTATAAATGTATGAGATGATGACACTTCAGTTTTCTTCTTAGAAGGATCGTCGTTGACTTCGAGCCGCCGTTGATCTCCGTTGAGGGGGTCCTCCTTTTTTACCCACCCCTCAATGTTGAGACATTTTCCTTCTTGACCACTCCTCCCTGACGCAGAAATTACTCCCTCGGGGCTAGTACCTAACCTTTTCCTAACTGTGATATGAGAGGCGGAGAGATTAGAAGTGCAGGATGTCAAATCTGCGGTGAATTTTTGTGAATCTTGAACTAGGGCCCTACTTCTGTAATGCTGTTTGTCGCATAGGAGCCGTGATTCTAAGAGTGACTTTTAAAATTACATATCAAGTTTGAAATACAACAATCAAGTATTGCTTTTGCCTATTTAGGCACATTTACATAATCTTGCTTATCTTTCGTTTAAATTTAGACCGTCCGTGCGCTGCAATTGATTGTACCTTATTCGTACTTCTGTTTTGCAATATATTTATGATCGTTGAGTGGAGAATTCTACTACTTTGGAACATCTGGGATGATCGTAACTTTTTTGTTACTCCATATATACTAAATACTACATACAGTACTATGCTGTTACTATGCTGTTACTGATATGTATTGCAGTAATATATTGCAGTATATATATATATATATATATATATATATATATATATATATATATATATATATATATATATATATATATACATATATACACTGCCTTTCGTTAAGTCTGTCTGTGTTGTAGCATTTTTGCTTCAGTTTATTTTGATGAAGTGTACTCACGAAGAATGGAAAACTTTTCCATGTAATTGATAAAACATCTCCCTGTGATAGTAACTGTCGTCAAGGAATTCTTCATGCATGAAGCCAAATATTTTGAATTACAAGTATATTGAAGTCAAGGTTACTTATCAATTGTCACGCAATCAAACAGAGATAATGTAGTATGCATATACGCATATGCGTTATTTCTCTTTGATCGATTGACAATAAAATTTATATAAATGTAACTCCATTCTTATTTGCAGCATTATTAAGAAATCAGAGCACGACATTCATGTAAATATTCTTTGCCAAGCTTAAATTTGGTTCTGGATGTTGGTCCGTGGCACAGGGGTTAAGCGCTTAGTCTAACGATCTTTCGGACTAGAGGTCGAGCCCCGAAAGTGTCATTGGAAGTCGGCATCCGTATTGAAAGTACCACAACGCTCCAGAAAAGTCTAACGGTGTCAGCACCGTCCAAGCCCCCAGTATGGGGGAGTAGTGACGTTGACGTTTCATGATCATCAACTTATCACCTGTTTTCATGTTAGGGCTATTGTCATCTTCGTCATTGCTTTTCTGTTCTTTCCTTATTCATGGTCTGTTTGCCTTTCACGGCCACGCGTCACTCCCGAACATCATCGCGTGAGCACTCGCAGAATACACCGGACCTTTCATTTTCAAGGTGAGGCCTTTGATGTCAGGAACGATGCAAGTTCCTGGAATCTCCTCCATTCACATCTTAATATCGACGTCAGAGCAAGGTCGGATCCACTTGCTGCTCAGCGTATATTCAATTTGACAAGACATAAGTCAGCCGTAGCTTACATCAGCTCAGGTTGTCAAGTACACATTCGGCATGTAAAATAATACACAGCTGCTTCCAAACTTCCCTTCACACCACTATGCAGTTTGTGACTCCAGCGGTCACATTCGTTGCATTTGATAGCAATCGCCCCTGCTTCTTGTCTACAGACTTCGCATGTCCACTGTCCAGATTCTGCTTGCGGTATCGTGCATACCGCCGTGATCTTTATCTTGTCAATGTTGCTCCTCATGTCTTCTGATTAGTGATGTGCAGTTATAACCGTGTTTACGGTTAAAAAAAAGTACCACGGTTGGGGTCGGTTACGGTTATCATGATCAGCGATAACGGTTAATCACGGTTACATATTGAATTGGAATATATTTTGCTCATATTTGTTTTACTTTTGTAACTTTGAATGATTGTTCTCCGTGGCACAGTGAGTGGTCAAGTGCTTGGCCTAGCGATCTTTCGGTCCATAGATCGAGCCCCGCAAGTGTCAAGAAGTCGTCAGGAAGGGCATTCGGACTAAAAGATGACAACGCTCCAGACTAAAGTCTGACTATGTCAGCACCGTCCAAGCCCCCTTTAAGGGAGAGTAGTGATTTTTCAATAAGTGACAATTGAATGCTGTATTGAGGTTAAACAATAAATACACGTACAAGATCTGAATAATCTGAATAATTTTTTTTTCAAAAAAAAATCTGAATAATGTCAGAATCATTGCAGTATCATAAAATTGATTGTATAGGTACGTTAGGTTTGTGCATTTGTTTTACGTAAAGTTATTGGCTCTCTTATGCGACTGCGTAAACAAGTATACGACTATAACATGATGTATTGCATAATTGGCTGCAAGTTCTAGTATTAGCTATTGCTACACATGTATGTACACAATATCAAAGCTAATAACAATTCGAAACGCTCGATACCGGTAGGCCTATCTTGACTTTTTATTTACCACGACTACTCTTAATTCGCATTCAGGCCACCTTAATAGGATATTTACATGTACATTGTACATGTAGTTTTAGACCACGAACTATATTTAGGAGGTTAAATTTTCAGTTGAATACATTGATCTAAAAAAACACTTAAGGCTTATTTTTTGTTTTTTTTTTAATTGTCAAATCATTAATTTCCGGTGTACTTTCTATCTTTGTATCTTCAAACACTCGGTTTGAATCTGTCCACGTAGGAGATGCCACCGCGCGCTTTCTCTCTCTCTCTCTCGAGACCACTCACTCCGGTATAAGCTCGTGAGAGTTGCTAGCGCATGAAGGCTATCTTTTCGCTGACTGGCTAGCATAACCTCGTTTGCTAAACTTCTTTCACGTGTGCTGTTTCACACACTTTCATATCCTGCTAAATATTACATTTGATAGAAGTCTGTGTATGACATCGTTGATTTATCTTGAGCATCAGGGGTGACCAGCCTGCGGCAGCATGCGGGCTTTTTAGGCTGATGCTGCGGTCCTTGACCCAAACTCACAATTGCACTAGCGCGCGGCCCTTTTAAGCGCTCGCCAAATCAAAGTACAGGGTCTGGACGGATGACCATCTGAATAACGCGTCGTTGCTCTCTGTTTCATCTGTTGCACCGGATATTTCTTCTCTCAGCACGCAGAAGTATCATCAAGTTTCACATTGATTGATTTCGCATTTTGAATTGTGATTTTCATAGCAATAAATGTACATCTGCTTTTACTTACTATAATTGGGGTGCGACGCTACAGATTTTTTCTTTCTGTTTCACTCTTGCCTCAAAGAGTTGGGCACCCCTGTTGTAAATGAATGGCTATTAGTATTATTTATATGCACTGTTCGTGTACTTAAGAGCTACGATACTCTCATTCATGACATAGCTGTATATATATATGTGCTTGTCATTGAGAGCAATAACTATAATTGAGCTAAAGTTAGCATTTCAACTTCCTTCTAGGCATTATCCTGAGGATTTCGTCGCATCGATCATACGAGTAGATATCAGGCCAAATGACATCCAATATGTATATGAAATATAGTAGAAGTTGCTTATGAATTTTCAAAATAAGAAAAACTCAAACATGTACTGGACTGCTGGATTCTACTTAAAGTGCTATAAATAACAAATCTAGCAACAAAATCAGTCTTCGTTTATAATTTTGCATTGATGCAACGAGTTCATGGAATGGCTGAATGAATTTCATCACTCTACAGTTTAATTTCATGTTTTATGGCACTGAGCCAATTTTCTATTCCCTTTCTGTGTGTGTGAGATGCATTGATGAATATGGAGAATTTATCTTAAGTAGATCAAGCTCGGATTCTGAGGACAAGTCATATTGACGGAAGGTTTCCCCATTTACTCAAATAGATACTGAAGTTGAAAACATGCTCTGCCGTCAATGGCTTTTTGAAATGATTTGTTGCTGAGTTTGATTTTGGTACTTTGAACATAATTATTTTCGATTTCTTTTCTTAACCTTCCAAGGTATTGTCCAAGTTGCATATAGTAAGCAGCACATAATAATGGATTATTTTGTCAATCATGTTAACAAATGTTACCATATTCCTTCTACGCAATCATTTCATGTTTGATTTGTAAGAACGAACGTATTACTGCACTTTTGTGAAATTTTACGAGTATGATTACCTTTTCGTCAATAGATAATGACATATGCTAAATTAAATCATGTGGAAACAACCATAAATGTTTCAGGTGGATTCACCTCCTTTTATCAGTGTACAAGTGAGAGAACAGTAAATTTGCAATATTTTAGATGCTGAGTTCAAATCGGAAGTGATTGCCACAAAGCCAATTGCGTAGTTCGGGTCTGGACATTCAAAAGGTCATCGGTGTTGAATTCTTAGATGAATTAAGCTTCAGTCAGTTTGGTTAGCCACGGTTTGATATGATACATGATGTTGAAATTAATGACGTCAGGAAAGTGCAAATGCATGCTAATTTCAGATAGCGGATTGCCTTACATGTGTTGATTTATTTTAGTGATAAAATACTTTTTAGTTTCCCCAATGTAGCATTTACTCATTTCCACGAGTATGTGTAAACTATTGAATGGGAAAGCTCCTAAGGAATTTTATCTTTATTAGAGATAATGCATAGAGGTCGGATTGTTAGATATCTATGTTATCTAGAGCGGACATGAAATATCTCTAACATGCATTCATAACGGAGACAATAATATTTCAAAGCAGAGTTATTTGTGAAAGTGTCATTCAATGTTGTATAGTTTTCAAATCTACCTGTGGACTTACCAGAAGAAAATCTTTCAATATTTAACACACTTACATTGGACATATGCGCATCAGACAATATGTAATAACATCTCCCAGTTATGTGAACGTATCAATGAATTGTAGCGGAAATTATATCCTGCATTGTTCACTGTAGACGATTACTCAGGAAAAGTCTTAACAAACAGAACATTCTTTACGGACTGGTAAGCAACTGGTTTTTAATGGCATGAACCTTAGCGTCTTTCAGAAATCTGAAAGAGAATTTATTCGAAGCGACGATCAATTGATGAAAATCAATGACATGGCCGACCATTTAAGTTGAAATCACAAATTAGCTTGTAGAATCGTTCAGAGGCATGCTGAAATATCACTGCTCATAATCGTTTGTAATTGATTATGAAGATCAATCATGCAAAAAATGGAAGTAAGAATCATAACTGTGGTCACAAGATCAATTTTCAAAAAAATTCTCTCATGTCGTCTACAGGCTTTGTGAACTGTCCAATTTCTTTCATATTCAAACAGATGACATCCCTCAAGTGGATCTTACTCAGTGTGAAAAATGTGGGTTATACGACATTTGCATCAGAAGTTATCTAAAAATAACGACAGAGAAGTCCTGAACTAGACCCACTGTCAGAGTCCAGACTGGTGCCACCCTAGTTATCTATTGTTCTTTCTAGACAAGAGAGGACAATGGCATAGATATCTGATCTCTATGAGATAATCATATTGTTTTTCAGCGTTTTGAAAAATGGACGAATACAAGAGTTCCGAAGACGAGAATTTATTTGTCTAACATTAAGGCAAAATTCTTCGTAGAGTTACAATTTGTTCCAAGATAATATGTATTACACATCTCGAACTAATTATTATAACTCATATGTTCTACAAAGATATGTATGTACAATATATGTATACAGGGTGATGCATAAAAAACGCTTTATTTTCAAGTGGGTGTAGCAGGTTATAGACTCAATCTTGAAATCATGTTTCATGCCTATAATGTATCTAGAGTAGCCAACTAAGATGTATGAGACTTGTCATTGACTTTATTGTCATCTTAATACCATAACTTTGCAACACTAATAATGATTGCCCAGATGATAGAAAAAGCAAGAAAAAGTAGTATAAAATCCAGATTTTTCATTCTTCATTCAGTAAATTTCATGTGAATAATAATTGCAACAAAGTCAAGCAAGTTACTGGACTAAACTATCAGAATAGTCACAATTCTCAAACCAGTCTTCAACTTGTCCACTTTCCAACTCTACACAGTAGTAGATAAAGTTTGAAGAATAAGTTGTAATCAGATTCAAACATGTTTGTGGAAAATGTTTTTCATATTCGATTCGTCATGTAAGTTGTTGAACATTTGTGGGAGCAATCTTGTAAACTTTGTCTCTTGCAGCTCCCCAAGTAAGGAAGTCATATATTGTCACGTCCTGATCTAGGGGGCAATTCAGGTCGATCCTTATTCATGCGATCTATCTGGTCGTGATATCTTCTTTCGACACAGTCCGAGCTGCTCAATAAGAGGAGCACCATCTTATTGATAAAATTTGATCGTGTGCGAAAGTGCAACAGCACTTATGCTCTGAGCGCACCTCAATAATGGAAGTTGTTAATTTTTTCTGTGCTGATATCACAAGTCATAATCAATTATACCTTTGGAGTCAACTATCATCCCAGGGATCGCAATTTTCCGGTTTTTTTGCGAAATTAGTCCAGTGTAAATATTTCAAATTTATGCATTCAAACTCCGGTTTTTTCGATTTTCCGTTTTTTTCCTTGGGTGCATTGCGATCCCTGCATCACCCTATGTGAAATTGTGTAGACTTTTCATGTTATATGCATGCAAAACTATTTGGCAAATAACAACATTTTTAACAAACATGTTTGAATCTGCTTTCAACTCATTCTTCAAGCTAAGCCATGTCCAGTTAGGACACATTGTTGACTTTGTTGCAATTATTATTCACATGAAATTTACTGAATGAAGAGTGAAAAAATTTGGATTTTATACTACTTTTTCTTGCTTATGGGCAATCATCATTAGTGTTGCAAAGTTATGGTATTATGGTAGTTGGCTACTCTAGCTCCATTAGAGGCATGAAACATGATTTCAAGATTGAGTCTATAACCTGCTATACCCACTTGAAAATAAAGCGTTTTTATGCATCATTTTTGTATGTGTCGGATACTTCTACATGAGTAATTCGCCCATTTATTTGAGAGGAATGCAAATGGATTTATCTATGTCCTTCACGGATTGTAGGATATCGCTTGACTGTGTAGATTATGAACGATTTGAATTACGTTGAGAGAAAGTGGGAGCAGCTGAACTGCTGATCCAATTTCTGCGAAATTCATAAGCGAATCCTAAAGCACCAAAAAGGAGTGACCAAGATGACACGGAGGACTTCGGAATAGAAAAGAAAGTCAGACAAAGCTGCAGTGTGTCCCCCATCCCGTTTAACATTATGGTGAAATCTTCATGCGAAAATCTGACATTGTCATACAAGTCGAAAAAAGTATTTATTTTGGCTTG
Source organism: Prostheceraeus crozeri (assembly GCA_907163375.1). Taxonomy (NCBI): domain Eukaryota; kingdom Metazoa; phylum Platyhelminthes; order Polycladida; family Euryleptidae; genus Prostheceraeus; species Prostheceraeus crozeri. The sequence continues at coordinate 258,415 of CAJQUW010014877.1, forward strand.
GAAAGATCAGCAAGGTGTGATATGCAGACGACACAACTCTATTGGCATTGTCAAAAGAATGCATCTTGCAACTACTCTCATCTCAAATAAAAGGAGCCGAGCGAGTGAGGACTTCATCCAAATATGAACGAGACTAAATCCACAAATGATTGCAGACCGCCAGTTCTCCTGGGCGTAGATGTCCTCAGACTTGAACAATTTAAGCACAAAAATCATTGACAGCGGTAGACTCTAGACTCTGCGCTTCGCCTATATGAAATGTGAGTTATTCGCACGAGTGAATGAAAACCGATGCGCGTGAAGTCAGGTGCTGGAGGAAGCTACTCCGCGTTGTTTCGTTCAACACGCGTAGCAATGCATGAGTTCGTGACTGGATCAGCCCGAAATACACCCTGGAACCTTGGGTTGTAACTCAAAGTTTGAAAGATAGAAGTTTGCAGAACAACATCATGTTGGGACGCGCAAGTGGAGTGAGACGAAACGTCTTGAAGACTCAGGATTCGTCGTTTGGATGCCTTGAGAATTATGACAGCGTTGAGATTGTCGATGCGATGAGAATGGTCGGAGAACTATGCACTTGGTGGAGGAAAATTTGACGGCACAAGGCTTTGTCGAAATAATGTCTTTCATATAGCTATTCATTTATTAAATACTACTGACAGTTTTGACATTTAGTAGTCACATGTATGTGGGGTGTTTTTACAAACAATTTTAGTTCGTGATGAAGATGCATAAAGTGATCAGCAGAGACCGGAAAAATATTTTCTAAAAACTGCAGAAATAGTTGAATATATGTTTATTAAAAAAATGGCTAAATATTTGCGATACGTATGTAAAATTGACTAAATATTTAATTAAATATATCTTATATTCATTGTTGTAAGCAGGGTTTCGTAGCCGGAGCCACCCGTAGCCGTGGTAGCAGGTCGGAGCCGACAAGAAATACCACGGCTCCGGCTTGAAGTTATACATGTATGAAGAATTCAGTTACTTTGCTAGATAAAGTGACATTTGACAGTGTAGCTGAAGCGAATACGGTTGTGTCATCATTGTAGGTTGTCGTAGACCTCTCAAAACCTGCTGGTCTTCATCTCCTCTCAATACATCCTACTGCGAATAATTTATTTGGATTTTAAAGGAGATCGTGGGCTTCCTTAAGATCGTGCTCCAGCCGCTCTGTCGGGCGAAAGGCTCTTGTCGAAAAACCTGCACATGCATTCTCGCCTCAAATTTAATGTACTTATTATTAAAGCACATTATTGATTCTTAATTATTATTCCCTTAAAAATGTGTGGTTATCTTATAGGTGTCTCATTCTCAATAAAATACCTAGATGAAGCATTAAGATGCATCTGATGAAGAACTTTGGATGTAAAAAGAATTTTGCAAATTTTGTCAGTGCATGAGTTTTATTTTTTATACGAATGAAAATGCAGATGTTACAGATGTAAATTTATTTCATTCAAATATTATGTTGAATGTCTTCCATTGGACACAGAATTTTGATGAAGATCGAATTTGTTCTGCGTTTTCCTGCCAACAGATGTTTGGTAGATTTTAATGGCTTCAGATCTATGTAGGTAACTCAGGATGATGGGTTTGATCCATTGCTCTCCTTTGAAGGTCGTCTCCTCATTTTAATTTTAATGGATGAATCACACTATTGACCGGTCGATTAATTATTCCTGGATTTTTCAAATCATTAGAAGTGCGTTCAGTAGTAAATGAGACGATCTTTTATATGTAAATGTTACAGGAAAGGAATTTGATTTCGTATATAATATGTATCGAATTTGAAGTATATTCCTTGATATGAAAAATTGAACTGAAATGATCGAAAGCGTAGTGATGCCAATAAGATTCAAACAGTCATATATTTCGCTATCTCCTCCGATTGAAACTTCATCGTGAAACGGAAATTAAATGACAAAGCGATCGTGCTTCTGCATATTGACTGCATTAATGAAGTTCTTCTTTTTTCTTCAAACTGGCGGTTGCGAAGACGAATATGTTCATATCGCATTGACAAACGAGGATCATTAGGTAAGCGAAATAGTGTCAGGGGATAGAAAAGAATTAACTGCTGTCAGGATTAGAATAAAATAAGAAACGTCTAACATGTTTCTAATGATTGATGATGATATCAAAGAGACTCAGAGGAAACAAGAATGTGTCAAAGAGACAACTGAGAATTCAGTTCAGCCATTTCACGTTTAGATGTCGGATACTCGGATTCTTCTCATCTTGTATGTAGTGACACAGGTCATTGAGAATATTACTTATTTTGAAAGAGTGGTCTTTCATAATGGATTGAAATGTCACACATGAGAATCTGACATGCGTGACTAAGAGTGTGCGTGGTCATGCTGTTAGAAAACATGCCATTGGTATACAACGGGGGCGTGCGGTGGGTTTTGCGGTTGGTTAAAAATATGAAAATGCGCGAATTTCGGTAAATCGTCTAGCACTGTTTGTCGGTGTTAATAAAAGGATGAGATCAAAGTATAAAACAGCTTCAAAAGCAGAGGTCCCGATTTTTTTCTGATTTTTTAAGAAAGCGATCACAAAAATGTTAAAAAAAATGTTTCAGTGAACAATCGGCGACATAGTCAGCGTGTTTTGGAGTTGTATTCATATACGTGTATGTCATGCTAAAAATGCCATCTTGCCATATCGATTGATTTCTAGAAAAATTGCAGGCGTTTTTGTCTTGGAGTTGGGCCGAGATCATGTGTAGTGCATGAAATTCTTATCTTGTACGCGAATTGTACGTGAATATTTTTCGTCAGGTAGGGTGGACACCCTATACTTTCCCGAGGAAATGTTGATGAAATGTACAGTCTACTGTCGTCCACTGTCTGACTAAGTCACTGATTAGTCATCACACCTCTTTCTTCACCGCTAACTCTGGTAATGGAACTCTCCATAAGACATCACGTATCCGATCATTGGCTTGTTGACTCCCCCTCCAGAAAGCTATTAACCCGGAGCTGCTGTCGAACAGTTGCTCGAAGTTAATTGGCTTGTGTAACTCGGCTGTGAGAATGAGGGAAAATCACTAGCAGAGAGCTTCAGCTATAGCTGATTAGATGGTTAAATTGCTTATCAGGGAACGATCACGGTTGATTTAGACAACCCAGGACATCAGCTGTGTTTCTAGTTACCAATGGTTAGAGTACAAATGATGCATGCTACCATATTTTTGAAGAAAATTGAGTGGGCATTCAGTGAATACCCCGCGCGTCATAAATGACGGCCTCTGATGTGTAGGTCAATAAAACGTAGAAGCGCAATTAGACGTAGAAGCGTAGGGCGGAAGAAGTCGTAATTATTTTTATCAAAATTTTATCTAAAATGATTGAGAGGATAAACCAAACTACCTGCCAGTACATTGCTGAAAACATCGTACCTAAAATTATAGCATGTCGTAAAAACAACTTTGTGACGGGCATGGATTTGTTCTAGTATAAAGAGACACTAGCTTCTAGTACATGTTTTTTATTCAATAAAATCGTGACACGAAATTTACGTCTGTCATAATTAATTTATTTACCTTGCTTGTCTTGTCGGTAATGTCCGCAGTTATCGCTACATTTTTGCGCATTTTCCACTTGCAGTCTGAAATGCGTCATCGAATGGTTATGGAGTTGACGTCCAAGCGTCCCTTGCAAAAGCCAATTACTCCTATAGACGGTAGCCGTTCTCTTTCCCAACGAGCCGCTGACAGTTTGGTGGTTGAATATCTAACTAAACGTCAATATGAGTATACTCTCAGCGTCTTCATGCCAGAGGCTGGTTTAACAGGACAGAAGGTAAGAGCAGCGAATGTACAAACTTTGTGTAATATTTAAGAATGTACCTATGCATAGTAGGATTAAGAGGAAAATTAAAAAAAGTGGTAGGTAAAAAGTTTTTTAGTCAAATTCTAACTCAAAAATTGTAGAAGCAATTCGAATCATAAATCGAGAGGAGGCACTGACATCTAAGTAAATACCGACCGATGTTTATGTGAAGGAATCATTATCATGTCATGGGGAATGTTCGCGAATAACTTTACGAAAGCAATACAACTACATTTCCAATGATTGCTAGGTTAACATATATAGTTGAAATATTTGCAATATGCAGCAGCTGTTGCTGCCACAGACACAGCAACTGTATTGATGTCAGTATCTGCCTAATTCACAAAGAATCTGCCATTGTTGTCTGTGAACAGAAATACAACACGGAGAAAAAGAAATATATTCACTATTCAGGTGATCTCCAATCATGATTCCCTTGGTCATTCATATGTGCCTCTAAGAGAGCCAGCCATTCACAATACTGGCTGGAGAGGACATCCGGCTTTGTGTCTTGGTTGCACCGCACATCCATGAAGCAATGTTGCCTGAGGATCAAATTTATTATTTTGTTGCGGAAATTATGCCTGTAGACTCAAGAATTTCAGAAGTTCTGACAATTTGCTAGTCATCATCTCTGTTTCATTCTCTTGTTTAACATCCAATGCGGACTTGGATTTATTCTCGAATATTTCTCACATCTACCATTAATTCTCGAATCACGACCCGATTCGATTCTAAATTGGCCGATTCGCAGCTCCCTAATAATTGTACGCATAATTGAATGGAAAGCTAATACCGAATTTAATTTTATTTGCTGCACATTTATTTGAGTCGGGAGCAGGTTGCTACGAGTATATAGCGTAGATGCTGTGCAACAGACAGCATTGAAAATCTTTATATTATCAGACTGCTGACGTGTTTTTTGAATTTTTGTTACTATTACATGGTTAAATGTGTCGATGAGTAGAAAGTATCAAAATTTCAACGTGTCTATGAGACAAAATGGATTTCTCCCAATCTGAAAGATTGCTAGTCAGTCGGTTCTTGAACTGTGATCAATTGTTATTCTGCGGATTTTCGACATGTTATTTTGTAACTGATCTGTTGAAATGAACTCTATGTTTATCTAGATATTGTCATCATATTTTGGCTGATTATTATGCTTTTTCGTCTAGCTACTTTCTGCGGCGGAATTATTGGACCTTTTACATATCAATCCCCATAGCAAATTTCACAAACAGCTGGTAAGAACTATATTTTTGCCTATTATTTCAATTCATTCATGTAGTGCATTAGTCCAAATTTCAAAAAGACGCTTGCATGCAGGCCGTAGATCTCAAAATCTAGTGATTATTTGCTTATCTATAATTATTTAATTCAATATCTAGTGACTTTTCTAGACGTATCTTCTACTGCCTCTAGACGTATATACGCTGGCTGACGTATCTGCCATACGTAGGACGTCTGAGCTGCGCTGCGTCGATGTGTCCATGATATTTTCATCATGTGTCGCATAAGCCACATTTCTGTTGTCGCGATCCGTTTTCTGTTTCATGACGGAGTTCAACGGCCAAGTTTCGCAATCAGAAAGCAGCGTTGATCATACTTTGCAGCTTTTCACTAAACGCAGTGTTGATGTCAGCAATGTCAGCACTACCTTGAATGGAGAGAAAGCTACTTTTAGCAGTACCTATTCCTCTCTTTATCTTTTTATCTCATCGTCCATCTTGTATGAAAAGGCTACCGAAGTAAACAAAAGAGATGACTTGTTTTAACGCACCGTCAGGCATCCTTCAACACCTTTACTATTCTTGATGACTGAAGCTGAAGTATGTAAACTATTGAGTGAAGTAAATACACGCAAAGTAGCCGGTTCAGCGCCTGTATGGTCCAAGCTTTCTGAAACGCTCGCAGAGCCATTATCGTACATCTCAACAGATGCATTGAAGAATGTGACTTAACCTGCCTCTAAAACTAAGCCTCCAAACTAACTTGAAAGAAGTACGACCAATTTCTCTCCTGGCATTACCTGACAAGATGTTTGAGAAGATTTTAAGGTATGATATGTCTCAATAATTGAGACATATCATACCTTAAAATCTTCTCAAACATTATTTACTTGCAGATTATTGCAGAGACCCATTGTGGTCTCCGTGGCACAGTGGTTAAGTGCCTGGCCTAGCGATCTTTTGGTCCAGAGGTCGAGCCCCGAAGGTGTCATTGGAAGTGGGTAGGAAGAGCATCCGTACTAAAAGTACTACAACGCTCCATAAGTCAGACTATGTCAGTACCGTCCAAGCCCCCAGTATGGGGGAGTTGTGACGTAAAAGCTTAAAAAAAAGATTAAAGGGATCTACAACAGCCACTCTGATTGAGACTGAGAGCTTCATCTCCGATAGTCTGCTGAAGCGAACATCAAGGGCTTGTCATTTACTGACTGTAGATGTGAGGAAAGGATTTGACCGTGTTCCTCATGAGATTCTGCTTGATGAAATGAACGGCAGTTTCAGCGAATTTATGAAGGCTTTTTCAGCAACTATCTTAAGTCTCGAAAGTTCAGAGTAAAATGGCGTTATAATTATGATGCGTATGCGGCAGTTGATAGACTGCCTGTGTGTATAGGGGTGTACAGGGTATAATGTCTGCACCATGTGATCAAGGACAAAGGATCAGAAGGGCTGCTGGAGAAAATTCACAGACGATGCTATTCAACAATGTGAAACTAGAAACTTTGGATGTCCTAATTTCCTTCCACTCCCATATCGACGAAAAATGTTGCGCTTCAGACCAAAGTAAAGTGCATCCATTGAATAATCTTCGATTGCCTGTCATGAGCAAAACAAGTTTCGTATCCCGCAAATCCCCTCGGCATGTCGCGAAAAGTCATTCATTATCTCAAAAACTTTACAATGATGGCTTTCAGCTCTGATGCGCTATCCATTCATTTAAACTTCATTTCTTAATACACTACTCTTACTTCTCAATACTTTTGAAGTACTTGCTTGCATTTTCCTACGATTGCCAATGTTGGGATTTTTTTCGTTCAAATGTGCGTTTATTATTATTATTTCAGCTTCTCTTCATGTATTCCTATAGAGTATGGCGATGAAAATTGTGCCTTGATGAATGCCATTGTAGCTTTTAAATTGAAACATGTCCCTGCACTCTCCGATACCACGATGTTTATTAAATATTGTAATGGTGCTTCAGATTCTGCAATAATGACTGCATTATCCGCACATCGGAGATCGTTAAGAGCTACTCCGTAGACTTTGTACCCCCTTTATTGTCCAGGCTTCGTATAGTCATCATCGTATGAATAAAAAAGCAAAGAAGAATGGAGATGTTGCCCAGCCCTGCCGATCTTTTCGCATGTTCTCGGCCCACGATCTGAATGGTAGGTTTCTGGCTTCAGCATAGAGACCGCATCAGTCCGATGTCATATTCCTCGTTGTTTAGGTCTCGTAAGATATTTTCATGTTTGACTTTATCCAAAGCTTTGCTGCAGTCGATGAAGTAGACATGTACTTCTCTTTACTTCTCGATGGCTCCCTCATATAATCTTCAGATATATAGTGTTCGTTGTGTGTGTGTGTGTGTGGCCGCCATGAATCCCTAGTTTTGTCTTTCTTCAGATTACCTGCCTCAGATTCTATCAAGCACATTCGAGTTATAAATTTGTGACATGGCTCATCAGACTGATGGATAAATCGGTGATCTTCACATCTTCACGCACTAGGTTTCTTCAGTCACAGAATAAAAAGGGATTTTCCATGTCTTCCAGTATTCTTCCCTCCACATAGATTTTGCCAAATTTGCCGGGTCAGATTATTACCATGAGTAGAGTGAGATTGAAATGAAAATGAAATAAAGTAACAATTTCTTGCGTTTCTGTTCACTCTACTGCTGGTAAATTGCAGCCCATTACTGTCTAACTTAATTGTTCTATCTGCCAGAAGAGAGTCTTCAAATTTGCTTTTGCTACTGGTTTATCGCATCACAATACTATATGTCGTCCCTACCTCTTCATTTCTATGTTTGTTGGCTAGCGCGGGATGATTCGGTCACTACACAAAAGAAATATTTTCGACGATAGCAGGATATGATCGATAACAATACATTTTCGACAATATACACTTAAATGCTGCGAGATTCACCGAACATGTGCAAAATCAGGAAACTAAAACTCATGTATAGGCTACTGGTTCACATAAAATACGACAAATTTCAATCGATTTTGCTCTGATCACTTTTCTCATTTTTCTAACTTTGTTTTGAAATGCCATCACAATTGACGTCAAAGACATACCCGAAAATTGCTTTCTGTTCAGTAGAACCGAATGTTTGAGCAAATGTGAGCGGTCTTATCAGGCTAAAATCTGCAATAAAAGGAAGACATAGACATCACGTTAACGAATTATGATCAAAATTCAAAAAGAGTGATTAGTATTCACTGCATTCTTCTTTGTTATTTGTAACTGAACATTTTTTTATTGAGCACAGATTCTCGTAGGTATAAATTGACAGAATAAGTATCATTGTCGATCACTATCAAGTCAATATTGGATTTACACAATCGAAGCTGTTTGAATACATATACCGGCTGCACATAGGATATATCGATGTCTTTCTTTTTGTACTGCTTTTGCTTGGCAAGGTCTTCTTGCGGTGAAAGTTTGTTATAAATGAGCATGCTTTATGTTTTCAACAGCTTGGTTTATTTAAACATTGTTATCACAAATCATCCAATTATAACATTCTATCTAATTCGATATTGTAGTTCCACTTCAATTTTGGTTATTAGCAATTATGCTTTTTTTCGATCTGTATCGATTTTTTCGATGTATCAATATTATGACAAATTCTGTGTCTTGTTAGAGACGAAGCGATGTGTATAGGTAAATTACCTTGTATAGAAGCACCAGTACATCTCTTAATATGCATACCCTATACTTGGGTGAATCATAAGTCTTGTCGTTATAATGTTTAAGAGTATGAAATCACACTTATTCTACGTAGTTGCTTGTCATGTCACAATACAAATTTGGCGCCATAGAATGTAATTGAATTGATTGACTTTCATCTGACGTTGCATATGACGGTTGATCTTGACTCATGAACGCTAGAGTAGTGCAACGAGTGAATATAAGCCGCATGTTTAGCTTCTTTGTCATTCATTTTACACCTTGTATATGATGGATTGTGATCAAACGCACTTTCGGTTTTACACCATTACGTGTCAAAAGCTAGGAAAGACTGCTACAGAAGTCCATTCGATTTAGTCGAGGCCTGGAGAGATCCTGCTCAATCCCTGCGTAGAGTCCAAAGACGGATGAAGGATTTCAATTATGGAAAAAAGGACGGACATTGTCGGTGCTCCACATTCTGGCCGTCTGAGATCAACGAGAGCGGAAGAACTCTCCAGCCAGGTTGCCGACTTGATCAAGGACGACCCTCATCTTTCTTCTCGTGATTTTCCTGAGCTGTTTGAGTGTAACCAAAGCACAATCCATCGCATTCTCAGAGAAGAACTTGAAATGCGTTGGGTTTTTTCCATTTGAGACTGGTCTTGCTTGGCATACAGGAGGAGAAGTACAGCCTTTATGCTGTCCAAGACGAAACGTGGGTGCCATGGAGCGTTTACGGTACGAAAACCGAGAACAAGACCTGGTTGGGCAGAGATGAACTAAGAAGACAAATGGTCCGACGGAGCTTCATGACACGCCAAAAGTCTCTTCTCATGTTGACTTTCACTCCAAACAAACGTCTCTCTGTGACAGCACTTCTCTATGGTGTCACTGTCAATGCTGATGCAATGGTCAATTACCTGAGAAGAACTGGAGATCTTTGGCAAACCCACTGATCTGTATGAGTCTGCACGACTCAGTGGCCTTCACCTGCAACTGGACAATAGCCGTCCTCACACCACGCTACCTATCAATGAATTCTTGGAGAAGCGAGGTTTCACAACCATTTGGCAGAGTCCCTGCAGCGTTTACCTCAATTTGTGCGATCGATTTCTGTTCCTCTGGCTGAGGACCTCATTGCATGGGATGACGTTCAGTAGTTCCGAAGAAGTGGAATCGGCCTCGTCGCAGATGTTTGGGGACATTTCTGAGATTGCCCTTCATGAACAAGTAGAATTGTTGCTGTAGCTTTGTCAAAACGTTATTGTTGCTGCTGGACAGTACATTACTGAATGACAGTCATTTATCTCTGTTTGTTTGTATTTTTTAATAAATTTGAAAGACGACAAGACTTTTGATTCGCAATCTTGCATTATTTAATGTATATAATGTAGCATCACTAATTCATAATTAATTGTTGCAGTGAAGAAACTAACTGATCAGTTAAATGAATTTCCTCATACGCTGGGTAACTCGAGCAAGTCAATTTTCCAACTTTTTCCTGAGCACAATGCTGACTTGTCCCGTCGTTTATTTGAGTGAAAGCCTTATGTAAAGAAAATCAACTAGTAATTATCGTTATAGCTTCATTTTATATATAACTATCGAAAGCATGCAGGTGTCCCTGTACCGTTTACGATCCGTTTATGATGGCTAGAAGTTTCGGAATTGTCATTACGATTGATTTTTGAGTTAATAATAGGTTAAAGAAACTACCATTATGGCTTTCAGATTTTGAACCGAGCATGCCAAATTATTGCTAAGCTTAGCCAAATATTAGCGAAGTTGTAACAAGAAAATGAAGCCATTGGGATCATTGTGGGTGGCCGAAGTTGCTTCTCTGGTACCTATTTTTTCAGCACTTTTTATAATTTAGAGCCACCAATTATAAGGCCACCAATTTGAAGATGATTTTTTACTTTCGACGGAAGGAATGTGCTGCTTTTTGAATCCTCTGGTCGTTGTAGGGCTTCGGATAGTCGGTAACCATTGCTACCGCAGTGTATTCGATTCCACCAGAACTTGGCTGAGGGTCCCGGATTCACTTTTACTTGTCACCTTAACCTTTGAAAATAAAACATTGTTTGCCAAGACGTTTGTTTCTATCACGAGACCCGATAGAGTCTGTTGGGAACGTGTTTTCTTTGATATGTTGTCTTCTCTCATTGCGGATATTGTACTGTGATTTTTTGTACTTCTGTTGCTCCTGTGAAGTTGCGTGTGACCTTGCCGTGCTGAGAACAAATGACGGAGTTTATTACTTCGAAATCTTTAGAATGACCGCGGATAACTCTTGTGAAATCTATGAATTGTCAACGTCTAAAAGAAATGCGCAAACACGCCCTAGAAGTCGTCGTGATGTCGAGAATATTGTAATTTGCTTGATGTTGCAAGGTTGCATGAGTAACCTTAACTATCGTCATCCATAGGTAAAAAAAATTGGGACTTAAAGGGCGTTTTTGACATTAATAATATTTTTAAGTGAAGCGAACGGGGTGTGTTGTATTGTCAGTATTTTTTACTTTTGATTTCAAAGCATTATTAATGATTGATTTATTTACAAAGTGCATTTGCATTTGAACCTTGGTAAAATATTTATAGCAAAGAGCAAAGTTGCGTAAATTATTAATCTACGCTTTATATCTGAGCAGGTGATTTTGCTATTAAAAGAATGATAATTTATATATACAATCATGCGCAAAGGCATCAAAAACTGATACGTAGTTTCTGTAGCGGTGACACGTACTTTTCCTCTCCTTCTTTCAACCATGCCTGTCCTTACTACAAACCTATGCAGTCAATTCTACTTCAAATCAATATCTATATTGCATTGATTCGATCAGATGAAACTCGTTGTTAACTGTATAATGCACAATAGTGAGAAGAGGCATTATCATCCAGATTTTGGCAGCCACCTTTACAAGCCCTGTAAGTTAATTCGTGAAGTAGTTTCTTTGCCAATGTTAAACTCGTGTTTACTATAAAATCTCAGAAAACTTAATACAGCAAGACCTACTAGTTGCCAATTTGCTATCATCTCATCACTTTGGTACCAAGTATTCAAGTGACCTTTCAGTGTCCCTCTAGAACTTTCGACTGACTACTGATTTGAGTGTCCTGCTAGTTTCGTGTTCAGCATAAATCTGCTCTGTAAATCGACTATGAGTAAATATATGCTGGAGGCAAGGTTGGGCACTTTGGTGATCTTGGGTAGATGTCCACATTTGGATAGATGTGATATTGAGAAATTGTATTTAGTTTACCTACTTTCCTGTTTATAATCGTAAGCCGCACATTTTATCTTGTCTTGTTATCCGATAGACTTCAAATATTAACAACGATGTTTCAGCGGGACAGAAACAATTCGAGTCTATCATGCAAACATAGACACTACGTCACTACCGTAGCGGAATGTCAGTGTGCAATTTTTGTGCATATGTCCAACCGAGACGTAGATAACTAAAGAATACCTTCCAATCTAGTTGAATTAATGCTTATGCCATTTCAGACATTGTTTGCTCTTTTTATATAATTTTTGTATAAACCATGGCTAGCTTTATTCTGGATGAGCGGTTTTCATCATGTAAGTTGCAGTGACAAAGTTAACAGGGTTCCCGTGGCCCTTGAAAACTCTTGAATACCCTTGAATTTTTATGAAGTGATCAATTTAAATATTTTACATGTTAAAATATTGAAGAGGTCTACATATCATGCAACACAAAGCACTTAATTTTGAAAATGAAAATGCATATATCTATTAATTAAGCTAGCTGCTTTAATTGGTTTAATCACTTGATCGTTTTCAAATGGTGTTTGCAGCATTAAGGGTCGGTTATATTGTTGTTGATGTTGATTTCTGGCTTGCAGAACATTCAGATCTATGAGCAGTCACGACCAGTCAACAGTCGAACGTGGATTCTCGACGAATAAGTACGCTGTGGAAAACCAAACCGCACTCAACCTTGCAGCCAGAAGGCTTATTATTGATCACAATCAGAAGTCGGGTGGTGTTGAAAAAGTTAGTATCACCAAGGAAATGATAGCATCAGCCGGAAATGCAAGACGCCACTATCGAACGTACCTCGAAAGTAAAGTAAAGTAAAAGAAAGAAGAAGAAATCAGACGAAGAGGAGAGCATCAATCGGATGGAATAAAAAAAATCAAGGAAATTGAATCAATGCGGCTATTGGCTGCCTCATAGATCTTTTACTGAATGTTCAAGTATCTAACATATATTTCAATTGATTTTCTGCTCATTTTGAAATTTAGAATTAATCTATTTAATCATGTAGAATGTATTTCAACACTTTTATATAAGAAATCTCAAATTTACGTCACCCTTGGAAATCACTGATTTTACCCTTGAAAACCCTTGAATTTTTTTGTTCGAAAAGCTGTGGGAACCTTGGTTAAGTCAAAAACGTAAGGTAAACTGTACCTTGCGCGCGGGAAAATACAGTATTGAAAATACAGGTTCATTTAATCAATATTATTAATGATTGTGAACACAAGTCAGTAAACATTCTGCACGTCATTGTGATACATGTAGAACATTAGTATGGAAATACATGTACTAAATGTCCATGTACACGTAATTTTCATTCGACGGATAAACTCAGCATCGTTGTTGATTTCTGCTGGCACCAGGCAAGGACTACTAAATATGTTATAAGTAGTGCCAGGACGCAGAATGTCAGAAGTAAGCAAATTTTTTTATAGGCTGACCCTTAATTATTAATATTTTACAAGAAACTTTTTAAATTAGGAAAACCAATTTATAGGCAAAAAACATATATTTCAAAGGCAAAAATGCATCAATTTGGATGCTGTGTACATCTACGAATTAAGTTTTTGTCGTTTTCGCTTGGCAGCTTTGGATGAGCTCAGCTCATCCGAGCTCATATTCACTTGTCCCTTGAAGAAGCAATTCACCAACCGCCGACACACATTTAGACAGTTCGGAAAGCAAAAACAGAGAGACTCATAAATGTAGAGGAACCTGTGACATAAGAGATTTCCACAATCAATAGATTTATCTTTCGTAAAGAACGTATATGTTACAAAAGCAAAATATACCACATCATGACGGGGATAAGTCAGTTTCCCTCTGCTCACTAAGTCGGTGAACTCACAAATAAAACGATTACCCGATTCATCAGTCAACAGATCCGATTCTGAATCATTCACAATACCTTCCTTGAAGCATATGTATCCGCATATATAATACAAGGAAGAGCGTTCATTGTCGGACAAAGAGTTTGATCTTTCGAAAAGAGAGTCAATCACACTCAATTCATCATCACTCATTTCTTTCGAGCAACACAAATTCTGAACATGAAAGAATTCGCTACGATCGATATCCAATTCCTCAAATAATTTCAATTTACGCAGTCTGGCGCTACACAAAAGTTGGTCTAGGCCGATATAGTAGTTCCCGCCGCTCATTTGTCTATAGCATGAAAACTCGCCTTCTAAAGGATCAGTTTGAAAAATACCTGGTAAGATGTATTTTACTGCTTCGTCTCTCAATAGCTCCTGAATCAATTTGGACAGCCCACGCAGAGTTTGGACAAATGCGTCTCTAGTAACAGACGTGAAAGACTGTATTCTGTACGGCCCTGAATTTCCGGGCATTCTTGAAATGGCTTCAGCTGTTTCACGAAGAAATACAGATTGTTTCATAAAAAATGGATCACCCTTAAACATCGCCTTAACTTCAACTTTGTCTAACTCCGCCAAACTTGAACGAATTTCTCTGAAATTTGGAAGAGATGTCAGTTGTGCTTACTAATATCATTGTTGGAAATTTCAAGCATGAATATTGAATTGTTTTCCTGTTATAGATAAAAAAGTAGTAGATAATTTGATCTTCATTTAGCAATGTTACACAAAATCATACCTCACTCTTATAAAATTACATTTGTTTCCTTTGTTATGTAATATGTTGTTCTACAAGCCAAAAGCTATCAAGCAAAACAAAAGTAAAGAAAATCGGTCAATCAGAGCCAGTATAGCACCATTATTCATCAACAATAATGTAACTGCTACATGTGATTAACTGGACTTCATGTTCCATAGCTTCCTGACTTCGTTGCGGTGGTGTTAGCAGCACTCCTGATTGCTTTCAGCTAGAAATCTATCTCTTACCGGTTGAAAACAATACAAAGCACAAATGAACAATAACGAGATCGCATTCACAAAAGGCAAAGTGTCAGCCTTGCTAGAACTAGAGTTATCTTTGCGAGCTACAAGCAAGCGACTAAATGTCCCTTACACAAATGTGCATCGATGGCATATTGATGATTTTCGACTCTGTCGTAAAGAGGGCTCTGGCCGTCCACGCAAAACATACAAACGTAGAGACCGCCTAATTTTGAGATTTGTTAAAGTTGATCCAAGTCTCTCGTTAACTGAGATGGCTGCACTAGTCTCGTCTATTTCTAAGTCCACTATTCGTAGAAGACTTATTGAGTCGAATTTCAAGAGCTGTAAGAGGCCCTCTCAGATCGAATTATCAGATAAGCATACAAAAAGACGTCTCAGATGGGCAATGAGTCACTGTCACTGGCGAAATCATCTTATGCAAGTCTCAATTAGGGCTTAGGACATTATCTTGGCCAGCTCGTTCTCCTGATCTGAATCCCATAGAAAATGTATGGAGTATTCTAAAACGTAACGTTCGTCGTTCACTGCTACCTACAGATGGCGTGTCACTGTTAAAAAGAGAGTGGAGAAAGTTAGATCAGTCAAAGATCAACGATATCATCGAATCAATGCCTAGACGAATTGGTAATGTCATTGACAATAAGGGTAGGGCCACAAAATATTAGCTTCTTAAGAACCGTCACTGTATCATAGCTTATCAGATTCTATAAGGACATTTAAATATATTAGGGACATGAAATAACATGAAAAATGCTTTCTGTATCATACTTATGTTTTATTTAGTCAAATTTTAGGATGATCCACTTTTTATGAAACGGACTGTACAATTCTGTTATCATTCGGATCGGAGAAAGGTTTTCTATCAGAGTCGTTCAAGCGAATGTGTCCCTCTATGGTTTTGATGTTTAGCATCTTCCACAACCTAAGAAAATAATCTATGAATTTCGCAGTATCAATACATCCATCATTCACAAGTGCGGCTACTGTTTTCTCATTAAAGACTCGGAGCACGTGGCGAACATTTTGCTTCTCTATTGAAGACGGAAAACATGATTGATATGTGAGATTTGTTCGCTTAACAATATTGGATGCCTCAGATCTATACAATTTGATGCAGTCACTAAATTTAGCTACAACTGTGCCTTTGTTTGGCAACTCAAATTTGATCTCTTTTTTCTTTTCAGAAATCCAATTATTCCTCACATTTTTTAATAAGTGTACTGTGTCGGGTAGACAGTAAATGTATGAATCAGTGGACTGATGTTTAAACAAATAATTTTCGTTATCTGAAGAGCAGATAGATTTGTAGAAGCTTCTATTAACCGATGCGCTGTCACAAATAAATGCTTTGATTTTACCATCACATTCATTCACTATTTCAACAAGCTTCAAAATCTCACATTCAAGGAACTCTGCAGTCAATGAAAAAACCGGAATTAGACGAACCATAAAAGCTCGATGACTCAAAAGTGGTTTCAACATTAAACTTAAAACAGTTCTAGCTGTTTTATTTGGATCATCTTCAGCTCTGCCTAAAAGATGGCAACCGCGGTATCTTGCAGAGGGTGTTATGTACACTTCATCGAACAACAACAAACATGTTCTCTGAATGCCAACAAGCTTGTGAAAAACGGCATTTATAGTGTCTTTGGCATCAGCAACACTGCCAGTACTTTTCAAACTTCCTATATGCTTTTTGACAGTATCAGGATGAGGGAGTAGTAGGTGCTTTCTACAAATGTTATATGATTTTGTTCCGGCTAACAACAGTTCTGTACTCACTTTCAAAATGGAAGCTGGATAGTCGTATGGACGAGATGACATGTGTTTTACTTGAAATAATAAGAATTCAAGACGTCGCCTCACATCCATGTCGATGTCAGCGAACTGCATAGAACGCTCAATGTTTTCTGCAGCACAATTGAGTTCGATTTCAAATGAAGGTAGCGTTGATTTTGTAACAGATATCACAGCTTCTAACTGAGACCACTTCGTCAACTTCCGTCCAAATCCGACCACAGACTTGATGTCAACACGTGTATTTTGTTTTACAGATGTTATAACAAAGTCACTTGTGACAGAAACACAATAATCAACGATGTTTTCACATATGAAGTGAATCATTTTGACCACGTCTGTAGATGAACGTTTAACAACCCATAAATCATGGTCTTCGATGAAAGTTTTTGAGGAGAGTTGAGCGATGAATGATGTCCAATCAACGATGTTGTCAAGAGATTCGAATGTTTCCAACTCATCAGGAATAGAGGAACGAACTGAAGAAGAGACTCGCCGATTCTCTACATCTCTGAGCGAAGAAGAAGCTGTTTGAATGAAATTCGAAGGCAGGCAATTAGGAAATATTGATGGTGGATTGATCGGTCGATTATAGCGCTTGATTTTAACCATTTCTGTGTCCTCCGGCCAGTGAGAACTGAGAAGCACAAATGCCGATGTATTGTGTCACCTTTTTGATCGTATTCGGTAACGCTCGCACCCAGCGATTTCGCTCCTCCTCTTCGTTTGGGAATCCATAAAAAGTTACTTTTGAATCGCTGGAATCGTAATTGCCCTTACAGTGTATCACACAGCACTTCCGAGGCATTTCGACAAGACCTCAAGTAGCGCACTCGATGAAAGTCTTAATGCGATGATTCGAGTCTGTGTATTATGTGCATTATCCGCCTGACGGTGCAGTGCAGAGTCATAACGATAACAACAGCAGAGAGCTGGGAAGACAGTGTTAGCTGATCGGCCGCAGTCAACTGTCAGCCTATAAAACTCGACACAATGATTTCGCTTTCCGCGTCCTGGCAGCTTATTGATATCTAGTTGTCCTTGCACCAGGTAAACAACTGTTACTATGATGTTGTGACAAAACCACAAAAATATCAAATGTTTTGTCATGTGATGCCAAGCGTCTACGAATTTCATCAAATAATTCGACAATGACATATCTTTCAATAGTGAGGGATTATAAATTTTATTTCTCAACAAAAGCCATGAAATTTTCTTTTCATATTTTTTTTTGCGTAATGCTCTATCATTTGATATTAATAGTCAGCTATGTTTGCATCGCAATTGATGCAAGTGAGTTTAAAAGTCCTCTGTACATGTAGGTTTTGTTTAAGAATATGATGCGAATATGATCGAGTCATTTTTCAATTTCGATTTTAAATGTAAAATGCAGGTATTTTGTCTACATTTGGTATATTCGTTAAATAACCGTATGCTTTTTGTCTTGCATGTAAAGCCGGTAAGACTATATACACGTTCAATAAATGTGAAACACGCATGGTTCATGTCGTCTCATGAAAATTTGGGACTAGGCTTAGTCAGTTAAAGAATGAAGAAAAATAGAGCTTTCATGAAGAATCGCACATGTCTGAATATTCGCAATGTCTCAGAATGTTTACGGTGAGTTTGATGTGTCTGAATATAATGATCAGTGACGTAACATACTCACAAATGAATCTTGATTACAAATGCCATAGTCTCTTGCCTTAATGTACGAATACTAAAGTACTACGTCGAATGATCGAATGCTAGAATTGCTGTACGGAAATATATCGATCGGTCTCGATATCTCCGACGCGAATCCTTTGTGGTCGCGGCCTCACTTGCTTCCTATATGGTCCCCAAAACCGCACTTGTCGATCTGTTTAAATTATTGATCCGATCTCCTTCAAGTCGCAACTAATAATCCGAGATTCTCAGAAATGCATTGAGTAATGAGCATCACTCTCAAGAACCAAACTTCTATTCTTGCTTGACTTGAACGTGTGTTGCTTATAATTCCATGATGTATTTTTCAGTAATGAGAAACAGAAGAATTTTAAACAGAAAGTTTATGTCTAACATACGCCCCTCATGAAAGCCACATTCTTCTTCGCAGAAGTCTTATCTGTTTTGTCTGGGTCAAAGCCACCTAAGGATACGGCCAAATGTCGCTGGGTGGAATGATTGAATCCCTTCATTTGACAATCTGGCATTCATTTTCTTAGTGCGCTATTACATCCTCAACGAAATAAATTGTTAAGGCTAATGCATCTTTATTTCTTGTGATATTAGAAACACATCACGACTCTTCGATGCAAATGAAAGGCGCATGCGACCCAACTTGTTGCAATGACTAATGGCAGGGATATTGAATACCTGCTTCACCCACGAATGTTGTTCATTCTACGTTAATCTCTTCGTTTTCAATTTGGAAATGAGCTTGCTTTGGAGAGTGCAAACTAGCGACGCTTCATTAAGAATCATAATCAGTATTGTATGGTGATTTCTCGAGTGCTTATGCTAATTATATCCTAACAGACTATCTGTATCCCACACAAGACATTGGCAGTGGTGATGAATGTATTCTTTCTTGAAATACAATGGGTATAGAATTATTCGATGACCAGTTGCATCCACAATTGCAAAATGAAACATATCTGAGTGTCGGAAGACATTACAATAATTTCTGACATTAGATAGAACAACTACCAAGCTCTAGTTTAATGATTGAGGTGCGCAAGTGAAATGGTCCATAAGAAAAGTAGAGGAGTCCTTTGCGTACGGATGAATGGGTTCTAAAGACTGGTGGAGGGACCTTTAGACTTGTGGAGGGCTCCCATGACATGATGTTCATTCAAGGGATCCTTGCACTGGCGAAGTAACCCCTTGTAGGCCTATGGTGAATGGCCCTTTTTGTTTGTGAAGGGTCCCATGAGATTAGTGGAGGAGCCCTTGAGACTAGTGAATAAACTCTCGAGACTAGTGGAGGAACCACTGCTGGTGAAATGGCCTTCGAGAAGAATAGTAGAGGGACCCTTTGTAGACTTGAAATGGTCCCTAGGATTAGTGGAGTGACACAAGTGCATTACTGTACAGGTGAAGCGGCCTTTGTGGGTGAATAAGTTCATGACCAATATTATTCTTGGGAAAAATCTCAGCTTCATCCCAAGATCCAAGATTAGGTGCCTTTTCAGTGAAGTATACATTTCCTACTAGATTTTCTCGCAAATTTAGACTGAAGTGCCTATGTTGGAAAATGAAATGAAGCTTCTACGTCACTAATCCCCATACTTGGGGCTTTGAGGATGCTGACATAGTCAGACTTATGGAGCGTTATAGTACTTTTAGTCCGGATGCCCTTCCTGCCGACTTCCAATGACACCTTCGGGGCTCGACCTCTGGACCAAAAGATCGCTAGGCCAGGCCCTTAACCACTGTGCCACGGAAACCACAGTGGTTAATAATTGCGGTCTTGAATAATCGGAGTCACGGAGTTGAATTGTCATACATTCGTGCACTTAAAGAAGAATAGTATTGTATACAAAGAAATAATCTTAAAATACACTCAATAACACTAGGCAATACAAGATGTTGCATGAGTATGTGCTGTACATGTAACATTTATGTTTCATTGCAAATAAAACGTAATTGTAAATACAGGCAAGACAAGCTTTAATTGCAGCTAAGGATCATTAATTGAACAGAAACTTGCAATGTAGGGCTGTGCGCGGTGCACCGTATATTTTGCGAGAACCGGCTTTGGCCCGGTGCGTCGAAACGTTCGAGTTCTGATAAAATTAACATTTTACTACAGTTTTACTAAAAGTTGATTAACTCTATCTGCAAATCTTAGTCGCAGCGGATATGGTAGAATATTTGAGTTCGATTAATCCAGCTAGGAGAACATTATTCAATTCTATTTATCCTTTCGATTCATTTTAAACTTCAAATTTCTAAGTGATAAAGTCGAAACATTTTGAAAATCAAGGCTATATCATTAAATTACTTACGCATTTCCTGATGATTCAGGTTCATGAGAAATCAGTTTAGGGCCACAAAATCTCATTTCGCGCGACCTAGGAATCTCCGAATTTCATAGTGAATATGTCATACTCGTAGTTCATCTCATAGTCTCATAGGAAGCTCATACAGTCTGTTTCATAAATAGTTAGAAATGAGTTAAAACAGCAATATTTTATAGTAAACAGTAAGTTTTTAACTATAATTAAATGAATTTGTCTCCTGTATCATGTTAAACACTTTTCTTTGCTATATGTTGACCAAGTAAGGGCCTAGTCCTTAAAAGGACTGATGGTACGTTCCCCAGTTGCCAGATTCGTCTCCTCTAAGTTCTACTACCTTTCTGCGATTAGGCATACTGCCGATCAAATTTCTGATCATCTGTTGATCAATCTGATTCCATTCCTGCCTCACTAAAGATTCCAACCGATTCAAATCATTGCCAGGACAAAGTCATCGACGAACTCAACGTTTCAAGATAGACCAGACATGCTCGATTGGATTCAAGTCAGGAGACCTTGCAGGTTAAATTAAAGTTTTGTATTCCTGCCTGTCTTTTATGCAATTGAGTTGCCTTGGCACGATGGCATGGACCATTGTCATCCATGAGAATCCAATCTGAATCAGCGATGGAACCGGGTCAGGGTTAATTGACCCGGTGACCCGAAAGGATGCTGACCCAGTGACCCGATGATCCATTTTTTGTTGAAAGCTGTAAATGTTTAGCCTGGACCTGGACAATTACGGGTAGTCTATATCTCATAAGCTATTAAACTATTTACCTCCATCCCAATTGTCTAACTACATGTATATTATATGAAAATCATATACATTTCACTTTCCTTGCGAGTATTTTAAGCTGGACTCCTGATTGTAACTTGTATATGTATAGGCCCTATGCCATTCACGTACTGAATGATACGTAGGCTACATGTACAGGGTGACACAGCTAAAGGTTCAATTTTCATTCGCCTCCTATTCATGTGAAACAAGCAATACGGTGTCACTATTGCCTGTAATGTGATCATTAGAATATAGCATTTTGTAATTCATAACTTTTCTTCTCGTTCGTGCTCTACATCTATGATTTTTCCTCATAGCTTTAGAACTATCAAAATTGATAATTTTTGACAATTATTATTTAAGTTCCACATTCTAAATGTTTATGAAAGTCAATAGAAAGCTCAAAATAACTTCAGAAATTGCACTTTTTTGAAAGATAAAAAATCAGCATTCACAATGTCCTCCTTCCTGTTCGATGACGACGTGAAGACGACGACGATAATCGTCGAAACTGTTTGATAACATTTCTGATGTCACCAGGTGGAAAGCACTTATGATTCGATGCTTCAAATCGGCGATGTCTTGTAACGGCCTCTCATAAACTTTGGATTTGATAAATCCCCAGAGAAAAAAGTCACACGGGTTAGATCTGGAGATCGAGGTGGCCATGGCTTCGTTGGAGATCCGCGTCCCATCCAACGTTGTGGAAAATGCTGATCTAGCCAAGTGCGCACACAAAGACCCCAGTGAGGTGGAGCGCCATCATGCATGAAAACCATGGTCTTTTTCTCAGTTTTGCTCAGCGTTGGGTAGAATTCACTTTTCAGCATTTCAAGATAGCGATCGGAATTAATTGAATTATCAAAGAAAAAAGGGCCGAAGACTTTGGATGTGGATATTGCGGCCCATACGGTTGTCCTTTCTGAGTGTAAAGGCTGCTCATGATACCAATG
This sequence comes from Prostheceraeus crozeri, assembly GCA_907163375.1. Lineage (NCBI taxonomy): Eukaryota > Metazoa > Platyhelminthes > Polycladida > Euryleptidae > Prostheceraeus > Prostheceraeus crozeri. The sequence continues at coordinate 280,864 of CAJQUW010014877.1, forward strand.
CGGATTGTCAGTTGACCAATAACGGCAGTTGTGTCGATTTACCGACCCGTCAAGGATGAAGTGGGCTTCGTCAGAGAATGTTAAATGCATCAAGTGGCTGGAGGAAGAAATTCTGCGAAGCTCTTCAGAAGCGAAGTTCAACCGACACGTCCTGTCTTCCTCACTCAGTGACTGAACAATTTCCATTTTATAGGGATGAAATCCCATGTTTTTCAAACATCGCCTGACGGATTCGCGGCTCACATCTAATTGTGAAGATGCGCTTCTTAAACTGGCATGAGGCTCAGATTCAAAAAGATTCCGGACCTCATCACATTTGTCTGGAGATGTTACAGTTTTTGATCTGTCTCTTGTTTGATCAAGAACACTGCCAGTCTCCATCAGGAGGACATGCCACTTCTTGATTGTGCTACTTGAGGAGTGTCTACGTTTTTGCCAAATACTGCACGAAATTTTCGTTGCACAAGAGTAACACTCTCCATACACTCATACCAAGCCGCACATTTAGCTCGCTGTTTAATGGGATAAGCCATCAGAGACTGCTACTGTTACAAGAAAATTCGACGTTTCATCAACACTAATCAATGGTTGTGAATGAAATCTCAATAACACTTGAACGTAAAAATCGAATAACTTCAATTTGAAAATTTCAAATAATCATAGCCTTCAGTTTGCTTGTTTGACATACGAGACAAGTGCAACTTTCCAGGAAATTAAAAAATCATAGGAAAAATTATCAATTTTGATAGTTCTAAAGCTATGAGGAAAAATCATAGATATAGAGCACGAACGAGAAGAAAAGTTATGAATTACAAAATGCTATATTCTAATGATCACATTACAGGCAATAGTGACACCGTATTGCTTGTTTCACATGATTAGGAGAGGAATAAAAATTGAACCTTTAGCTGTGTCACCCTGTACATTATACCGTATCTACAGATTTAGACAAGGTGAAGAGGTTAATTAATAATTATGCTGCCTTATCACTTTGCCTACTGTGTACGCTGCCTTAGATGCTTTAGTAACAAATCAATCCCAATAATTCCAGAAAAACTAAAACTTTTCAATTAATATAAACGATCTTTATTTCTCTGAATTGTAACAAAATCGAACAAACTAAAATAGGAATCATCGTCAAATCAAAATGAAGTACCCAATGTATCAATGTATCTAGGCGAAGGATGTATACACGATCTATAAGTCACTGCTACATATAAAATGATAAAACTATATACAGTGTTTAATCTATATAAAAACATGCGAATTACCTTCAAACAGCACGAACTCAAAGTTTATAACAGTTTTACATATTTGACTAAAAATAACAAATAAACTGCACGTATGTTTGTAAGTTCTCTAAACAACTTTCAATCTATATTTTCTGAAGCAACGAAATATTCTTCAGGTACATCATTTGAGCCTCAAGTGTCTTGGGTAAGAGACGAGCTCTGTCTTTTCGGGTGAACTTGCCACTTTTCGAGAAAGATCTCTCTGATTCCGAGCTCGAAGCCTGTATGACAAGAATTTGTCTGGATGCTTTTGCCATCAGAGGGAATTGTGTTCTCTTCTCGCACCACCAATTAATTATATCGAATTGTCCAATAGGGGATTCTGTGCGTCGGTATCTTTCCACTTCTTCCATTCTTGCTCTCTTTGTGTCAGCAACTTTGATGCCGTGATCCTGTTTTGTTGTAACCCGAAAAGCCGCAAATAAATCTGTTTTTGCTATTTTTGCTGGTGGTGGTAGGGAACTGGCTGCGGAAGTGGATGGTTCGGTAGAGATTTCTACAACATCATCGTCGTCGGCGTTTTTAAGATACGAAACAGACTTGCAGAACTCCAGCAAGCAATTAATAGCTTGTTTGTGGAAGTTGTCGCGTTCGCTCTCGTTGTCACAGAAAAGAAAATCTTTCAGTGACGGATCTAAAAACGTCGCGGCGAAGTGAATTTGCTTGATGCTTGTCCATACTTTTAGATCAATAGCTTGGACCAGTTGAATCTTGAATAATCGAGATTGTGCTGTATCAGTTGGCGAAGTTGTCGACCACATCTGCCGGAGAAGATAATAAGCCGGCAAAACGCTTGAGATTGTGGGTACAGACGCAGACTCCAGCATGTCGAAGATTGATTCAGCAATTTGAATGGCATCATAAACAGATCTCAAAACTTCGAAATCGATGTCGCTGAGAAACCCTTCTTTTTTTCGTTCGCGCAGTGCATTCGCTAGTTTTTCGGCTGGATCCTCGAAATTGCTTAGAATGGAGCCAAACATCTTCATGAGAGCTCTCCATGGTCTTGTTGAGCCGCCTTGTTTCAAAGTTATATCCAATTTCGATTGAGTATCGGAACCGATCTTTACATAATGTACCAATTTATGGCATTGTTTATCCAAAGATTCCAAGGTGTCATCTGCAGCTTTTGCCTCTTCCCAAGCTAAGTTGATGGCAGTATGAAGTCGATGACATAGACAATCAATTCTCAGCTTTTCTCGAGTGGCAGCGACTACATTGGCTCCACAGTCAGTGGTGACAGGTACGAGTTCAGGAGATAGTCCGATGTCCTGCATACCTGAACATAATGCCTCACGTATGTTATCCGCTGTTTTGGTTTTATCGAAGCTTTTGAAATATACAAGAGCACGACAAAGTTTCCATTCCATTGTAGGTTTATTGCAATCTTCTTCTATCCAAAATAATGATGCTTCCATGTACGTGTTTTGCATCACGTTGTCAGTCCACAGATCAGTGACTGAGGAAATTGCACCGACCGACACAGGTTTTATAATGTTCGATTTGATAGTCGAAATAATGTCTGAAACACTGTTCATGGTTGTACGTTGAATCGTTTTGCGACCGTATAGAACTTGGTCTGCTGATAATCTACCTTCGCGTGCTCCAACCTCGATCATAACTTCGGCGAAATGTCGGAAATGTTCGTTGTGTCCACGATCAAAAATGGAGAGAAAGTTCCATTTACAAATCGAACTTGAGCATCCTTTATTTTCTGTGCTAAGTCACTTTCAATAATGGGTTTCTTCTGAATAAAGAAAGATGACAGTGATCGAGACGAGTATTCACCAATCTTTCGGCGACTGCAACGGGCTTTGTGTCCAATTAAATTTTTGGTGCCATAGTCAATTATCTTTCCTTGATCGTCTTTCTTTTTGTAGATCAAGCATGTATAGCAGGATGTACACGAAGCGACGCCAAAGAGCTCTGTATCATTTTCGTCGTAGACAAGACCGAAGAGTTTCCACACTTCACTTGATCTATTCTGCGGCTGTTTGATCTTGTAATATCCATCAATGACCTTCTTTGCTATATCTTCCATTTGCGTATTTACAACCACTAATTAGAGTTCGTACGAGGCCCACTACTGTGTTATGAAAAGTTATTTTCGTTGTTTAAAATGATTGTCAAACTGGACTATCATTTGCTTATCCCAATAGTCACTGAATTCTCTGGTAGTCAGCCAATTATTCGTAAGTGAGAAATTATCTTTATGTCCTGGTTTGTCAGCCTCGTATTGTGTAATGAAGCTGAATGTGTAGCACCTGCGTGTGGGCGATGCAGGACAGTGAAGACAGTCTCCACTATTCTCCCACCATTGAAAATAAAAGTTTCGAGCAATGTGAACAATTCACGAGGTAACTGATACACTGCGTCTGCCCCTCCCCATTTCACATTCGGACCAAACTGTGACAACTGGGAATGTGTGAGTCACTTTAAAAGTCACTGAGATTTCTTTTAGGTTAGCAACTAACTAAACAAACAGTATCAATGTAGAGCAGGCAAGGCGCGTGGACTGTGTAGTATGACGCAACAAATTCCGTAATCATTGAATTTGGAATGAAAGCGATTCGAAATTTAGAGACTTCTTATTGTATGAAATAATAAACTTTGTTAAATCTAATTAAGTACCGGTAAGTCATGCATTCATCGTATTTTATTAATGAAAATTATACCGGTTCACTTTTTTGAGTACTGACCCGGTGACCTAGTGGTTCGACTCAAACAGTGACCCGGTTCTATCGCTGTGATGAATCACCTAAACTGAATGCTTAAGGTTAAATATGTTCTTCGAGCACTTGAACGTATCGTTCGAAGTTCATGTTTTCCCACATAACATGCAGTGAAGAGCGACAATCACTCTAATAGGCTCCCCAGATGAACAATTTCCTGCAATCGCATTGATTCCTCGATGTAAAAAAACGATCAAGCATGTCTTGCCCAGACTGCCAAAGGCGTAGACGCCCATCTTTGAACTTTAATCGGACAGCTACCTCATCCGACCAAACAACATGTGTCCACTGATTCCACCAGTAGAAACGTTTCATTGAGCATTGCATTCAAAAATTTTCAGAATTTTCTCAATTTCATCATGAAATATATTCCAATTGCTGGCTACCGTATATGCTCTACTCAGCATTCCAATAACCAGACTCCGGTGCCACGCTCTGGGACACTTTGCTTCAAAATTTAATAGCACATTTGTGAACGTTTCTTTTCTAAAGATGCTAGTTTCCAAATTATTCGTAATATTTATTTTAACATCCAAGAATGCTATACTATTGCCTCCAATATCTACAGTAAATTTTAAATTTTTGTGTTGTCTATTTAAAAATTGGTGAAACCGTTCTACTTTCTTTATATCATCAAAAACGCAAATGCAATCATCTACATATCTTGCGTAATAAAGTGGACTGCATTCTTCATTCATCCAATTTTGTTCCATATGTGACAAAAATAGATTTGCGAGTGTAGGAGCAAGGGGGGAACCCATACTTACACCATCTATCTGCTTAAACATTTGGTCACTAAATAAAAATTGACCACTCGTGGCAAACAGGCACAGTTTTTTAAATACATCCCTGCCAAACGAAGGCTTATTAGTTGAATTCTTATCATAAACTAAATTAGCCGCCAGCTCAATTGTTTCATTTACAGGTATGTTCGTGAACAGTGATTCAACATCATAACTAATTAAAATATGTTTGTCATGAAAAAGTTCTTGATTTTTATTAATTTCTTCTATCAAGTGAGAGGTAGAATTCAACATATGTTTAGAATTTATATGTGGTTTTATTAGATTATCTAAAAATTTTGCCAAACTGTAACTTGCAGAGCCAATAGTACTTATTATTGGTCTCATAGGTTTGTTATCTTTGTGCACTTTCACAGTACCATAGAGCCTACCGGGCTCACTGCCAGAAGGACTAATAAACTTGTACGTTTTCTCATCAATATATCTACGCAAATACTTATAAATGTAACGATGCAATCTGCCTTCCTCGGTTACTGTCGGATGTTTGCGAATGCCATCCTCATCATATTCAATTTTTTGGAATTTAGTTACGTCTTTTAAAATATCATTCATTTTTTTGTTGTACTCAAATGAGTTGACTATCACCAATCCATTCCCCTTATCAAAGGAACACACTTTTATATCCTTGCGTTTCGCCAACTTTTCCAGTACTTTGTGGGTTTCACGATTGTATTTATCATTACATATCTTTTTTCCAGCTTTAAAGAAGTGAGTTGCAGCTTCCTGAATTTCACGTTTTACCACTGGTGTTAAATTAAATTCATTTTCATTTTTAATGTTAACAGCAATAGCTTTTTCTAATTGGTATTTAATCTTATCATTACAAATATTTTTAGGAATCACACTATGTTTAAGGCCAAACCTTAGTACTTCACGCTCTTTTAGGGTTAATTCATAGTTACTTAGATTAACAAGGCAATCCGGAGATTTGATCCGATTATTTAACCATAACCGTTTTAGTTTATCATTATGTTTATTTTCAACCTCCTTCAACTTAGGTTGAATACTACGTATCACTATCAGTTTCAAGACCACAAATTAAGGATCAATTGTCCTGGTTTAGACTTGTGGTCTTGAAACTGATAGTGATACGTAGTATTCAACCTAAGTTGAAGGAGGTTGAAAATAAACATAATGATAAACTAAAACGGTTATGGTTAAATAATCGGATCAAATCTCCGGATTGCCTTGTTAATCTAAGTAACTATGAATTAACCCTAAAAGAGCGTGAAGTACTAAGGTTTGGCCTTAAACATAGTGTGATTCCTAAAAATATTTGTAATGATAAGATTAAATACCAATTAGAAAAAGCTATTGCTGTTAACATTAAAAATGAAAATGAATTTAATTTAACACCAGTGGTAAAACGTGAAATTCAGGAAGCTGCAACTCACTTCTTTAAAGCTGGAAAAAAGATATGTAATGATAAATACAATCGTGAAACCCACAAAGTACTGGAAAAGTTGGCGAAACGCAAGGATATAAAAGTGTGTTCCTTTGATAAGGGGAATGGATTGGTGATAGTCAACTCATTTGAGTACAACAAAAAAATGAATGATATTTTAAAAGACGTAACTAAATTCCAAAAAATTGAATATGATGAGGATGGCATTCGCAAACATCCGACAGTAACCGAGGAAGGCAGATTGCATCGTTACATTTATAAGTATTTGCGTAGATATATTGATGAGAAAACGTACAAGTTTATTAGTCCTTCTGGCAGTGAGCCCGGTAGGCTCTATGGTACTGTGAAAGTGCACAAAGATAACAAACCTATGAGACCAATAATAAGTACTATTGGCTCTGCAAGTTACAGTTTGGCAAAATTTTTAGATAATCTAATAAAACCACATATAAATTCTAAACATATGTTGAATTCTACCTCTCACTTGATAGAAGAAATTAATAAAAATCAAGAACTTTTTCATGACAAACATATTTTAATTAGTTATGATGTTGAATCACTGTTCACGAACATACCTGTAAATGAAACAATTGAGCTGGCGGCTAATTTAGTTTATGATAAGAATTCAACTAATAAGCCTTTGTTTGGCAGGGATGTATTTAAAAAACTGTGCCTGTTTGCCACGAGTGGTCAATTTTTATTTAATGACCAAATGTTTAAGCAGATAGATGGTGTAAGTATGGGTTCCCCCCTTGCTCCTACACTCGCAAATCTATTTTTGTCACATATGGAACAAAATTGGATGAATGAAGAATGCAGTCCACTTTATTACGCAAGATATGTAGATGATTGCATTTGCGTTTTTGATGATATAAAGAAAGTAGAACGGTTTCACCAATTTTTAAATAGACAACACAAAAATTTAAAATTTACTGTAGATATTGGAGGCAATAGTATAGCATTCTTGGATGTTAAAATAAATATTACGAATAATTTGGAAACTAGCATCTTTAGAAAAGAAACGTTCACAAATGTGCTATTAAATTTTGAAGCAAAGTGTCCCAGAGCGTGGCACCGGAGTCTGGTTATTGGAATGCTGAGTAGAGCATATACGGTAGCCAGCAATTGGAATATATTCCATGATGAAATTGAGAAAATTCTGAAAATTTTTGAATGCAATGGTTATACTAAGAACTTTGTTCTTAAAATTGTTTCGGGTTTCATTGACCACTGTGGTCTCAGTTTCTTGTGTCGCTCGGACAGATTCAGCTTCGATGGTCTCTTACGACTGGAGTAGTTCATCTCATTCAGTCGTCTCCAAACAGTTGTCCTGGAAAGATGTTAACTTGCTGAAAGCTCAGATAAAGGGGTAGAGGGATCACTATCGACCACACTGGTGATCCAGCGATTTCACCTGTGAGAAGTCAGCCTTGGTCTGCCAGAAGACCTTCCATCAGGCCGTTGACAGCCTCTTCGCAACCAAAAGTAAATAGTACTTTTTGGGACCTTTAATTGTTGCGACACAGTGGCCACATTGGATCAAAGCCTCAGCTTGACCCCTAAAACAGCATTTTTGGTAAGCTTTTAGTGCAGCAGTTCGCATGAGAGAGGCAAAACAAATGAAGTTAATGAATTAGATGTCTTTCTAATTCATATGCACAGCATTATTCTCGTTTGTCTAAGCAAGCAGTCTAGACAAAGCCGCATAGCAAATAAATCCATCTGTGTTAGAAAATGTGTGACCTGTTAGTTATGCATGCGTGAGAGTGATGAGTCACGCTTTCTGGTTAGCGATGAAAATGAGAATTGAATTCCAAATTAATTGCAAAAGATTGAAACATTATGTAGACTACTGACTGCTATAGTTAGAGTATAGTCATGAAATTTTCACACGAGCAATTTCAGAACATGAGCTTTCTAAACATATAAAGTTTGCTACTTTTGGAAACCACTTTCCATGCTTAATTTGCGTTTGCCCATTTCAATTCTTTATGAAACACTCTGTAGTTCAGAATCTGAAGATATATCCAGCGTTCTGTACGAAAGATTTTTTCCTACCATCTGGTAGCATTACATCATTGCAGAGAGACTGCCTGAAACTGAGCTATGTCTAGATGTTGACCCTCCTGCACAGTAATTTGTAGATTGCGGTGAGATTGCTTCGATTCATTCTATTTCTCCTGTTTTCAGATATTGCATTTTTCATGATTTTGAAAAAAGTACCAATGATAGGCTCTTCCTTTGCTATACACTGCACGCTCATGTGCATTTTAAAATAAACAATTGAAACGCGGACGTTTCGTCCGCCACTGACTTAGTTAGTAGTTTTGTCCATGTAATTTTTTTGCCACTTTCTGGTTGCGGCTAGGTATGATGAGAGTCACTAGCAAGTATTGGAAAAATATAATTTTAAAGAAGTCTAATGAGTTTGTTGAAACTTCCTATTACTCAGTGAAATTTGCATTAAATTCTGAGCATTTACAACAGAAGATAGAGACCCTGCCTTCGAAATCTTGAAGTCTATGAACGATCAGTCTCGAGCGAAAAAGGAATTATACATCGGCTACACCGTGTACCCGAACGGTGCACCGGTTATCATGTCCGTTGTACCGGTGTAAGCAGGTGCGGCTAGCGCACAGCCCTATTGCAATTTTTAATTGAGCAACAATTAATAATAAGAAAGTGTCTTATAACTTGGTTGACTGGTGAGAAAACGCATTCAATTTTCGGCGGCCCTCAACTTTCAAATCACAGCTTTAACATTGGTTTCTCATGGGAACCTAGATGCACGCATAACCTTCATGAAAGAGAATCAAATTAATTTACCATAACAGTTCAGGAGAGCTAGAGTAAAATCATCGGAGAATTAGTGGGATTCCTTCCTTTTGTGTCGCTAGTCCGGCAGAAAAGGACTTACGTTCAACCCTTTGAACGGGTGAACGAGATTAAGAAACTTTATGTTTAGGTGTCCTTTACATGATTAGTCCCGCGCCTCACTGGCGAACATAGCTCTTTTCAATAACTGCCAAATGCCAATTCAGCATGCAGTTTGTGCAGTAGAGAACCTAAATTGGCCCATAGTTTTCTTTTATTTGCAATTATTGTTTAATCAGAACAAATTATCCCCCCTTCCCGGCCCAGCTCCAACCTTAACATATTCAATAATATCAATATTTCTGTTGGAGAAAGTTGATGCAGTGAGACATCGAGAAACGACTCTAAGGAGAGAGCAGGATCATTTACTTCGAGAGCGAAGACATCATGATGAGAAGAAGAGTTTGCGTAGTCATAGGCTATCTATGTCATAACAATAATGCATACTTATTTAAAATGTATCTTTCTTATCTTTTTAACAATACATTAATCTTATTTGCAGTCACACGCTCTTGCAACGGACAACGATGGCTTTTTGTGGACATTTTTGCGTCAGCTGAGTGAGCGAGCATCAACGGGATTGATTGAGATTGGATCTCAGACAGAAGGCCGAGCAGGTTCTATGATTCCTCTAAGTGAGCGTCTTGGTCGCATTGAACGGCACTATGACAACGTTCGATCGATGGAGACGGCCGCTGGCCAATCGGTGTATGAGGAAAGATTGATGAACTTCCAACGTGAGATGGAAGCACGAATGCGACGCGAGCATAGCGCTGAATTAGAACGGTTTAAGGCGACTGAATTGGCAAAAATGAGAATGGAAGAGCGAGAAAAGCTCCACATTGCCTGGGAGAACAAGCGAAGAGAAATGGAAGCGCAGCATAGAGAGAAATTGCAGAATGTTACCGAACGCGAGAGAGCTACAGGTGATCAATGGAAGAGACAGCAAGAAATATGGGATAGGGAGGCCCATCAAAGGAGACAAGCGCTGTTGGAGGAAGTTGATGCAGTGAGACATCGAGAAACGACTCTAAGGAGAGAGCAAGATCATTTACTTCGAGAACGAAGACTTCATGATGAGAAGAAGAAGAGTATTGAAGAAGAACTAAAGCAAAGAGAGTATAACTTGCGAAGACAAGAAGCAGAATTCGATTCGAAAATGAACGACGAAAAAACCAGGTAACCTTTCTTATAGTTCAGCAACTCAATTTAATCAACCTGAGCTAGGAAAGTGATGGAGATCACATTACTTTCATTCAACTCTGAAAGTAGTCAGAGAAATTGGAATTATAGAATATCTTATTAAACTCTGTCTCTCCATAACGATGCGTATGAGTGTGATTAACTATAAAAATAATGAAATCGATATTTTCTAATGTTTTACAAATATCGCTCGATAGGAAATGCTGACTATTATGTTTGTTTAATCATGATCACCACTGCAACTTCACAACGACTTAAGTGTCACTCAAAAGCATTTACTTGCGGTTTTGGTAAAGCACGTGACTTTTCAGAACATCACGTGGCATTAGTTGAATGCAGTTTCTGATGGGAATATAATAAGGAATTAAACCTAGGCCTGTGTGTACCTCTTTTATATTCCATCTGAACATCCGTCTCGGGAAAGTAGTTGCGATAGAAATGAAAAGGAGATTTATCGTTTCGACGGCATCACATGGAAATGGTTTCATTGAACTACTTGTTTCTACTGCCATTGCAGTGTCCTTTACTGTTGAATAATCATTTGCGTTCGTAAGATAGATTACCACCCATTGTGTTAGGATTCAAGCATTTTTCGGTTGCATATCATTACAACGATTTCATGGAATAACTTCACATACCAGCGCGAGGATATCTACAAATGAAATTAAAAATTAATTTCTTAGTCATTAGCTATGATCGTTGTTTGAAAGATCATATTCCGACACTTTATAAGTTTATACTAGTGACAAATATAACTGATTCAAATTAAATAGTGTGCCTTTCTCTAGTGAAAGTTGATGTGTTTCATTGTCTTTCCATGCCTTTCCCAGACTTCCCAATTTGAGATAGGTCAGGTGGTAGGATAGCTCAGATTGTTTAGGGTCGCACTTCAATGCGGAGGTGCAGAAGGTTCAAGGTTCGAGTCTGTCCGCTTCGTGAGGCAATATCAGTCTCACCAGAAGTTGCTATCCTTAACCTAGTGAGAATGGCGAGTGTGTGAAGGCTACCCCATCCCTAGCTTTCTCGAATGGTTCAGTGCCTTGGGTGGGGTAGAGATTAATTTAAAAAGGTGAACGTGTAAACCAATCAAGAGTTTGCATCTTCAACCTAATATTTCCAACAATATTTTGAAGAGCGATGTGGCCTCCTTACATTATCGGCTTGAAAGATATAGCCGTACTCGTTGCTGAACCAGTTAAGACTGAAAAGATTATATTATAATCAAGCAACAACTTGCGACACAATTTCATTCAAGTACGTCTCTGACAGCTGTGCCTTTGTTGACGGCTAACTTCACTCTTTCTGCCTGCCAAATACTAAAGCGTTCACATGAAAGATGATTGGCACGTGTATTGGGAGAGAAGCGGTGATCTCTTGATTTCGTAAGACATTTTTCGTGAAAATGTTGTTTTCTCAGTTTTTCATCGAAGATTCTAATGTTTGGTATCGGTAGAATCCTTGTATCCGATGTAAGGAGTGCCAATATGCATAGTTCTTTTTCAAATATCTTTTGACCGCTAAAGTAGCCACCTCTGCAAAGTCTACGAATTTTCTAAATTCGAGTCGGGTTTCTTTGGCGGCATGACATTGATGAACGAGTAACTTCTTTGTTTTCCCGCTGCAGATATCGTAGATGTTGGCAATTCTGCTCCATTCACTGAACCGATCAGTTAAGAACAAATGTGTCATGAGTAGGGATTCAGAAATTCCGGAGCATCTCAATTCTCAGTCCTAGGATAAAGTAGGATAAGCATACATGTATGTTAATGATATGAGCACTATAATAGTAATTACCGACTTTGGAAATCCCGGGATGTGGGACAAAAACTTGGTTTGCTTACATACAGTGCCGGGATTTGCAAAGCATATTTCGAGTTTAGCACAAATTGATAATTATTTTTTTTGAAGTTGACCAAGGAAACACGCAGAGAGTAACACGATGCTCTGGTTGGTGGAGTGAAGAACCAGGATAAGAGCTTACAAAACACCGACTTTATATTTTCCAGGATTGCAGATTGGGATTCCAAAAGTCCCAGATATTCCCTTTTCCGTGACCGCAATATTGAATAACGTAGGATATTCCTTTCTACTGTAAGTCAAGCTAATGATATAAATAATAATTGGTTAAATGAGAAAATCTTTTCCTGGGCTTCCCAGTCCTTGGATTGATGTCTCGGTTCTGAGATTGTGTTTTGAGCTAGTAGTGTAAACAAGAACTGCAGTCTATTGAGCAATTTTCATTCTATAGATCTCAATCCCGGGTTTAACTCGATCAATAATCCCGGTATTGCACATTTTGCTACAAGCTGATAACTAATGTTCAACCTTAAATTGGTCATACTTGCCTCACAAATCCGAATGCATTTTTCGGCCATTAATCAGAGAGCATCTTCAGTCGGTTATTGATGTTGACGATAATATTGAAGCGTGAAGAGTAGATGCCAGCTGTACGTGAATTTGTGGTAGTTTCATCCAGGCCAATTTTCTTATTTTAGCCGGAATCTTACTGTTTTGTTAAAATATCTATCCCGGGATTCCGCCCCAATCTCGGCATCCCGAGATTGGTATCCCTAGGTATAAGGAACTAAATTTGTTTGTCTTGCACTTAAATTCCAATGAAGTTTTTATAATCCTTATGAGCATTTATTTGATCTATCTAAAAAGCACTTCTCATTCGTAGTAGTAGATTAAATTTGTGCGGACAATCACTGATTATAATCAGTCACTTTAAAAAAAACCTACGTGCTTCTGATCGATCTGTTAGTTTTATCCAACCCGAACGGATCGTTTCGAGAAAAACAAAGTTTTGTTGCCCGAATGTCACTCACCCTTTCAATCCTTATAGCATCGATGATTGGGTGCAACAATCACTCTTTATGTATGACTCCTCATCAGAGTCTTTTTCACATCGCAGTTTCTTGTGATAAGCAAGTACTTATTTTGCTTATTTTTATTTAGGCTTGATCTGTTTCACATTAGGACGAAGAGAATTTAAAAATAAGAAAATTAATTAGAATTTTCTTTAACTAGAAGTATAGGTGTGTAGATTCCACACAGATGTGCAGTCACAATGCCATGACAAGTAATAGGAAGTGCGTTATTCGAGTTGGTATTTCCAAGAAGTTCCTCTGTATCTCCCATAATGCCACAATTATCAACATTTAGAACAGATATTTCAACGGACGTTTCGGATCTGTTCTTGCCTCTGTTCTTTATTCGGATATTAGTTGGCATTATAGAAGAGGGAGAAGGACGTCTATTTTCTTAAATTGACAATACCAACTCGTGCAAAAGATAATAGCTGCACCACGTGGCCTGACGTGATTTACTGCGGCTCTCAAACTGCCAGTCACGTCGCTTCACCGCTGATGCATCCGTCCACCAAAGCACCATGCTGAAAAATTCTACAGGGAAATTCCGTTGGGATCACAGAAGCGTCTACAAAGGAGCTGGATTGCATGACTTTAGACTTTGCAACATTGACGATTGGACCTTTCTCAGCAATGACATCTATCTCGGAGACGATCTTGGCAGATAACTGCTCTCTCGTTTCTGCAATAAAAACGAGGTCATCACTAAGTTCACCAGTCATACTTTTACTCCTACTTATCTCTGAAGCAAAGACTATTCATAGCTCTTTCACCACGCAGAAAAGGACATCATCATCCCTTAATACCGTTGGATCTACCAGATCTTCGGTCCCGCGGCTCATACTTCAACAACCAGCTCAACTCAGCTGGTCTCGCATGCAGGCCTCCCAGTGTCATAAAAATCGTAAAATGTCATTAAATTTGACGGGCCGCCATGAAATCATGAAAAATCAGAAAGTTTCACGAAATCTGAGGAAAATCATCAAATTTTACAAAATGTAATAGAAACCAGTTTTTGCTCTCATACTTGAACCTTTCTAAATCTTCTGAAAGATTCTGCATCCTTTCATCGACAGCTTTTGTCAAAAAAGGAGAGATTATATTGCCGCCGTGAATATTATAGCTCTTTTGGTGAGGTGACGGTAACAGAAGAGCAAATTGAAGATGCGAATACCGAGCTTCAGGAAATTCTCAAATCCAATACTCTATCCAGACTCCAGAGTAAGGTTACTGAAAGTAAACGCTCATCTCAGTTTGGTCATTCAACTGAAACAGACAATCATAAAAGAGCTCCATGAGTTAGAGAATCGGAAAAGTTGACAATCTAGCGATTTTTTATGGATTCTTTGTGTTTATGGTGTGCGTTGGCGACATGAATATCAACTTAAAATTGTGAATTTATTTGTTTTGACTTATTATGCATGTATGACTTCAATACTAATTGACTATTGTAGCTCTTACGACACTGAACCGTCATGGCCAAAATGCGCAGTGTGAAGACAAATTTTGAAAAATCCTAATTTTCCATATGTGGCATTTCGACATATCTTTTTGTCACACATTTATGAATATAAGACACTCCTGTCTCCTTGTGTTGATATTGTCAAGTACCTTAGTGTGTTCATTGTAAATACTTCTAAGAACTCCGTGATTAATGAATAAAATGACACAAATAAAATACCATGATATTCTGATGAATTTTACAGCAGTACATCTGAAAGATCATAATTTGGTGGTAATAATTATCATAAAAAATCATAAAGTCATAAAATATTCTGATGCAAGCTACTAGAATGCCTGCGTTTGTTGGGTTCCCAAACTACTATGCGTTCAGCTCTTCTGGACTGATCTTTATTAAGCTCAGAATTGGATCGACGCCATATTGCGAAGCATTCCCTTTTTTGCCCTTGGGGGATCCTTTGTGCGACCGCAAATTTGTTCCTTCGACAGTGACTGCCTGGTGATGCTCTTGTGCGTTGCCAGGATGCCGAGATAGTAGATATTAACACAATCAATGCCGATTAAACCATTCCTTAAAATGCTGCTAGGTGTTTTGACGGACCAATGCTCAACAGGGCCGGTTTCTCGCACGCGTTTGTCTGTAATATTCCCAATTTCTCAGATAGTCGTTAAAACTGAATGAAATATAGGGTCATCGTGACAATTTCACTTTCTGAAAATGATCTGTTGTGCGCACTGAAAGCACTTAGAAATTTGATGTTTTCTCTATCTACAGCATCGATCTGTGATGGGATCATCCTCTAATTATACTCAACTTGAATTGAATTTGTTATTATTATAAGTGCTATTATATAGAAGTGATAGATCCAATGCTTTTATCAACTGCCGTGTTCATTGTGTATAATGTTTTGACAGGAAAAAGTTGAAAATTGACACTTCAAATTGGCCAGAACAGAAATAGTTGATTTTTGTAAAATTTTCTGGATATTGACAAATCGGTTGTGATCAACGTACTCAGTGCCTATGACAGAACAGTATTGTATAATCGGTATAATTTTTGTTTCGATCGATAAACAAAGGTTTCCTCGATGCAGCAAAAAAGTACAAGTTTCTCATGCTGTGATAATCGTGTTCAGCGTGTTTAGTTAATTAAGTAGTTCGGCAGTATAAAGTAAACCACATCATTTTTATCATGATCGACAGGCAAAAGTTCTCTGTGCGACAAAAACCAGAAACAAAAACACGATCAGTTTCGTGTGCTTTTTACTGTGATAATCGTGTTCAGCGTTAACTCATTGAATTTAATTAAGTGACGTTTAAGAGCTTAAGTGCTTTTTAATTGCCGTCTTCTTTCAGAGCACCAATAGAAATATATCGGTGTTTTTTAGGAACTAGTTGTTTTGGTTTTATGTAAGATGATACTGCGTACCTTACCTTTCTGACCGCGAATTGTCCGACCAGGATTCGAACACAAGTCAGCTAGAAAGCTAGTCAAATGCTGTTAACAAATCTGTTTTTTTCTGATGAGCAATTGTGAGCAACTTTACATTATTTGCCTGGTGAAGTGGATTGAATCAAAACATCTTGTGTAACTACTCAGGTACTGTGAAAGGAGTACTTGCCTAGCTCTCTAGCTAACTTGCGTTACCTAGCTAACCCAAGTTACACGAGCTGCAGTCGGTAACAAAGGGAACAAAGGGTCTTTTTGAACTTATTTTGTGACTTTATTTTACTGATAGGCCTACGCATGACATGTTGACAACGTGATGGATTAAGCTGATAGCGAAGCTCACCAGAATTTGTTGTGTTCATTACTGTGAATGTTATACCGGGATTGATTATTACATTTTGCTTTGGTTTCACTGAAATCAAAAGTGACTTGCTTGTAAGACATTATTCGCACGCATTATCAGGTGATTCGCTTTGTGGGTATGCAATAGTTGTACTGTTGTTTATCTATGTATTATCTTCTTGCTTTGATCATCTTATTGAAACTGCGATGTCCTACAATTTCGTTAACTTCTGTGATGGTGCAGCAAACTTTCAATAATTTTGAGATCTATTGGATCGATAATACCAACTATAAGTCTTATTACATGTTAAACTGACATCATGCATTTGTTCATTGAGATTAGTGAGACTTTAGAGTTATTAATCATGAGTTCGGAGGATGCCCACAACGTTCATCTAAAAATACAGAAACAACATTGTATGAAAGTGCATTGCAGCTTGTTGTCAGGACAAATGAATCCTTTTGTCGCCATCTGCTTCTGAACATCATTCATCGCACGGCATCATGAAACAATGCTTGAAGCACTATAAATGTCAAACGACATTTTAATACAAATAGTAAGGATCAATCAATAAGTATGATGTCAACTGATTCAAGATCATAATGATTTTCCTTAGTATTATCTACAATTACAAATTATATTTTATGGCCAGCATGTAGAAAGAAGAAATATTTTCATTTTCTAGCGAACCGTTGCGGGGTGCCCTAAATGGTTTTGACTACAAGAGTTATTTTCGTTCAGAAAACCGTCAGCATCCTTCTGACTGATGAATGCATTCTTTCTTTATATCATTCTGCATTTTTGTATGTTTTTCTCGTGCAAGCCAGATATTGTTGAATGAGCTTCAAAAAATTGAGCGTCGTGGCATCGGATTTTGGCATATCACATATTTTGAGTAACTCTCGTAGTCAGTCGGCTTGCATCATTAATAGGAAGCTACTTGACACAGTCAAATGAGATTCATCGAATAAGATTTCGGCTCGTTCTCCAATTGAAATGTTTACTTTGTTTTTTGTTTTTATACAGTCTCCATTTATTTAACGGCAGCTCCTTGGATTTTCCTTTAAATTTAGTGGATGCTGAAGAGCAATGCGAAGCGCGCCACAAGCATCAGTGATTTTTTTGGTTTAATTCTTTGAGAAAATTTGTTTCTAGACGAA
Source organism: Prostheceraeus crozeri (assembly GCA_907163375.1). Classification (NCBI taxonomy): domain Eukaryota; kingdom Metazoa; phylum Platyhelminthes; order Polycladida; family Euryleptidae; genus Prostheceraeus; species Prostheceraeus crozeri. The sequence goes on from CAJQUW010014877.1 coordinate 298,457, forward strand.
TAAAATCCCGAAAACTTCGTTTCATTTGATGCCCTTACCTAAATGTGACTTAGACGATACTTCGTTTTCGTTTGGTTCGATTAATTAATCGATGGCACATTTTCCATGTAACATTGGGGGTTGTGTCTCTGAATAATCAAACCTCTCCAGACAGGTATTCTTTTAATACTACCTCTGACAGCTCTAAATAAGTTTTGTGGGATTCCCGTAACTCTTGCCAAATCTTCCAGAATTCATCAAGCTTTCTTTGTAGAAGCTTGCGTTCGGAGGTGAACAACTTATTTTTTCAATGCATAGAATTCAATAAAACTGTGTTTACATTTCATAGACTTTTCATGCGTACATATCCACATCCTACAAGCAAAACAGCCCATGGATGTCGTAATATCGACACCCATGGGTGCATTCGTTTTCTTCGGCCCGCAGTACAATTTTCGGAAATACTGCGCTTGTCTTTGTGTGAATTACTTCCGAAACTTCTTAGAAAGTTGCTACTATTTGTGAAAGTTTTAGTGGAATAAGCATTAGTTTACTAAATAGCAGTTCATAATTTGTGATATCAATAGCGTACTTCCTTGAGCTATCGACGCGACATTAGTTTGACGCAGTCATTTTAGTGTCATGTCTGTGCGAGGAAGGCCTTTGTTGTAAACAACATACTGAAATCACTGAATAGGGATATTTTTCAAACAGACATCTCCTACGTTTTGCCTATGGCTTGCATGTTCAAAATACACGTATAATTAAATAATATTTAGAACGGCAATATCGTGCTTTCGGGCTAATGTTATACTTCCGTATTGAAAGATAAAGTTTAATAGCCATGGTATAGTTTTGTCAAGAAATATATTCAGAAAATATGACTTCACAATTCACATGTGGACGAAATGCGCTGCACATAAGATGCCATCAGTATTATGGATGGGAGCTTTTTACGAAACTTGATTCGGAGGATACATGCGCATTTCGTTACGGTCGCGGTTGCTTTATTGCGGTCTTTGTTTCTGGATCAGAATCGTAATTATTAAGAAATTGATCACTTTGTCATGATATGGATACTTTTTGATTTACGGTAATGGTTTCACACCTGATATCGGTTCCGCATAGTGGAAAGTCCAATTATCCGACATGACACAGATACACACGACATGAATCACTGATAGGCACATGATGTAAATCTGACTTGAAAACCGATCCATATCAAACATATAAAGCTCTTTAAATCTGGTAAAGGTCAACTTAAAAGTATGAGCGCAGCAGATTTGCAGCAGACAGGCCGTCGGGCTTAATTTGAACAATATAATGAATCTCTATTTGTATGTTATCATATCACCATTTGGTTAATAAGCTATGGTGATGGAGCATTGGGTTTTTAATCCGCTCTCCCGATATATGGTTGCTGTTTCTCGTAATGATGAAATGTAGAGTTGTTAAAGATATCAACAAGTATATTTTCAATGTTCCGCATTTTTATCTTTATATTTACTTAGAAATGGCTATGAACTGTATCTGAGTTGTTTTTTTTGTTTAATAAAAAAGCGTCAAATGTCTGCTTTTTCCAAGCAAATAAGTATGAATCATAAAATTAATCATATTTCAAAATATCAATTTGATACTTAGAATTTGATCAGCCATGGCAAGCGTGTCGATTGATGATAATCATGAAATGCTGTTGTAGATAGTTACTAAGGTTTATATCATGATCATAGCCAGTCAATGAAACCCAATAACCCAGACATCTGGAGCTGTCTTATAAGTGTATAATGTTGATTTGCATTTCAATGTAAAATTAATCGCATCCAACGTTATCTTTATTTTAATAAATTAGGTTTGGTGTCAATCCCGTGTCATTTTCTTCGAATTGAGGGATTTCAGTGCGGTGTCTATTCAATAAAACTACGTACGTTTGTGCACAGCATTGATGAATTTATTCATTAATAGTTTTATCTCTTAGTTTGTTTTAAACACGACTACTATTCTAAAGAATGTAGAAGTCATCTGTTACCTTAGATCAATGGAAGAGAATGATTTATTATATTTACAGGCAATTCAATACTGTTAATGTATTATTAGCTGTAATGTAATAATGATAATAATGTGTGCATAATCTCCGTGGCACAGTGGTTAAGTGCTTGGCCTTGCGACTTTCGGTTCAGAGATCGAGCTCCGAAAGTGACATTGGAAATCGTCAGGAAGGGCATCCGAGCTAAAAGCTCATAAAGCTCCAGATTAAGGGCTGACTGTGTCAGCACCATCCGAGCGCCCAGTAAGGGAGAGAAGTGACGTTAAAGCTTCATAATACATTTTTAGCTATGCAAATACGTCTTAAGATTATTGCACTCTTGAGGCGTTATATTGATTTCGGAGGTGGCAGCAAGAGCTTGCAGAATGCAATATATGTCAATATATTAATCTGTCCTCCGCGTACCTATCATAAAAATGCATTGCTGGCTAATTTGCGATCTCAACAGATGGTTTGCTACCTTGTGGTTAGAAGGTATACTTACTAATCATCTAGCTCCTAGGTCATCGGTTTAAACTGCTCGCGACCGATGAAGTTAAGCTGAAGCATCTGTTAAGATTCGATAAAAAGTTATTTAACATATTGACACAAAAATCCTTCGTAGAGGATGGCAAAACACGACAAATATTACTATCATTCCAAGCCCTCCTTTGTTGTCGGGATTTTGAAAATGATATTCATTATGAAATGTATATTCTTATTAAATTGTTCAGTTTCCAGATGGCTCTGTCAATGAAATCTGTGGGAAGATGGCATTCTGTCGTCAAAACGTCGCTTATAGTAAAATCACAAATGACGTGAATAGCACATTCTGTTAAAACATGTTAATGAATTATTATCATGCGTTATTATGATGTCAATACAATTCGCAATAGACTCGCAATATTACACATTACACAACCTCCTATGATATGTAATTAAGATTGTGAGTCTTAAGTACTCTTTTATATTATCTTATGACAGCTTATCTTCACATAATCAATTTCATAAGCTGTAAGATGTATTACATGTGCAAAACTTTGTGAGCAATAAAAGAATCTGGCTTTTTCATTGAAAGCTGTGCACTTAAGTATAAATCGCACAATTATAGCCTCACTGTACCTATGTCTATATTCACTCCAGTTTTGGTAAAGGAAGGCACATGATTTTAAGCATCAGCTCCATTAGCTTGGAAAGCTTATTGACAATTGTGAGATTTTCAAACTCATCATCTAGCTTGCTTAGCCATTGACTTTGATTCTAGGTACCAAGGAAACCTCAGATGCAGTTTCTTAGTGAGTAGAATATCCGCTTTCTTCGGTCGGCACATTCAGTAATTCCAAAAGATGCATGCATTACGATGAATGCGTGCAGTCTATTATATTTAATGTCGTGTATGCATAGTATAGTTGTTTGATTGAAGATTAGATGACTAGCACCTTCGTAGTTCCTAAAGTTTGAGAGGTCCATTGGCTTAAGTGTCGGGTGCGTTGAGTACCTGTTTCATTGACGACACAGTCACGTGATATTCTCCAAGTCATTAATGAAAAAAATATCATCGTCTTTCTTGTAACTGACTGAGTACTGAGCAGTCATATTCAGCGAAAAGCTCAGATTCCTTTTTGTATGTATGTCATCTTGAAATAATTAGAAAATGTGACTACAAATAATCACTTGCAATGATGTGAGCACTTTTCGACCAGGTAGCTTTTTGTCATATGACTCGAGCATCCTGTGAACCCGACACAGAGTCGACCGCTACATCTTCTGCAGCTATGAAAGGTGAAGACGACTGGACTAACCTTCTATTGACAAAGAAAGAAATCAATTACTCAGGTTAGTGATGAGCTCTAAAATCTCACTATTAATTGTCAAGAAGGACATCCAAACCAATGGGGCTTATGTACATAGCGTGTACAGACCAAGCACAGACTGATACATACTTTCTTATGTACATTTTGATATGTAGTTGATGTATATGCAGTCATAGGTGAGCTACAGTGTTATATTGTGCGAATTTTACTAATGTGCAAAAGATGTGCATTTTTCAAAGTTGATGACAAAGTTGTATCTCAAGAAATTAATCATGTGAGATAGGCAAGCAGTTAGATAAGATTTTTCAGTATTTATGAATGACAATGTTTAACACTTATTATGATAGGTGACATACTGCATAATATTGTAAATCAATTGTGAAAGTGCATGTAACTATGTAACACAAAAACCAAAAAACTGAAAATTTTTTGCCAGTCCTTAACCTTGTACGTATTGTCCGTATTAAGGCAATCTCTATTACAACATCAGCGAAATGCAACCAGACATCTCAGAAATGTACATGTATTCGAACATCTTTCTATATTATGACATGATCTTTACATGATCATTTTAATTAAGACAGTAGACAAGACGGCATGCCCTTATTTACGGATAACTTCTGTGCAGGTGCAGTGTTATCGTTATTTTCAAAGACTATGATTGAATGGCATTAAATTCCAAAACGTACCTTACGTATTTTCCGTGTCAGGAAGTATTTGCATGAAACCAAGTCCTAACTCATCTATGAAAATGTCATAGGCCTATGTCTCAAGCATTGTGAGACAAAAATACATTTGATAGCTGGTACTGATCACACATCTGTTTCACCTATGTGAGACGGAAAGAGACCTCCCACGGGATGAGCAAAAGAAGGGCGCAAAGAAAATGTTAGTGTTCTGGAGAAGTTGCAGGGCCTTTAGTAGTAAAGTTGAAGAGTTTGAAAAATAAATCGAAGAAACAAGAAATCTTTTGCCCTCAAACATCTACGTTAGCAGGGTTTGTGCGTCTTGTGAAAGTTGTTAAAAGTCTGTGAATTTCACGATTTTTCGGAGTTGGTAAAAGTTTGTGAATTTTGGAAAAGATGTTAAAGGCCTTCAAAAGTCTGTGAATTTCACGATCTTTCAGAGTTGGTAAAAGTTTGTGAATTTTGAAAAAAAATCATTGCCCTTAAAAGTCTGAATTTCACTATTTTTCAAAAAAAGTTTGTGAATTTTGCCTCCAATAAACCGTACGAACCCCGGTTAAGACAATTAAATAATAGCACATGAACATTGAAATTAGCACTTAATGAATGTAGCTCATCAGTGTTAACTGCATCATTTGCTTTGAAAGAAACATCTCAGATGCCATACAGAAAGCAATTCTTGATAAACATGCTGACATAACAGTGGAACATAATACAGGCCTAATATTTCACTCGATTTCGGAAAGTCGAAATCAAACCGAAAGTTCCGGTATAAGACATGCTGCATTCTTTTCTATCTGATCACCAGTGGCAATACATGCTCATGTATGATGTCATAACCGATCTTCTCTTTTTCCGATGAAATTTAGTGGTTGCCTTATAATCCATGTATCAAGTGATACTGTAATCCATAGAAACACTAATGCATGGATATGTCTTTGCTTGCTGGCATATAATTAGGAAAATAGTTTCGTCGGTATAATAAAATAGTCTAAAAATGTGATGAAATTGCCCTGGAATAGTGCAGTAGTCACCCGGGAATTTGAAGCTTGAATCATGGGCGTCACCCTGAATTCATTTCCAATCAGACTCATAATATGATATCCCATCAAATAACAGATCTGTCATCAAATCTAATAATAGAGAAAGTCCATTAGCGATGCTACGTTTTGTATAAGCTCTTGAATCCCTCTTGTACGCATCTAATTTAGTTATATACTACCCGGTGGATTATGTGATTCTGCAAACATGATACAGCAAATAAATGATGCTGCACTTTATATAACTTTGGATTAGACATTGTTGTGATTCATTGTTTGATTGAACAACACACAATCAATAGATATTTTATTCAATGCTCCTGCGTATTGCAATACTAATATTCTTTTATAACATCTCAAGCACACAATCGCATTTTAGAACAAGTAATTTGATTATCCAAACGACTGCTTATTGAAATGAAATTATCGGAATATCAGAGCGTCAATAACTCGCCTCATACTCTTTTCACAGTTGAGTGAAGTGTCTCTCACTTTTAAGAGACCCTTGAACGTGTGCACCCAATCAGATCAGTAGAATGCGTGTTCAAGTACTAGAAACTGCGAATTCCATGTTAGCAGCGAGAGAACAATAACGTTGAAGGGCATCCGGCATATTTTCCGCATCGATTGAAAAGTTGTAAGAGTGGTATGAAGCAAATTTTGTCTTTTCGATGTGGAAGCCATTATCGTATATGCGTGCTGGCTTTCTATGTAGAAAATTTTAAAAGGAATTCGCTCTTGGTACAATTCTTCAAGTAATTTATAGATATGATTGTAGCATTTCTCTACCAGTATACGTTGCATTGTCCCTTTCAAATGACCGAGGAATCGCGTGCAATTGATATAAATTGACTAGAATATGAAATGATGAAACGTCAAAGTGTTTGGCATATCAATTATCTACACCGAAATGCCGGTAACTGATCAAATCTTGTCAGTCTGACATTCTTGTTTTCGGTCTCTGTCCCGCACATACAGAAATAGGAAGGGCATAAATTTCATTATGACAACACATCAACACATGAAATTTGCTTGCGCGTGGCAACATCATCATTTCACATGTAAAGCCATTTTTTGTCATTTCAGCTCATTAAGTGTGTGTGAGAGAGAGAGAGAGAGAGATTCGTTTATTCAAAAAAAGACGGATGATTTCTTAAGTTGATTGGCGTGAAATGGTCAGTTGGCAATCAATAACACAGATTTATCGATGAACATGCCGACGAACCCTCTCGATTTTCTCGGAGCATTTCTTGTTCCGATAAGTAGAGCACCATTGTATTCCAGTATTAGTAATACAGTTGCAGTGTATATTAGCATAAATTCCTTCCTATTCGGATACATTTTGGGAGGTTGTAGAAAATGCAGTCGTTGACTGGATTTCGTGCAAAAATTAGTCACAAACATGTCCCATGTTAAAATCAGCACTATAAAAAACCACAAAGTACTTTTAAGGTGGCATCCAAATTGGATATCGGAAGGAAGCATTATCAAAGATTTTCTTTTGACTTCATTATCTCTCCCCATTCGCCCATGATATTTTTAATACTAGACATTTCCAGATTTGATTTTAAATCATAGTCCTTGCTAAATGAGATCACTGTAAATTGAAAATCTGATTGAGAAGGGCGGATCGCCGAAATACTCGTATATTTTGGAAAAGTAAAAACATTATCTGTCCGGCGAAGAATTAGTTAATTTTTCTTTCTTTAATTAAAATTCACTGATCAGAAACAGTCTACAGATCAGTGCTTGCAAAAATATCTGATACTCAATGTTAGTGTTTCTTGAAGCAAATATGATTTCTATGACATGGTAAAGATTGTGTCTCCACGTATCCGGGCTGTTGCATAATAAAGTGACAAAATAGACTTCTTCGCATTTTTTCAGAATTTCTGTGTTTTACAGGCATTGAGATAACTGTAATAGCGAAGCTTTTGCCACCCAATGAAATAATTGTATCCGAAGAAGTCTATTTTCTCACTTTATTGTGATTTCTGTCTACACTTTTTTTGAATTTTGTTTGTTTTATTTTACATGAAAGGAAGCTATGTTTATGTTGATTAAAAAGGCGAACACTTCAGACTTTCGTTGCTGCTAAATTAGACGAAATGCAATACCAAGATTACAAGATCAAAAGGTACTTTAGGACTTTCGATTTTATCTAGGGATTTTTGGACCTTATGGTCACTTTCACAGATGCTGATCATGAATTTGCTTTGTTGATTTGTTATGATCTAACTTATGGCAAATTTTGATCAGGATGTTCGTAATGTATTTGTGTATTTTTTGACCGGCGCCGGTAGTGTTCGGTCTGCGTCCGGGAGACCTGTGTTCAATCCTTGGTCAGCTCAAACAAGAATTTCAAAATAAGTACGGTCTGCATTCTTGCTTAGCACTCAGCACATAAGAATGCAAGTGCGATAGACAAAACTCGGCCCCATGGAAGAAATGCGCCTAATGACCTAATGTGCATTCGAGTTTAAATTAGGTTTACTCATTTTATTCATTTATCGATGTACATCGTTAGAAGCACTGATTGGCAGTTTATTTGATAGTGGGCGAACTGTTGTTATCATAATATTTGGACGTTATGTTGCTCCTCTCCAAATAAAGAGAGCGAAAGTAGCACGATTTTGTGATGTCACATTACGGTAGCGGCCATGTAATCTCCTATGCATGTAGATAGCTAGATGCTTTACAAAGTCGGTCATAAGTTGATTTTCTCAGTTTTTGCAGGTAAACTGGGAAACAGTATTTTTCAACTAATTTATGTGATGGTTATTTTAGTGTAAGCTTCCAAATTTTTCTTCGTGTATCTATGACATTACTTTCTTTCGATGGTTGGAAAATTTCAAGCAGCTGAATCGATATTAATTTATTGGATTTTTTTGCAGACAATTTCAATCACTGCACAAAGGTTATTTGTATTGTACCGTTTCTATTCACCCTTTTCTATATCATAGCTCCTGTGCCTGTACTACTAATTCTGAATATCATGTATTTATCAGCGATGAAACTCCTTTTACCTGAAAATGATTACTATGTAGCTGATTGAAATTGATTGTTGAGAAGTTTCAGTAAAATAGCATGGATTCAATTGCTTGACTCTTCCCAACAATATTATGCAAACAAGTCAAGATGCACTCAAAAGATACAAAATTCATTGGTTGGATAAAACCATTTGTTTCTGAGCGGGAAGTGATCGAGGATTATCAATTTAGCGATACGATCTTCAACGGAAAAGTATTTGCAAGCAGAACTACAGAGATCTCAGACAACTTAGTGTGGTGTTAGAAGTGGCAGGTCATCAAAATATTACGTGGGTCCATTACTTCTAATCTGCCAAAAATTGAGCTCAATTTCATGAGATAAGACAGTTAGTGAAAAAACCGTCGATGTAACATGATAACAATTTGATGCACACATATTAGTGTAGGGAAATGAACTTAAATGAAACATTTCAAATGCATTTCTATTTTAAAGGATGGCCTGGAAGGTCATGCCACGGCTTTAAATTGCTTCTATCTGCGATTGTTTGAGCAAATGCAATGAATAATCGGTAATGCAAGTCGATCGACTGTTTCGTGAATAGTTAGACCAGCTTTTTGATATAAAGTCGTCTTCAAAAGCTTTAGAGTGCCAAATGCAGCATTTATCATCGTCTGTGGAAAGTGCACTTGGGAATGCTATCAAGATCAATATCCGAATTGGCAGATAGTTAAGTTCATCAGGTGATACGTTGACTTTTTACGTGAATTTCATGGAGCGATTTGAAATATATCAATGATGAACGTAACTTTTATTATCAGAATTTCGGAAACTAATCAGGCAACGTGATAGTATTCTCATATACACGTTCCACACGTAATGATAAATGTTGCATTTGGTACTCGAAAGTTTCTGACAAACGATCGAGAGACATGCGTAACATTGCTCCTCCTTTACATTGCTTTGCGAAACCTGGAGTGCAGCTTTTCAATCACTGAAGCGTCGACTGCTCAAATTATTGGGTGCATGTGCGTGATTTTTCCATTATCAAAGATATTTCTAAAAGTAAGTAATTTTTCGTCGGCACTTTCAACATGTAGATTAATACAACGATAGTCCTTTTTTATGTTGTTGTTATTGCCGTTGAAGAGTTTTCAAATAGTGCGTCATTTTTCTTATATCGCTATGTTGATTCAGTGGTACATGTGAAATTTACTTTGTATATCATGTATTTACCAGAGATATTTCTTTCTCGTCCCTTGATCGACAGGAAAACGGTGCAACATTTGTATATAGTATATACAAATGAAATCTTAGAAAAATCACCAACAGAAACCTGCTTTGTTTCGCGTGAAGCAGCAAGCATGTCATGTTCAAAATTAGCAAACATCAGTGCATGCTAATCTCCAAATGTGAGTGTTGAATAATTACTTTATCGAAGTAGTCTAAACGTGAGAAATTCAAGGGAAATTTGCTTACTGCACTTGCGGCAATATTGGGATTTTTATGCAACATGACTTCTGTTGTCACATCAACTGAATCCAATGTCTAATATTTTGATGACGAAACTTACCTTTCCAATGTCACTATTGAATTTGATTGGGCCGGAATCCGAAAAAATTGACAGTCGACGGCAATGTACAATGATAATTGTTCCTCATCTGTCAATAAACTTATATCAATGGTTAAAAATTTCATCTCACAACAGCGAGGATACAAAGTGTGAGAGCATGCTCACTACGGTTTTTTTAACCTGGCGATGATTGTATTGACTGAGGAATGTGGAACACGTTTACAATGTAATGTTTCTCGCATGGAGTTCATATTGAAGAGTTTTGGAAATTGTAATTTGTCAACAATGAGATGATTGGAAAGAGCATGTAACTCCTTTTGTAGTGCAATAATACAGTGATAATATAGATTTAATTTCCTTTTCATACCAAGTACTGCACTCGTTTCTTATGTGCATCCAAAATCATCGTCAATATATGTACTTCTCCATTAGCTTTGATTTTCAGTTTTTAATGTGATAATGCAGACACTGCAATGCAGCTTGATCTGTCGTTTAGTTTCATAACTGGGTTATTGAAAACTACATGTAACAGCCATTCGACGATGTATGAACCAACCTAGCGTTAAAGCAAGAAGCAAGAGATGTTTGTTTACAAATAGAAGTGATGATATCGCATACTGTCATCCCAAATGTGTTGCGAGCCATATCCATTCCGCAAGCATCACTATCCACAAATAGCATGGTTCCATTATTAATGACTGTGTCACGTCATAACAGGGCATGGTTTGTACCAAGCTCCATCCTATCTTATCTAGTATCTTTGATGAATTTTTTTTTTTGATAAACAAATTAAGACTTTATTTGAAGTCAAGAAGGTATGAAATTACAGCGAGATACAAAAGAGAGATAAAAAAATCACAAGTTGAAAACTTCGTCCAACCCTGCAGTCTTCGGCAATGTGCCAAGGATGGATATGGCATTTCCCCTCTGAACGGCGATGCTTAGTCTCTGGAAGAGGAAGGTTGTTGATCGCTCTTCTCCGGTCTTCTCTATACGAGCGCCGATTTGTCTCGCAAATTTGATTGCAGATGGACCCCATGCTCCCATCGTTTCAATGCAGAAGGGGATGACATTATATGTAGATGTTAAGTCTGAATATTTAGACAACTTGCGGTCTTCTGCTTCAGATGCAGTTTTGCCTGCAACATGCGACGATGAAGCGATATAGCTCGGTGACATGGTATCTCGGCAAGTGAAGTCCCAGACGGCTGATCGTCCGCCTTTCCATGGTATCATGGTAAGTCCATCGGGACGCTTGCCATCTTGCCTGGAAATTCCTGGAGGTTCCAAGATGGCAGGAACTCCACTTGATACCAAGGCCCGTCGAATAAGGTCATTGGCCTCTTGGTGGCGCGCATTTCTTCCCGCGCTCTTCTTACATCGGAGGCCATGTAATCCACACTGATCCACAGTTTCTCCACAGACGCAGACATGTTGTTGACAAAGAGAGGGAGACCTAAACGTAATGCACATGCGATCCGCAATTGGCTGTTATTCAACTTCAGGCCCAATGATGGTATTGGGCATGCGTTCAACCATGCTCCTGCATATTTGGAAGAGACGGCAAGAATCCGCGCTTTCGATGCGGCTGATACTATCGAACCCGCCAACTGATCGACTGCTGACTTTAGAATCGGCTTATCCCATGCACGTTGACTGCTTGGATTGAGTGGGAGCTCGGCATTTGTGATTGCTCTTCAGTCTTTAATTGGCTTGCTTAGTGACATAACGAAATAATCGGCCGGCAAACTGCATTGTGACAAAAGTGAGGAACAGAGATCAACAGTACTGTGAGCTGAAGACAGATAAGTCGGTAGAGATAGCTGTACAGCGCTTCTAACACCAATTCCTCCTTTTGAGATTGATAGTGTGGCTTGATTCCATGCTGTTTCATTGAGTTGGCAATTAAGGATATTACTGAGTGTCTCATGAATAGCCGCATCATATTCCTTTAAAATGCCATGGAAATAGAAACAAGGTGCAGTACGCAAAATGTACGTCAATTTAGGGATTGAAAAACAGTTTCTCAGTAGAAAAAGAGCATCATGCGCATCCAAACTTTGTAATGTGGAGCTGAGTCGAAGGAAGTCGTTCAACTTACGTTGCAGCGTAGGTCTGATTGCAGCCATGCCAATAGGTGATCCCAAAAGAACAGCATCTTTCGCTTCGATTACCTTCATTCCAGTTTCGGAAATAATGTGTGAAATGTTTGGAATACCTGTTGCCGAATTCAAATTTCTCACAATCAGCTCACATTTTTGGTGATTCACAGTCAAGCCAATTTCTCTTGCTTGTTCTGATATCATTTGGAAATCATCGAAGACATCGGTGATACTCGTATTACCGGCTATCGTGCCATCATCCAAATACCATAAATTTAATTCTGAGCGAATATTTTCGGTAATGTCTTTAATTGCGAGACAAAATAGAAGAGGACCGAGTGGGTCGCCCTGCTGAATTCCCTCTGAAGAATGAATTATGTGATCACAATACCAAAGGTTAGATTCTTTCAAATATGTCTTACGAACAAAAGGATAAATCTCAGGCAGATTTTCAATCACTTCTTTTAAAATCACATCACGCTTGACTGAATTGAAAGCATTTTTAAAGTCAATCTTCAGAAATACTTTGTTTTCGGTCATTTCGTCAGCGTATCTTCGAGCTGCGTGGACTGCTGCTTCAGCTCCCAAGGAAGTACCAAATCCCAACTGCTGAGGCCGTAGCAGTTTTCCCATCTTCTCCATTACTGATGAGCTACACAGTTTCCCTACCAAACGACGGAGAGTAAATCCGACTGCGATTGGTCGAATTCCACCGGAGGATTTGCTCAATGCACATAAGTTAGCTCCAAAGAAGATAGGACAGATCTCTTCAGGTATCTTTCCACTCAATAGCATGTTGCAAAAGCGAGAAAGAGCATCAAAAAGTTTTGTGCGATGTTCTCCAAGCCATTTAGCCATTAATTCTTCTAGGTGCTGTGGTCTCAAACCATCGGGTCCAGCAGCTGAACCATTAGGGAAGCTCATGATTGCTTTCATAACTGATTCCGGGTAAACTTGCAGTGGAGAGGATTCTAATGTTCGATCTTCTGATGGCATGTCACGGAATGCAGAAGCTACAGGATGCAGCTCACGGAGTTTTTTAACAGTGTCTTCGTTATTGCATGCCAGGCACTCATTGGATGAAGCTATTCTGACTGCGCCTTTAACGTCATTCTCCGAAATTTTTTCTGAAACTAGGACCGATAACTTCTTGTGAGGTTTTTTCTTTACCTTTGAGTTGTTGCGAAGTTCGTGTGCATTTTTTTTCATTCGCTCAAAAATCTGGTCAGCACTAATTGATTCGTTGAATTCAGAAATCTTTCGATTTACAACAGTGGCAAGGGAAGGCGAATTTTTACCAGCTCTCTTTGGTTGTAGCAAACACAAGCGTGAAAAGCTTGACCATGTCTTGCTTGACCAAAATTTTGACCATGTTATCAGGTTATTGGAATCTGATGGAATTTGATGAATTCATACTTTGTATTACCCATTCATGTAAGCTGAGTGGCCATGTATCCACATCTATAATTGGTACTAGATTATCTGCACTACTTTGTTTTAGTGACATTGATGAAGAAAAATCATCAAAATTACAAGTCGCTATGTACACAATCATAGGAAAGTTAATGCTAATAGCTTCTCGCTTATCTTTACTGACTTTTCTTCTTCTTTATCGTCTTTGTAAGTTCCCTCAAGCTGGTAACAACTTCAGTATGAACGGCAAATGAAAGTCATCCGACAAAGATATAAATGGCAGGGCATGGTGATGGTGACTTCATCTTGGTGGAACAACGCACATTCGCACCTTTACAGCCAATTGCCAACCAATGAGCAGCGACACACTCAGGCGCGTACCCAGGATTTTCGTTCGGGGGGGAATGATATTTGAATACTGACCTCAAAAATTTTAGAACTTGTATGAATAGACCTAGTCGATTTAGCTGCATGCGATTTACCTGTTGAATCAAGCCAAATCAAATATCATACACACTTACGCTCAAACAATACAAAAATCTGGAAAACTGCGTTCAAAATATGTTAAAAGAATGTATATACATATAATAGTACCGGTACATGCATATCTCTCATGCATTCATTAGCCTATATGTATTCAATAGATATTATAAAAATGGATGAATAAAACGGATAATAATATGATGCAAATTTATTCTATCAATCGCAATCGAGAATCAAATATTCTCGCATATTCCTGTACAACGGAATCGTAACACAACTTAATGTCCTTGTGATCGGCCAGAAGTGCGAGTCCGTTTAGACGCCTTTGGCCCATCATTGCCCTATGATGGGTTTTAAGTAAGCGAAGCAGGCTGAAAGATCTCTCATCTGTACATGTTGTCACTGGGGTGACCAAAAAAATGGCTAGGAGTTTATGTACATTTGGATAGAGATCCTTATCACACTCTCTCAGCGCCTCCGTCAAGCTGAGCTCCAATCGGTTGACGATGGCTGCTGTCGCCAAAAGTCTTGCCAGCGTTCAAACTCTGCCGACATCTTACACATTTATCATGACCGAATCAGTGGTACAACTATGCATTGGAAATTAGTTTGGGGGCATCGCTTGCCGACAAAATTTATTCAAGTGCCGACAAACAAAAAAATACAAAAGAACTATAAGTATTACTAACGTGTTATCGTATTAATGCCAATAATGATGGCTGATATTCACGTAGGCCAGCAGATTCAAGTGATTGACTTTTTTCCTCAAAATGTTTAGTTCATCAACCTATTTGAATTATTTCCATGCTTCGTTGAATCATCAAAATCTTAAGATAAATCTATGTAACCTTAACAAACTAAAAATTACAATAATCAAACACCGTCTTGTTTCACTTTTCTCTAGAAGATCTTTTGACGGTTCTTTGACGTAATCTGATCCAACCGTTCCTTAGTAGGCCTATCTAATCAGCAATCGACTCTTCCGTCAATGACATTTCCTCAGAGTGGGTTACGCCTTGGCTACAGACATCAGATAAACCTATTACAGGTAATGTTCAGATAAATTATCATACGTTTACTAACTCATACATTTTAGATAACGGATCATGATTCTTCTGTGTATTTTGCAAGTATATTTTGGTTCTTAATTCCTAACCTAACTACCCTCAAGGTGAGAAGGAACCACCCTCTCACGATCGGAGCTGCTGGCGAATTGAGTGCAGCATTAAACTTCCGTCTCATCTATCAGGTCGGTCCTTCTCGAATGGTTGATTCGATCAGGGTACCTGTTAGATTCACTGACTGTCGAAGTCGCTGCATTCAGCACTACCCCCCAGACAGGTCATCCGATCAAGGTAGGGGCGGAAAAGTCAAACTAATTTATTAAGGTGGCCAACTTAACTAGGGGACATCCTACTGCTATTGGCCTAGTCGGTGATGCATCTAAGCCCATGAGTTTTTCTTCCTCCGACTGCTTCGTTAGCGTTACTCTAGCGCATTCCCGCCAAAGACAGCCACCCAGGAATGATTCCCGGGGCCGAGGGTTGTCACGTCGAAGTAAGTCGAATCTGCTACCAGAAGCGATGCAGCGGCAGGGCTCTGTTGCCGCTGTGGAGGTTACTCCGTACCGTATATTGCATCACCGACCTTAATTGAGATTTCATCATTTTATTGCATTGAAAATGCAAATCACTCGTAAGCATACATGTACTTACTCATCAGTTAAAATATAATTTGACAAATAGAAATGTTCACTATATAGACCGCAGCAAGTCAATGTGATAAACTGAATCTGTCTGTAGCTACGACTAAATTACTTATAAGTCAAGCCATGCTTCTATGAACAAATGAAACGCGAGAAACTTGGCCTAGGCATGTTGATTGGAAATGTGGTGATAAACAAAACATGTACGCACGGATCAAACTCACCTCATTTCTTCAGTTAATGGATTAAACAGCCGCTGGAAATTGCATCCCAATATCTCCAAATGTGTTATCACAACAGGAAGTCGCAACGATTCTCGCTGAATCGCCTCTTTATCATGATAAACAAAGGTGTTGAATATTTCATTTACCGACAATAAAAGCAAAACTACATTTGCATACTGAACTCTTCGTCCACTTTCAAGAAATATCAACAAAGATACATTAAATTCCGACCTAGGAATTTGGAGGGGAATAGGATTAACGACTTTCACATATTTGTCGATGACATAATCACCTGCCTCATACCCATACCCGTGTATCGTGAAGGATGAAAGAGGAAATTTGATCAACAGTCAAAATTGATAGAAACTTATAGAAATTTACAAGGTATATATTCAAGTGTTAAATCAAGTATTATTGGTCTGAAATTGAGTATTTTTATTTCAAAATAGAGGATGATTTATTAATTTTTACGAAAGCCGACACTCGATATTTTCACATGCTCAGTATGCCTAAGCTTCTCCCTTTTTCATACCACTTAGAGTTTCGAATTTCGGGGGGGGGTATGCATCCCCTGCATCCCCCCTTCGGTACGCCACTGGACACACTTAAGTAAATTCTGAGTGACAGTCACATGATAATTATGTACATGCATTATGTGTGCCTCAATAACAAACATGAAAATGTGCAGACCTAATATTGACTGAACGCAATCACAACGGTGCTCGATTTCAAAAAATGCTTCCTCCATCTTGCAGAGAGAGCATGGGAAAATGAACTTGACTATTTCGTCAGCATATGGATTAAACAGCCGTAGTAAAAGTCGATGCATTATTCTTCATGGAATAGACAAAGATCTAAATTATGCCTAATTTCAATAATACAATAATTAATTATAATAATTATTTCAGTAATAATTAATACAGTAATTTCAATAATACATAGTTTAAAGCAAACATTGAGATTTTCAAATAATGCGTGACATACAGTAGTGATATTCCTTTTAGTACTGGGAAATCTGAGTTGAGATAGCTTCTTATGATTTATATACATATTTCATATGCACTTTGTGCATAGAGTCTGTGTATGAGTCTGTATGATTTGCATAGACTCTTCATACACTATGTTTTTAAAATTAGAATCATTTAGTCATTTCAATAAGGGCGCATGGTGCACTTGCCATACCAGTCACCCTTATTGAAAATTGAAATTTGAAATTATTCGAATTCTGTCACATGTGTTCCAGTGTTATTGCATGCCTGGTTACCATTGTGAAGACGAATTTGTGTTTTGAACCATAAAAATTTGTGCTAAGCGTCATATTTTCTCGAATTTTGTACAAAGCGCCCTGTTTTTACCAATCTACCCACCGCCCTGAAATTTTGTTGTAGTGTGCGAAACGCCGTTATTTCTGATAATCGGGTATACCAAGGTCTCACCCCCCTCCCAATTATTGTTGAAATAATATGATAAACCTTTTTTAAGTCAGGAAAAAGTATGATGGTGATGCAACTTTTCAAGTGAATGAGGAAAAGTTCGCATAGCTGTTTATTGTAGAAAACAGATTTCTGATGAAAAGTATTCCTGTCTCAATGATAAATTCCATAGACTTTTGAGAGTGCGATGGACTTGAAGCTTAAAATGAAGCATGAAGCTGACGATTTCCCTTCATCTTTTCTGAATTTATGATTTAAGGTGCTTTGAAGTGTCATTCATTTTTAAAAATCGATGTCACCACGAATTTATATTTACGTTACACGTATGTTGATGACGTTTTGCTTGGACCGCTTCATAGAATTTTCAAATTTACGACAAAACTTAAGGCGGAGGAGCAGACGCCCGTCCATTGTTTTTGTCTTCTTTTATGCCCTATGTAAGTCATTGTTCTTCGGGATGCATGGATTTGATTTTTCTTTCGCTGTGTGTGTTCGTGTTGATAATTTCAGTGCTTTTTCTTTTTTCTACCTTCACTGCATGTGCTTATTTATTTTATGTTATTGTGGCAAAAGAGCCTTCATTAGAATTCATGACCGTGATCGGCGGTAAATACGATCCTATACATTTCTATTTTTAGTTTTAGAAACACTCACATGCTGTTACCGTATAATCGCATTACTATGATTTCCCAAAGACACAGCCCAGTGCTACAAATATCTATTTTTGCATCTTCAACTTTTCAATTTTGAGCTTATGTTGTTGAATAGTTTCTTTTTATAATATGTGTCCTGATGATAACGATGCTTAGTCGCAGAAATACATTGGCTTAGAAAAAAAGCAACAGCATTACTTCAATTTCCCACCTTAAAATATCTTATGTGCGAGATATCTGTGTGTCAATCTTCATTCATCGCTTGCCAAATTGCTGTATATCATGAATTGATCACATGATGAAGGAGCAGGTTCTCCTACACATGTTGCAGATTAAAATTTATCTCTGTCTGGCAGATTGGTCATTTTCTCTATATTTCTAACAAAGCTTTTGACCAATGATTTTCTAAGTACACTCATTCATCTATTATTCTCAAAACTGATAGTTGGATTACTCTTCATATAAAAGACAATGAATAACAGCGAAAGACATCAGAGATGCTTGTTCGAACCCGATGTAAGAGCAAAAAGAGTACGAAATAGAAGCGAAAAAGAAAATATGTAATGACATGCACGTAACACAGACCACCGAAGTCTCCTTGGCTGCGACCCCTGCAACAAAATAGCATACAATCTTTCGCAAATGGGAGCAGTGGCATTGTATAATGCACCCCGGTCTGTGCTGCAAGACATTTCCCCGACCGTGTCATAATTCACGAATGATTCTTCTCGCAAATCAATCGGAAGTTCTGATTAATTGATTGATTACAAGTATATATACTCATTGACATAATTAATGAAATAAACTATCATTGGCTTGAATTGAAGTTTGTTTCACTTTTTTCTCAGGTATGATGCAATATCTCGCTTTCTATGTATTACCATTCAACACATTAGAGAATGGAGAAAGATCTATGGTGGTCAAATTTCAAATTTTGATATCGATACAACTGTCACAATTGCTTTTGCAAATTGAACATAAACGTGAACTGAAATCAAGTTTTTGTAAAATAAAATGGCAACGATCAGTTTGCCAGAGGTATGGCTGTTGGAATGATTCGTTGTGGTAGAAGTTGTGCGAGTGTTGCCGAAGTGCAACTATCGAGAGTCGTTGTTTGGAGGTGGTGGTGTCGATGGAAAGCAGAAGGAGATGTTAAAAAGAAGAAGGGATCTGGTCGACCAAGAAAGTCTGCAGGAAGGACAGACGCACGTCTAGTTTTAGCTGCAAAGAGGAATAGATTTGTGTCAGTCCCAAAGCTAGTCGTACACTGGAAGAGTGCCTCAAATATAGACTGTAGCGTTCGAACGGCTTACCGAAGATTGCGAGAAGCTGGAATTCAATCGCGACGACTAGCTGTCCTAATTCCATTGAGTTTTGAGCACCGCAGAAGACGAGTTGCCTGGTGTGATGCCCATCGCTCATGGAATGACCATCATTGGCAGAAAGTCGTGTGGACCGATGAATCGAGATTCACTCTGGATTTCAATGACGGTCGTGTCAGAGTGCATCGTCTTCCAAGTGAACGCTTTGCCCCATGCTGTATTAAAGAACACGACAGATATGGTGGTGGAAGTGTTATGCTGTGGGGTGTCATTTGGCATGGCGGACGAACGACAGCAGTCATCATCAAAGGCACGTTGACTGGAGGTATCTCAATGAAATTGTGCTTCCTGTTGTTGCCCCAGTAGTCAGGGTGGAGGATCTCGTCTTCCAAGACGACAACGCAAGACCACATCGCTCCTCGGCTGTCATTGCCACTGTTAGGAGATTGAACATTCAAACCCTTGACTGGCCTGCACGCTCACCTGACTTGTCACCCATGGAACAAGTCTGGGACGAGCTTGGGCGGCGAGTGAGAGACCGTTATTCACTTCCACCAGTGTCCCTGAAGATTCTCTCTGAAAGACTGACAGAGCAGTGGCTTCTCCTTGAAACATCCTTCATTCAGAAACTTTGTGAATCCATGCCACAAATGATGATTACTGAATGTATTGGAGCTATAGGGGGCACACGCGCTATTAAAGTTGAATCTGCTACGTGCGTTGTTTTTCTGTGCTAGCGACTTGGTGGGGATTGTGACTAAATTATCAAGGTATCATACATACATGTATATATACCAGTCAAAAATGAAAGAAGTTAAAGAAGTAAATGTTTCAAAAATTTTGTCAATGATATATATACAGGGTGTCAACAAAATTACGCCCGATTTCAGTAGTTATATTTATTTTCTAAGGTTCACTTGAATTTTCATCCGTTGATGCAGTCAATATGGCCTTTCGTTTGAACAAGCAACAGAGACAGCGAATAGTTTTCATTTTAATCATAGGAAACGTGTAGCTTCAGATAAATTTTCGTGATCTTATTGATGCCTTGCAGTTAGTGGTTAGAGAAAATTAAGTAATTAATTAGATAATGCTGAGATTTTCTTCGCATCATTTCTGTAGAGTTGAAGTTGTTGATGTTGAACTCAGTTTTATGTGATAAAATGACTGAGATGGGCATTCTAATTTCTGATGGAAAGACAGCGTCATACTCAAATGATTCAACAAACTCAATAAATCGGACATAGTTTATGTATTCAACTTTGAATGAATATTTATATTCTGAGGGGAGCCCTACGAAGAAGTAATGCCAAGCTGCTAAATATTCTTTCATCAATTAAACAGCACAAAAATATAAATATCACTTCAGCTTGTAGTGATTTCTAATTTATCATGCAACCTATCATGTTTCAGAAACTGAAACATAATCTGAATAATGAAGTTTGGATCGGAATCACATGATTTCTGAACGACGTCACCTCATATGCTGAAACTGCTGAATAGTGCGTATAAAGGTAAAAGCAGCATGGAAATAAGAATGTCTGATGAGATTCATCCTTTCACAGCTTCCTAAGTTTGTCTTTCTCACGCATTAGATAATTAGTTAACGAATTTATCGGGTCAATGTTGAAATGATGTTTCACGGAATGATAACATGACCTTTACTATTTTTTCATCTTAATATTTCTGGGTTGGAATAACGTTCGATGATGGAATTTGACCGAGCAAGTAAAGTCTACATCATATCGTAAATTCCTGCTGGGGAAACAAGCGCAGAAATTAATATTTAACATGAAATTCCATCTTTCTGCAAACACGAAAGGTCAAACATGAATGGTTAGAGACCAAGGGTATGAAATGTCGACTTTGTAGTATTATTGTGATGATGATCACGAAAGTATTAATGGATGCGGAATGCTGCAGGGTTCGAATTGTGATTGCTATTATTTTGTTGAACTTTTGGCCGATATTGTATGACATTTTACAAGTTACAATGGTTCCCAAGTTTCCCTAGTTTCATTTATCGTCATCTCCTGGATGTCAATTAACTCCAGGCAATATTTTCTAGGTTATTAACCTGTCGCTTAATAATGATGGTATTCAGATAACATATTTATAAATCGGACTCCTTAATCTCTTCAGATTGCATTCAAATAACTGGTGCGAGATCATTGCAAATCTTCCTAATTTTTGAGTTTTATTAATGCAAAGAAATTGGTTAAGGATAACTGCTTTGATACGACGAATTTGATGATGTTAAATTTGGTTGTGAATAGATATTATTATATGGAGACACATACAGTTATGATATTGACAGACTGTTCTCGATGAGACGCTTTTTTGTATACCGTGTTTATACAATTATCTTAACAATTGCTTCGTAATTTCAAGAATGCATGATGGTCAAAATTGAATAGTCTATTTATAAACATAATCCTTAATTGACTAGTTTGACTAAGTCCGTGCAGCTCACTTATTTTTTAATGAAAAGTATAAAATGATAATTAGTTTTGATATTCTGCACTCTTACATTTTGCGTAAGGTTTTGTACATGCCTATCAGAACTGTCTGCCATGTTTCATGCAAGTAGTTAAACAACTCCGAACGACGGATCGATCGACGATGCTAATGATATAATTGTGAGTATATAATGTTTGCGAGAACGTCGTAATTAAATCTCGAAGATGATGTTATAAAATGTGTGTTCTACCGGTTTCCGATAGTAGACATTATTTCGAAATAAACAAAAAGCCGATAGTGGTAAAATTATTCATTTCATTGTCCCATATCATCCATCAACTTACAGTGAAGTGAGATCAGTTTTTGATAAACACTTTCTAGATGATAGAAACCTCAAGGTAGAATTTTGGTGGAAACCGCCATCTAAGATTAAGCAATTTCTAGTTTCTTCAAAATTATATGATGTCCCACGAAATTTAGCTGCTAGACAGACTGGAAGCGTTACTCCTTGTGGCTTAGCGCGCTTTAAAACATGCAAAATGATTTCGAATGTGACAACAATAATATCACCAGTCACAGGTCTTTCTTATACTATCAAAGCAACTAACACTACGCATACTAACATTGTATACGCTCTTCAATTTGAAAATTGCTCTTTTTTATATATTGGGGAAACAGGGAGGTCTCTTAGGGAGAGAATAGCTGGACATCGCTTTGACATCAGACATAATGATGAAAGTAAAATAGTTTCATTTCATTGTTCAGAACATGGTCATCAAGAACATAACGTGAAATTCTCCATATTGGCTAGAATCGACGGAAATGAAAATGAGCGAAAAAGAAAAGAAAAGAAATTTATAAGTCAGTTGATGACCGACTATCCACTCTTATCTGAAACCGGTAGAATGCACATTTTATTACATCATCTTCGAGATTTAATTGCGATGTTCTCGCAAACATCATATGCTCGCAAAGAAATGTCCCAAGAAATATTTTGCCATTGTTATTTTTCTGTTTATATCCGAAATCATGGCTTGTCATAATTATAACCAGATAATTGTGATGAGCCACCTGTTCGTTACTTGCTGTACTCTTTTTTGCGTTTCGACGATTCTGAAACCATTATCGATTGAATAACAAACGCTTCCTTTCTTCCCTGCAATTTGCTTTTCTAACAGATACTGTGACAAGTGCAAACTAAGTAAGTAAATGCATTGTGGCAATACTTCGCTTCGTGACCGTATTCCCAGTTACTGCGATTCCATATTAGTTTGCGTAGACAGAGCTATGTCAACAGCCTCTACGAAAGACGATGTCATATTTTTCCTGCTTTACCCTCGTCAGTTTGAGTACTCGATGGCAAATTGAGTCTTCTAAAACCCGTCTCCAAAGAATACTGGAATGTGAAGATAAAGCATTTAGCGGATTTTAGAGATGAAACGGTGGTCTTAGATTCCGGTGACAGACACTCGGCAACATGAAACTTAGATTTTCGGATCAGAGTTAAACTTTCAAGGAACATCTTGATGTTTACTGCATGTCATGATCAATGACTTGATGATGATGGCAATATCGTCGCTTGGCATCACGTTCTATATTATCATGTTTTGATAATCCAAGGATAATAGCATAAGGATTAAGATGATGAAGAATTGTGAAAACGTGGGGGTAAATATGAGCAAAGTTATAATTTCAATTATATTTAATTCTCAGTTCAATACAAAATAGTAAAAATGATATGATCGAAATGCGAGTAAATAGAAAACTTGTCAGGGGTTATAGGATTTCCCTATTTGAATGAAGAGCAAGGCAATCACTGCTTGTCAAAATAGCGTCAAATAGATTGCTCATTCAATCAAATCACTTGCGTTGTGTTCTCTTGGGAAGAAATTAAATGCTCTCTATGGCGCGATGACCTTGCAATCCACTGATTCAGAGGTCGAGCCCCGAGAATGTTACTTGAAGTCGACAAGAAGGGCATCTGAAGCATAAACTAAAGCTTTCATAGCCGCCCGGCGAAGTCTGACCATGTTAATACCTTCCAAGTCCCTTAGGGCGAGCAGCAATCTTAAAACTATATATATATTTCACAAAGTTGTTAGTGCCAAAATTGTCAGGATTCTCAGGATATTGCCATTGAAATATAAAGAGTTTGTCAAGCAACGTTGAGCAATTTAATGTCATTCGTGTTGTTCATGTCATCTTTCTTTGTTTTCATGCCTAGCGTTATTTTGAGAGTACTTTTAATTCATGACGCAGAATCAGTTCATAAGTATAATATTGTAGAAATTGTCGACCGTTAGATTACAATATGCCTTACTAGCAAGGATTTCTCTTGGATTGATATGGGCTGTGACGTTCAGTTGTGCAAGAAGGTCAGGTATCAACAATGGATGAAGGAAATCCATGTGCATGCATGTACTCTGTTTGATAGATGTTTTCATATGAAAATATGTGAAATCTACTTTTAATTCATCCTAAAGATCTTCAAATAGGGAAGGTGCTCTTACAATTGTGTATCTAGTATTTGAGTTCATGATTATATTAACTGACTTCCAGTCCAAAGTTAAAGTTGATCTGGAATTTATTCGGAAATAATGCGAGTAGCGATAATATTGGAACAATATGGCAACAGTCATAGTAGCAATTGTTACGTCCGATATCTTGTAATTTTCCTACTATTTGTTTTACAATATGTTTGACCTCGAAGATGTTGGTGCGCAGGTATGAAAGCAGAAGTCCAAATATCCAGGTTCCAAGTACGGAAAGTCTTAGAGCAGTACCATAATTATAATATACATTTGAATCATTGACGGCACTTGGACGATGCTCACACGGTCAGACCAAGATGAGACTATGCGATACCTTCACGCCTCGATACCTTTCCAGCCGACCTCGGGACTCTAACACACGACAATAGTAATATACAATAGTATACAACGGGAAGTCCAATTACATAGCATGTAGTTTCATTCTTTCTCCATTTGCTGAATAACTTATCAATAGGGAAATTGAAGTTTATTTGAATATCATGACAGTTATCTAGACCATAGTTGTTATTCTTGTTGTCATGGTTGTCATAATTGCTAAGTTTAAACAAGCAGTTGACACCAAACTCATGCCATTTTTCCAGCACTGGCTCTATGTACTACTGCTTATCGATGTCAAGTAGCAGAAATCAATAATTTAAATAACAGTACAGAAAAATATTCATATTTACAGT
The DNA here is from genome assembly GCA_907163375.1 of Prostheceraeus crozeri. Taxonomy (NCBI): domain Eukaryota; kingdom Metazoa; phylum Platyhelminthes; order Polycladida; family Euryleptidae; genus Prostheceraeus; species Prostheceraeus crozeri. Next base: position 323,578 of record CAJQUW010014877.1, read on the forward strand.
AAGAGTGACGAAATGTCACGCTATATACGATGTTCATCATTTTCTGTTCTACCCCTTAACCTCCAATGTCCCTTTCTGTGCAGGATTCGGTTAACGGAGGAGAAGAAATTCATGGATCGATGGCGAGATTTGGAGGTGATGGAAGTACGTGCCAAGGAGGAAGTTCGCCTCGCAGATGTTGAGAAGGAGGGAGTCCGAAAGATGAGAGAGGAAATTGTCCATAGACAATCGCTCTTTGATGAGATGGAAGTAAGGCTCTATTCATGACTTTGTCAAGTTAGTTAATAATTGTCATAGTGACGGATGTCATTGTAAATGCTGAAGTCAATTTAGCGATGAATTCATTTAATTTCCATTGTGACCTTCATCTGCAATGTGAGATGCTGTGATGAATAATTTATAACTAGGAACAAGACCTGTGAGGTAATTTCATCAAGGCACACTCGCAAAACTTAAAATGCTTTCAATATGTGACATTTCAATTTGCACCTAGTCAATTATTATTTCAAATTTTTCAACTGGTCACAATTTATAGGTAAAAGGTAACAATTACATTATATGCAAGCCTTATTTGCAACTAGCAACTCCTGCATTGGAAACTGTGTGTCGACCAAGGAGTGATATTTCAGATGGAATCAAAAAAGTGTCGTAACTTGTCAATAGAAGATCGCGAGCCTTACTAATAGAGCTCACCGTCACAGGATATCGCCTACTCCTCGGCGAAAGGATGTCGTCAGTGCCAATTTGTTAAAATTGTTTTCATAAATAAACTGATGAATTCATTTGAATCAATGATGTTTCATTCATCAATAGGCAACTATTGATATCAGTCAGCATTCATTACATGCACAGATGCGTTTCATGCGCCAATAAACATATCTCAGAGACATAAAGAAATACATGTTATTGGTGTGCCGCTGGAAGTCTTCTATTTCCTCTGCACCTCCTCTATGTCTGTCATCTCTGAAATCAATTATTCATTTTTACACTAAAACAGCGGATGTGTTTTGCTTGATATATATTTTTGATTTAATCATTTCACATCATTTTCCTCAATTCACAACCTCAGAAGCTGTTTTGATGTGTGAAATGTTGCACCTACAATGTCGATCGAAGATGAAATTTTTATATCATATTACTTGCATATTTCAGCATCGAATGTTTTTTGTTAATGTAGTAACATATGCATTCGCTCAAAAGCAATCCATAGATAGACAGCAGGATCACTGCTTCATTTTTACTTTGTTTGCATTCGCTGTGAATGAAGCTGCAGGTATTTTTTTCACATATTCAACAAGCCTTTATCAAAAATTTATCAATTACTGGAATCTCTTTAAAACATGGCTTGTTTTAAAATTGATTCAAATCGGATTTCAGAAAATTTGTTGAAATGACCATGTACTAATTATGAATAAATACAACATGATGGTAATTGTGTTTTACCAAACATTAATGTGCATAAAGATCATGAACATTACTGCATGATTGTACAATTAGTTCATCTAAACAATAGCGAAGGACACTTGGAAAAGGTTATAATAAGTGTTACCGAAACTTATCAAAGGCAAGTTGCGTAAGTTAATCTTATGTCGCATGTCATCATTTATATATTTCTAGATTGAACACCGAAAACAATAAAACTTATTTTTGAACCCTGTATATACCGAAGCGTCGCAACTGAGAGCTGTCACTTGATGCTGTACGTCGTGATATTTCCTGTCCTCGCTTCTTCAGTCACAGCCAACTTTTTCACAGAGCTATGCAAGTCCACTTCCGCTTACTGTCTTGTTTGTAGTGCCAACTTCGACTTCTGCCGCATACTCTCTTGTCCCTCTCTGTCTCTCTCTTATACTCGTGTGACCATCTGTGGGTCATGGTCTTTGTTTGATCTTTTGCCGATCGTGGGAGTAGGATGGGGTTGCCTTCTCCATCTTATTGTCGTGGTCAAGTATTCAATTTGCCAGTTATGCCCTTCAATTTATTCCAACAGATACCCAGTTTTGCCAAAAAGACACGCTAACGTTAGGATGTGCTAAATCAGCATTTCCGCTTCTGTTGAATTCATGGACTTGTAGAATTCGATAGATATAGCCAAATCCAACGATATCTCCACAGTAAATGTCGCATGACAATAAAACGATTTATTTGCACCTAATCAAAGTGGGAAATGTTCATTTGACTACAAGCTATGGTTAAATGAAAGCTGTAATAGTTGCAATTAACTTGACATTATTTCACATAACTTTCCGTTGAATGAATTGACCCAGATCCCCATGATCAGTTGAATATCCCACGCAGCAAGAGATGACCATGTTCTGATAAGTGCCAACCAAATCTAAGGCTCCGAATCATTCGACACTGTGTGTTGAACGTATGTGAGACGAATGTGCATGAGTACTTTTGCATGATGACGGAAAGCTATATGATCCTCAATGTACATTTGGCAGGAGCTGATAAAATGTGACAATAATTTCCTATAGAAAAATATGTACTTCGATTAAATTCATTTCCTATTTCTACATGTAGACAATAGACGCATATTGACAAGAACACAGTTTTTTCGATACTGCTCAGTTTATACTTATTCCAGTGCGAAATTTAAGTATTGAAGTAGAAATTAATGAAAATGCATGCGATTCAACTAACTTATAAGCTATAAACTATCATTATTTTACATTCACGTGTGTAGCCATTGTAAGTCGCAGTGTGTAATTAGAGTGTCACTCCGTTAGTAACCTCTTTTAAGGTCATCATACAAATGTCTCGTGAGACTTAATAAATGGCAGTAGATCACGAGAATGCTGCAGTGGTGTCCTCACGGTTATGATGTGTTGCTAGTGTGTGAAAGTTTAATTTTTCAATGAGTCACTAGTATAAATATTATCTTCAGTTATAATTACCGAAATTACAAGATATATAAAATTATCAGGAGCATTCTGCTTTATAAACATGACCGTCGTAAGTAAACGGCTTTTAGAGTTATGAACATTTACCAGGTAAATAGTTTATCCAGAATGCGGGAACTACATCTTACACTCAGAATGCCATCATGTTGATACAATGCTCTCCTACCATCGAATCAACCCCGGTTGGAAAATGACACACATTTATCCCATGAACTCCGGCGTCCGGCCACTTGCAAGAAAGCTCAGTGGACGACAACTTATGATTTGCGGCACCATATCGCTTCAGGACACCATCTTCCGACCATAGTTTGTTTTCTTGACGATTTCTTGCAATCAACATAAGGATTTATAATGAAAGTATTTATTTTTAATTCATGTTTATGTAGATTTGAGCGAAGCATTCGTCAAAGAGATCGTTACTAGCACCTTTCTGAGACAAATCGTCACGCTGTCAGCTCATTAGCATTATTACAGTCTCTCAGAATAAACATGCACCAGTTATATAACCGAGAACTAAAAAAATCGGAAAAATAAATTGTTCCAACTTTATTCATGAATTAAAATTTCAGATGTCCTCAATTTTCCGAGAAATGAAATATCAATCAATTTCGATGCTACGTGAATTATAGATTACATGTAGATGAGAAAAAATTCGAAAAGTTCAAGCGTGCTTTTAAATGACCATTGAAGACGCATGCTTGTCATGTACGTACGTCGCACATGTACGTTGTACCATTAAACAGAAAGCTACGGGAAATAAGAATTTCAATTTATTCAGTCCTAGCTTTGCACAAAATCATGCGTAATACAAGTCGTTTTGTTGAACAATTCAGCAAACATGATATTGAAAGTCGATCATGAGTGTAATACACTAATTGATGAATGATCCTAACCATTACACTCATTTAACATCAATCGTCAAAGTTTATATCTGAACTTCATTAGTGCAGTTGCAGTTCTAAAGCACCAACGATAGGTTTTTAAGTTAATGCAAAATCTCTTACTGCTAATGATTGCAATCTTCTTATTTTAGATAAAACATTGTAGCGAGGATGTAGGATAGTCATTTGATCTTTTTGCAACTTGACACTGCTTCTCAATATTAATCTTGATAAATAGCTGCCTCAATTGCCTCATGTTGAACAGCATTGTTTCATACACGTATTGTACAGCTATTAGTGTGAGACTCTCTGTCTACTCAGATTATCTAGAGTCTATATGCTCAGACTTAGAGCTACTGCTTTGATCGATAACTGTCAAGTTGTTGTACAAACAAGCAGTTACAAAGCAGTCAACTCCAACGCAATATATTAACTACACATCATAAGAAAAAATTTCGTAAGATAGCCCCTGCCAATTTAATTGAACCGAAGTAAGATGAGAAAGTGGTTATCTTAGATGTCAAATGAGAAAGTTACATTTTCTTCCTATGCTCCAACATTTATCATTCTTTCATGTGGTACCTACTTGGCAGCATGTTCATTGATGAAAACTGTATTTTCAAAATTGGTGCAATAATCCGTTTTTACTCTTTTTCGTATTGATCCAATGTCGATATTCTGTCTTATATATATATATATATGTTGAATCGTGAGATAAAACCTATCAGAAATATCGCTCTCAAGTTGTGGCTCATCAGTAGAGGCTATCCGGAGGATGTTAGAGAATGTTGCCATGATCAATGATATTCACCAAGTGTAGTTACGTAGAAAAAAGCGGTGTACAGTGAAGTCATGAGCGAGCTTGTACTGTAGGTCATTTCATGTATCCCGCTGCAATTGAATTGATGCTTACGTTGAATGTCCTTGATTTTGTATTTTTCAATGTTATATCGGATTAAAAACCGAAGAAGTTGTGAAAAGTCTTTCGAATTGTAATTTCGGTCGTCGAATTTAATTAAATGTGTTGCACATTTACAGTATCAAGAAAATCTTTCAATTCAATTCAAATACGCTTTATTTGCATAAAATGAATAATAGTAAAAGTAATACAAATGAAAAGCGCTAGATCTTCCGCCTTAAATTTTCAAATTATTTCTCAAATTCTAAGACTTCACATGCTGCTGCGTTGTACATCACGTGTATTGAATTCATCAAGCCAAAGTGAACATGGTTTATTTTTGCCCTCATTCCACTTTCATTCAATCCATTTTTACACCAAGAGTTTGTCGTGTACGAAATACGTTAAATGATCTCAGAATAAGAAAGAATTTGATCTAAGAAATCCAATAAAGTACTTGGAATTCCTCAGTGATACTCCTCAGTGTATTTGGATTCCTCGTTCGCTTCCAAACGATCTTATCTATCAAAGCGAGTTTTTTGACAATAGAGAAAACAAATATCGTTTAATTCAGTGACAGTATTTCTTAAGGTCTTCGATTATTGAGTAATGCTAGGAAAAGGGTAAAGATACCGCATATTTTGACAATTGAAATGACCAGTGGTCTTACAAACTTACTTTACTTTCTCCTTTTTCCTTCCGTTGTTCCACTGTATTTAAATCAGTGGTCGGATTTTGTAATTCCCTAAACACAATAATGATGCTAAAATATTGCGCGAGATATTTCCGTATTAAATGTATAGCATCTTATTTCTGGTTGCTACTATTGATGGTTTCATAGATGAAGAGAGCCATCAAATCGATTAAAATGGTCGATAATCTTTTGTTTGCTCTCAGCAGGCGAGAACTTTGGAGAGAAAACTTTTTAAATACAGACTTTTACGCTGCATACTCAAAATTCAAAATGTCATAAATGGCAATAAGAACTTATGTTACCAATACAGGGTGTCCAAAAACAATGTATGCACTCTTCAATTCAATGGACAGAGCTAATTTTTTTTTTAGCGTTCCCAGGAAGTTAGTTAACGAATATACGAACTAATGTATGTCATTTCATTGTCTTATTCATTGCTAATGATCATGGTCTCTTCACGTATCAGATTAACCTTCGATGCGAGGAAGTGGATGCTGAAAAAGTACTGGAAGTTGGATAACGTTGCAGAAGTGCAGAAGCTAGAATGGACATGTGAATTTTCGTCGCAGCCACCGACTCGCCTGCCATATCTTGCATCCGCGATAAATTCATGGAGGAAGGTGCGGTTCGAGACATGATGGAGCACACAGGAAGACCATCGACGACAACTTTTCCTGATTCTGCGTCCGTGGTTATCGAAAAATCCACATGTTCTCCAACAAAATCGATCCGACAGTGCTCTTGTAAGACTGGAATCAACAAATCAAGTGTTTATCGGATATTGAAGCAGGACGATTGGAAATCCTACATGCCGTCATTACTTCATTCAATCAATGAGGATAAATCCGATCGACGCAAGGAATTTTTTCCAAATGGCATCTCGCTAAATTGGAGGAGACAGATAATTTCTCCCTGCAACTTGCTGGTCCCAGCAAAATCCTCACGTTCATTATGAACGAAGCCTGAATCTACCTTGTGTATCGGTTTGGTGTGGACTGTCCGTAGACAAAGCAGAATAGGAACTGTCTATGGGACTGTCTTCGAGAGGACTTATTGGACCTTCCTTTTTAGATGGGAACGTTGCAGGCGAGTTGACATGTTGCAAGCTCGAGCTATGCCGGTGTTTATTTTCTGCAAGACGGCGCTCCATCTCAAGATTACCATCGCGATGTTCAATCTTCCCTTGATCGAACTTTTCCAGGCAAGTGGATGGGGCGTCGAGGAAATGTGGAGTATCCACCACGATGTCCTGATCTGACTCCCCTGGATTTTTTTCTCTGGGAATATCTCAAAGATAAAGTTTACGCCAGAAGACCACGAGACATCGATCAGCTTGTTAAAATCATCCAAGACGAAAGTCAATCGATGGTGTAATCATTTCTCGTATGTGTAAATCAGTGAGCTCGCGTCTCAGAAATGTATTGGAGCTGATGGTGGACATTCCGAGCACTTACTCTAGACGACAAGCGTTCATTTGATCATTCAATCTGTATCATCATATATTTCTTGCTGTATTTCAGTGATAAGATGCGACAGATTTGTTTAAAATGAAAGGCATTTTGAAGTCTATACATTGTTTTGGGACATTTGGTTTAAATTCACTTTTGCAACATTAGGTGAGATTGCAAACAGTATACACAAAATAAATTCAGACTGCGAATAGTACCTATTTCCATCAGCATGGCTCCGTTCGAGACAGTTGTTTGATTACTAGAAATTCTGCACCATGATGCTATATACATTCATAATATCAATGATATCCTAATGCTGATTTTGCCATAAAAATTTGAAGATATCACCTTTTGTGTCGCTTGCTTTAGAATGTCCCACAAGTGGCCGGAATCATGCTCTTTTGAGATGCTTTAGCATTACAACGATTTTCCTACCGCAATTAAATTGAAGGAATACATATAGACCATTGACACATTATTTTGCCAAATATTTTTCACCAGAATCTTGTCATTATTACAGTCGCAATATCACTCCTGCATTGGTTTCCATGTTTCAGCTGTGAGAATTGCTGGTTTCCTTAAGAGAAACCGAGGAAACGCGATTTATTGTATTGGGGATAAATCGTTGTTGCAATATGCATTATGTGATCGAGAAAATTAGCAATGCAAATATGGGAATATTGACATGAATTGACATTCATTGTGATGAAATGCAAGCGCTACAAGACATGAGCGTTGATATTGCGCATGAGCACTACATTTACATTAACTACCAATGTCTCCTAAATGTTTCGAACAGTAAATTTGGAAGAATCTATTACACGAAAGGAGTGGAGATGTATCAATACGACCACTGGAAATGACATGACAGTTCAGCTACAACCTCAAATCCCATAAAATCTCAACCTGTTGTGCTATGTTGCAAGTTTCAATACTGAGTTGTGTGCTCTTACCTCGTTGATTGGCAAAAAAATCAGTTGGTAGATTATCTTGATGTATTTTCCATTCTTTGTCATTTTTCCGGCCACATGGTTACATTTTCTGGGAGGGGTAGTTGCAGCTGTGAGTGAGAATGTATTTTTTTTATATGATCTTTCGATGATCAATTTGAAACACATACTTCCTATTTGAATTGTGTAGAGAAAACATCGAGTTGATGTCGTGACAATGGCTCGCACCGAAGTCGAAATGAAACACTTGCAAAGTCGACTGAAAGAGGTTATGTATTATGTTTTCAGAGCACTTGTTTGAATCCACTTCTTCATTGTGCGTGTGGTCCTGTCAAGCAAACAAGGGTTCAGTGTTTTTTTTATTGTGACTTCAGTTTCCCCTCTGGCAGATATTTCTTCCATCTGCTGTGTGTTTTGGTTTGAAAGGGAGAAGCGAAAAGAATTTCACCTTTTGTTTGAATCCATTTTACGTTAATCATTTTCTGCTATTTTGTATCTCTATGGAGAAGAGATTTAGAGGGAGAAATCAATTTGGAACATTGTGAGCGTGTTTAGAAGTGTGACGCTATGTTGAAGGATGTTTTGTGAGACGGAAGGCATTGGGTTAAATGAAACATTGCAAAATACTAGGTATATTCAGTAAAGAAGTTAAACAGACGCTGATGCCGTTTTATGCACTATTGATTTAATGAATATGCACTGTTTGTAAAAATTCGATGCACTTTTGTGTTGGTTAGCCATTTATGCAACATTTTCAATTTTTTTTTCATTTCAGCTGTGACAAAAGACATCGTGAAATTATCTTCTTCATGTACTTTGAAGTTTTGCTTACTCAAATAAGTCTTAAATTCAATTTGAAGATTCTGTGATGCACAAAAGAAATTCAGAAATTTTGAATTGAAGTATTTTCATAGGTCAACGTTTGATCCACCTACACGTTTTTGTACATGTGTAATTTGGATCCTTACAAATCCAAAATATAATAGTCTGAGATCATGATATGAAGCAAGAGATGAGCAAATATTCACAATCGCGAGATGCTGTTCCACCACACATTGAGTTTCAGAAACTCAGACGCATGATCATCGGATCTGATTTGGAAAGGGTCTAACCTCGTATCGGGACTAGCTTTAAGTCACTGCGACCTCCGAAAAGGACCCAGTTTCACGAAAGTCGATCGCCAGGAAGGGTGCCGTTACTCAATTCGTTTTGTCGCTCGAATAGGGAAAGCAGACCATTAGAATTCTATCTACTAACAGCTTCGTACTACGCCTTGACGCTGACAGATGCTGTCGAAACTTTGGCCTGTACATACATGTACACTGTACATTTGACCGTCACTATTTTATGCAAAGTTCGGCCTACTAGAGGGTTCTGTCATTTTGCTTTTTGCCTCAATGAATTCTACTAATACCGAATTTTGCGAAGGTTTCCTCAGCCCTTCCAATTGACAAATAGTTAAGTAGACGGTTAACTTTCCTGGCTTCGCATCCAAAAACTCACCCTGAATGCGAAATTGTTTATGCAAAGGTCCGTGTTTCATTTTAGTCTCATTATTGAGGAGAGACTTCCGATATTTTAACCTGCGTAAACTTGTTGAATACCACCTTTTACTTGATTCTGAGAATTTTCATTAATTTGAAATTAGGAAGGCCTTCATTTTCGTGGTTTAAACGTCGTGTTAATGCTCGTGTTATCTTAAGTACAATACTTAAATGTCACACACTGTATTCACATAATCTGAAGATGTCAATCCAACGTCGCATGCGTACGAATCACAATTCGAACCGAATCTAAAATAACGGAGACAAAATAAAGCTGAGAATATTTTTCAATAATGGAGAAGAGAAGCATGCAGACATTTAGGACAGAAAAAACATGTACAGCCGAATGTAGTAACACTTTATTGCTGAAAGTCAAGCAGGTGTCACATAAACTAAGATCACAATTTACACGACAGAATTGAGACCAATTCAGCTAAGCGGCAGACTCGAACCCTGCACCTTCTGCTTCAACTGAGCTATCCATTTGACTGAGCAACATTTGATACTTGCCATGCAATTCAATTATTGCAATAAACACCAAAGTTTTGAGACCGTCTAATACGGCCAGTTATTACTGTACTTATTACAAGGAGTCTGATTCAAAGCAGTGGAAATGAGAATTCTTCGTCTTGTCAAAGGAGTCACTCGAAGGGACCGAGTAATTTCCACAAACCTTTCCCACAAAGAGCATTCTAAATAATGATAGAAGAAGCACAGTTGAGATGTTGTGGACAATGACATAACTGGCGGATGGACCACTCAATAGTCCCCCAGGAATTGCTCAACTGGTGACAAGCTTCCAGGTGATCTGTAGGACACTTGATGAGTAGTTAGGGCGAAAACAGAGTGGAAGCTGTGGAGTGTCGAGGATTGTCCATGTCCGGAATTAAATCGTTACAAAATAGACAATCATGAAGATACTTTTGGGCTGACAGGCCGCGATGACTACCTGGGGCCAATTCTTCAACTTCTAGTCATAATGACCAGTAATGAGTGAATTGTGACAAGTAGCTTGACCAGTGACCATGATTTCTGTCTTTCGACTTGACTAGCAAAGACTAGTCAAAATATGACAAGTTGATGGATTTGTTGACCGTCACGAAATCAGCTATTCTGATTGGTCACTCATCGTAAAATGCATCAAAGAGAAAATAAAAAGGAATTTCGGCTCAAATACTTACCGTCATACATTTTAATTTTGATAGTATACAAATGTAGCATTTATATTTTATGAAATAAGGAATTACTTGTTATTATGGCATTAAATAAATATGATATTAAGCTTTTAAATGAGAAAAGTCACAAATGAAGAGCATCAAATTATGGCGCAGACAACGTGGATTCGAAGATACATGTACATTTGGAAGTCCGTAAATGAATTACTGATACATTAGTTCGACGTGTTTTGTAAGCTGTGGTTTTGCTTTTTCAAGAAAGAATGGGTCCTAAGTTCGAATTTAATGGAAAGTTAATGTTACTAAGGAAAATTTTGGAGAATAAAGATATACTATTTGGAAAGTTTGACGAATCAAAGGGTCGTACAAAAGAATCGAGAAAAAAAGCCTGGAATGACATCCATGGGACTTAGCTGCTTTGGGCTATCCAGTAGGAAAAAATGGTGACTATTTGAGAGATACAACATTTGGAAATATTCGAAAAAGGACATTGGTAAGTTGAGAATTCTCCTATACATGTCTATGTCTACAATATCCGTTTCACATTTTATGTTTCTTACTTGCAGGAAAAGAAGAAGAAGAGAGATACATCCGGAGAGGGACGAGTGGTATTAACTGAGATTGACAATTTAGTTCTCGACATATGGGAAAAGAATCTCCTGCTGTTGTTGGACTCGGGGTTCCAGAAACGGATCCACAACTCATTGAAAGAGCACCAATTGAAGAAAACCCGCGTGAAAAAAACAGGTATATACCTTTTCACTATTGAATTGAATTATGATTTTTGATGAATGATTTTGAAATATTAATGAACTAGTAGTCATACTGTTACTAACTATTACTCATTATCAATTAATTTATTATTATTTATTAACTATCATTTTAATGAATATGCAATAAGACATATATGTTTGTTGGTTTCAGATATAGTACTGCGGTTTGCAGCTGCTTCAAACCCGCTAGAAGATCCGACAACGTCTGTCGAAGCTGCTCAAGGGTCAGCTTCTGATGAAGGCCTGACTTTGGGTCTATCATCAGATATACTTATGAGTAAAAAGGAAGGAAAGAAACGACCGAGTGAGGAATTGATCTCCCGAGATTTAGAGTTAAGAGACCTTCAAATCGAAGGTCAGAAATTGACGAACAAATACTTGCGATTGAAAATTAGGAAACTGGAAAAAGAACTAGAATAAAGATGTGTTTCTCAGAAATTGTTTTCAGTGGTTGAGAGATGGGTTTATCATGACGCATTGTACCCATACAAAATAAAGCAAATTTGTCGTAGTCACTGTATCAGCATGCATACATGTAGCCCGTGCATCCCTGAATTTCGGATTCGCGCCCAACCCTGATGTATATCCCATAAATAATGGAAATAGAGATTTCGTATTATTTACTATAATTACATTGGTAAGTATTGTATTACTTACCAATTATTCATTTTCGTATTATACTTTAATATTTAAAGAACTAAAGAGTATATTGATAAGTATTGTTAAGTCATTAATTATTTACCGAAATCCTCCAATATCAGTTAAGAGAATTTAATCCAATAGGCTATATTCACACACAATATAGTTACAAACAATAATGATAGTCATACCGTTAAAACTAATCACCTTCACAATTCACGGAAAGTCATAAGAATACGGTTTCTTCTTTGGATCCCAAGGCGTCGTTCTCTTGAGATACGGTTTAGGTTCGAGGGTAACGGAAGATGGTTTGAATTTTGATTCGTTTCTGCATTACTGTCAGCTGCTGGTGGATCACTACCGTCGTCTGATGCGGTTTCTTCGATAGCATTTGATAGGGATTCTTCCAAGATTTCATGGATTGTCGGATTATTCAAATTGACGATTAAATTATGCAAAATTACGCATGCATTTATGATTTTGCTCGCTTTTTCTGGCTTCCGAACTCGAATATATTTCAAACATTGAAATCTGTTTTTCAAGATTCCAAAGGCATTTTCCACAATAAAGCGTGTCTTATGCAATGCATAATTAAATTGCACCATTTCAGTAGTAAGAGTTGCATCTGTAAATGCCGTCATCAACCATTCCAATAAAGGGTATGCGGCATCACCAAGTAGGACAGCTTCTGGAAAAGGACGCCAACCAGAGCTGAAGCGATCAAACATGATACTCTCCTTTAAAACGCGAGAGTCGTGGACAGATCCTGGCCAATTACTGTTGACAGCATAAAATCTATAGTCTGGTCCAGCAACTGCCATGACATTAATAGTGTGGTCACCTTTTCGATTAACAAATTGCCACTCATCAACACTTGGTGTCAATATGTCAACATGAGTTCCATCGATCGCCCCGCAAACACATGGAAATCCGAATTTCTGAAAAAAGTCAGTTGCGATACTGTTACGATCCTCCGGCCAAGAAACCACCTCAGTAAAATATAGTGAATTCAAAAGTTCGGTTACTTGATTGATGGACCCATGGACGACAGCTTTTGAAATACCATGCGAGTCACCTACCGAATAGCAGAAATCTCCTGATGCATAGTATCTCAGAGTCAGCAGAACTTTCTCGTGTGGTGTGATGTTCAATAACGAATTATTTTTTGCTTGTAGGTGTGGTCCAAGATCTTTTAGTATTTCCTCAACTTGAGCCGGTGACAGTCGAAATCTTTCAGTAAACCCTTTGCCACTGAGATCAAAATTAATTTAGTCTCTATAAACCCTCCGGTTCCGCTGTCGTGCTTCGATCATCTTAATGATTCTACTGAATGATGGGTCGATTTTCTTCCGTCAAGAATCGAGTGATTATGACTGGAAATGAACAAATCATAGTCAAGTTGAAAGATTCAATCACTGATCATAGCACTGTTCACTGGTCAAAAGCTACTAATCAAAATTAACTTGTCATTTTGACTACTGGTCAAGTTGAAAGACAGAAATCACTGGTCACTCATTACTAGTCACTGGTCATAGCGGACTGGTCAAGTTGAAGAATTGACCCCTGGTGTTGGCGAACACCTGGAACTGGTAAACACGCTTCGCATGTATTTGGCTTTGATTTATTGCCACTCTGTTCGAGAGTGTAATTCTACTCATTATTCTGTTAATAGGCCTTCATTATAGGTACCTATATTCATCACATGCTTAACTTCGGCAATGAATTTTGTAAATATTGTCACACATGTGCAATGTAGTACATACATGTACATTCGGCAATGTATTAAAAGGCGCTGATTGGGTTGCATATTCATCAAGTTTGTCATAATGTATACTTATATTATTTTGGAATGTACGGCAAGAAATTAATGCAACCACTCAGACTTTAATAGGATACAGTTATGGTTCAATTAAACCTGTCAACTGTCTAGAGAAGAGGAAGTGAAATTGCGGCTCTGTCCATTATGTCTAGACGTCGCTCTCCTCTGCAGTTCTTTGTCTGTGTCAGGTATCGCCATTGGATGCATGAATAGAAGCAGTTGAACAGCAGCTTTGATAATCGAAGATGTGCTTAGACGCTGCACGTAGACTGCGCTGTCCTAACCTGCTCTGTATCTGATCTCCTTTAAAGTCATCGGTCGGTACAGTAAGATGAATGAAAATATCCGTATTTTTCTTCGACCGTTTATTCTACGAGTATGAATAAATGCATGAAATTCCACGTTTCGAGTCTGTCCGTCCGGGGAAGTACCACCGTTCCTTACTAGAGGTTAATAACTCCAACCTGGTGAGAGTCGCAATTGTGTGAAGGCTGCCCTACCCATAGCTTGTTAGCGTGGCCTTGTGTTTTCAGCGGTGGAGGGATGTGTAAAAAAATCTGGGATAAGCTAACAATGTGTTAACATTGCGCTGCATGCAAAGTGCTATTCATGCACACTCATTGTTCCGATGTATGTTTATTTTGTCTGGAGTACTTTGCGTTTGTAGTATGAATATCTAAGTGGCGTTTCAAACTCAATTATAAATGTCTAATTGATTCAACGCATCCACTTGAAAATCATGCCTTGTATCGTAGATAATTCTTACGAAATGGAAAATAGTCTCATAAAAGGTAATATTTTTCAATACGTCAGGGATATATCCCTCAGGGAGGGGGAGAGGGTTACCTCAGGGATGTATCTCAGACAGATTCCAGGAAGCTAAGGCTTTCACATTTTCCTACACAAGACAATTCAAACTTTTTCTGGACAAAGGATCAGGAGCCAAAGCTGTTTTACCCGAAATCATTTTACACTTCTGCCCAAATAACCCCGGGACGGCCTCATGTTTAACCCCGAAGCAAGCAAATTTGCTTTTTAAGTGATCCGCCTTTCCTACCATTCAGCATTCATCAATGGTATGAAAACAAGAGTGCATATAGGTACATATATGGAACAGGGCGATCACTTTTCCCTATGTAAATAGACCACTCTATTTAAGTCTTTTTCTAGGATAGTCTATTTTAGTATATTTCAATGAACTAGATCGTTGAAATATGAAAATATTATTGCAGTTTCATAAAAATGAAATTGAAATCAATAGAACAATGAGTCATACATCTATGTCAAAAATTATGCATTGTGACAGTTGATAAAGAATCGATGCTTAGATATCATGGCTCCATAATAAATGTTAAGATTGGCCTATCTTTTATCTGTCAGTCATTTTGTCTTGGTACAAAAATGAATAGGTATGAATCGTGGCAGGAAATGTCATCTAACCTTATGCGCGTATAAAATTGCATGTTTACATACTATGGATCATGCTAGTAATTGGTGCGATGCATATCATACATAATGAAAGGCTGCATGGTATACATATACTTGTACAATGTACAACTATACTTGTACAATATACAATCTCAAAATTTATATCGTAATATTCAGTGCGGCATTATGTTGTAGAATGCTGCATATGTTGGATTATGCAGTATATGTTGTAGAAATTTTGAAGCGCTTCTCATACATAGGAAAATTTGATCTGATAGTGCTGACTGATCTACCACTTCTCCTAGGTATTTTAACACAGTGCAAATTACAATATCTATTTTTCAGCTTTATGAAAGTGGTCACCCTGTATACGAAGTCACAGTGCAGGTTGAGATAGAAAAAAGGAAAATGACGATTTTCCACAGTGACTTCAGTTGATTTTTTCGTTTGGTTCTCAGAAAATTAAAAGGAAGATTAGCGACCGCACATGTGTCTCAATCGATATAATTTCAGTTACAAATGTATGGCAAAAATCCTTAGCTTCGCTACTTGTGTTGGATATATTCTTCTTCCACGTCATTTGTCTGATTAATGTGTGCATCATACGACAAATTTGTGTCGATTCGCAATCGAAGGAGCGGAATATTCTAGAAGATGCTTGAGTATTTGGGATAGTGAGGAAATTCTTTCGTCAAACAGCAACTACGAAAAATTGTTTGTCCGATGCGTTGAAAACATAAAATACTTGCACTGCGAAATGTGTTGTTGTTTTTGCTGTGCTGGTGTGATGTCACCGAAAGTAGTGATGATTCTGAATTTATCTTTTCTTCTCTGACGGCAAATTATGTTTTTACAGGTATTAGATTACCCGACATTGAAGCAAGAAAACGCTGCTTTGCGCCAGGAAATTGAAGATTTGAAATCGTGAGTATTTTGATTCAATGTATTATTTTCTCACGATGATGGGTGTAAAAATGGTATTAGAACTCTACATGACTACTGAATATGTTGTCATTAAAAAATCTATTTGACAGATAATCGTTTAAATTTAGAAGGCTGTCTAAACGATCAGCAGAAGTGAAATGATGCTATGTTGACCAAATGTGATGAAATTCACAATGTTCTGTGAACCAATATTATACGTGCGGCTAAATGAATGATGAGGATTATTTAAAATCAGACACCCGATTCATCAGTTTTTATTGGCTACTGCCACCACAAAGCTGCACTTAGTTGTTATAAGAAATTCAAATTTAATGGTCACAAAAAGTTGCTTTTGCGAACTTGCGGATTGAAGAACGCCCTTCGCTTTCCTTTGTTTAAATAACTGGAAATTACAGAGTATCTTGTTAATATGAATATTGGGTTGATTTTCATCATTTATTATTACTGAAACGTAATTTCAGTAAAAATGGCAATGAAGGACTATACTTAAGATTACTTTATGAAGATGAGCATTATGGGTGTGATTTATCGAGAAACTGGCTAGTTGCCACATATCGTCTGCTGCGCCTAGAAATTAATGTAGAATTTTGTATAGTGGATTGCTCATTTAAACAAATAGCTTTCAAGTTTATAACTGTCTTATTACAATGGTACAAAATGTTGGAAATATTTGTATTTCTCATTAATTTCTCAATATATTCTGAGTAACATGCAACTTACGGTCGATGGATATTTACAATAGAATTCATGTGATGAGGAGTTGGTAGATAAATTGATTCAGTTTGTAATTATCAGCTCTATTGTTGTCTTTGATTCAGCCTTTTTCTGAGAAATCTTGAGGAATGATTTGATGCTATCGAAGTAGAAACATATTGTGAAGTCTGATGACACAATCCAATTCGACCAGAGTACATTAATAGCTACGAAAAAGACCAGTAAGAAAAAGAAGACTAATTACAAATGTCTCAACAATGATTATCGTGATATTGGTTTAAGATTGACGAATCACAAAAATCCGAAAAACATGTCAAAAAAAGAAAATGAATGCAAAGACGTACACAAGCGTTCGAGTTAAGTCGTGGTATTTAATTTAATAATCTGAGAAGCTGTTATTCCTAAGTTCTATCATGAGAACTTGTCAATGTTAATTCATAGATCACTTTTACAGTTATAATATGGGACAAATGCAGCATCCTGTAGTGCCTCTTCTAGATGAACGAAGCCTCGCGTTCAGAGCATGACGATGATCTGTCTCATTTCTGTCATTTATGTCCGAAATTTGCTTCTGTAGATCGCAGATCGCTTCCCACTAGGCATTGGCAACCAGCTACAGTCCTGCGTACCCCGTGAATCTATAATTGTTCGAAGTTTACTTTAGGCCACTGTCTCCAAGGACCGCTTGGTTTGATGATTGCGATTTTATATTGGAGATTTCTTCTGTCAGGTGCATAACCGACCACAGATGACAAGCTCCATCTACTCTCAGACAGTTTTTTTCCAACTAATTTGGGTTTGAGGATTTAATGCTGTGAAGACATTGTGTACGCACGCACGGATTTGAAAATGAGACATCTTATCAATTAAAAGATTGCATCTCTTGGAGCACGTTTTAAAACTCGACAGTCAAATGATGGGGCTGCTTACGGTTTCCGATTGATGATGTCTGCTGTTTATGATCATTGCCTCTTAGCTATAAGTCGCAGTGATGTGAAGTCACAACTGGCATCGAACAATCACAACTAAGTTTGGAGTTTCGCAATTAAATTAATATGACTACTAATAGATACCAGTAGCTGCTGTAAAACACTACCGAGATTATGACTATGCAAATAGTACATGTAATTTTGATAACTATTTTACTGATAAATGATTGTCGTGATCAATGCCGTGTGAAAGTTTTTGGAAATTTGTGCCTCTGAGTGAGAGATTTAAGGTAATATATCAATAGTATAGTCTAATTGCAGTGTATATACATTATTAGCTGATCCAGACCAATAGACCCAAGACCGAAAGGCATCAAATGAACGGACGACGATTGACTTTTGATTTTCACTCTTCTGCTCGTAGTAGTCCATCTCATGCATACCCGAAAATATCCTTACCCGCCCACACTCTACCCGTATCCACCGTAACCGCTTTTAGCGCATTCAAATTCTCCACGAAGTCGATAGTTTCGTCCTTCCAAAGAGTCAAGAGTAAAAATGAGCCGTGTATTCTGATTTTGGTTTCTAAAATTATTTTTCTCTGTCGCTTCAAGCGTTCGAAATGTCGAAATGTTTTGTGGAAGGAGGTAGATGGAGGAACAAAAAGAGATTTTGTTTTAGCAGTGAGGTGTGTACTTTAGAAACGAGTTATGAGCTGTAAATTCATGCTGTAAGCCTCACTGAGCTGCGAACTGCTTGTGAACTCGTGATAATCTGACTCTGGCTGCGTGCACTCAACTTGCAATGAAACATATTAACCATTTTCTACATTCATCTTGGAATCAAAGTCATAAATTCGAATCATGAGTGAAACATTGTGTGCGCTGTAACCTAAACTCATTTTGGGATGAAATGATAGAAGGGTGGGGTTGCCGATTTGAAAATGCACAATTCATTCTGAAAAAAAAAACAACGATGTAGAACAAAGAAAGCTAATAAAGATATTACGTATGATTATGGAATCGTTTCGCTTTTCTTACTCCCATGATATACTAGTTTGCTTAATTTTGTTATTCTGAATAACGGAAAGCAAATTTTCTACAAATCTTGCTGATTGTTACTACTCCTCTTATCCGCAAAGTAATCTTGTTTCGTGTTTATTACATTTTGATTTTTACAATCACAATTTTATCACATCGATGGTAAAGAAGCGAAGGTAAATATTAATCTAAACGATGTAATCTCGTTCGTGACGCAAACTTTACTTAATTACTTGCTTTATCCGTTTAGTGTCCTTTACCCCACCTCCGATGGGTTAAACGATTTTTCTTTGTAGAATGGCTTCAGGTCCTCCGATCTTGTGTGTAGGCCTCCCTGAATCCCAATTGCCCACAATCTGCGGAAGCAGATTCTTCTCCGATCTTCCTTAGTCGATCTCTTAATGTTGGTCTACTCACAACCTCATCTTTCATGGTCTTAGTCTTTTCAGTCAAATGCCGCTAGCCCTCCGCACCACACGGCCGTGCCAGCGTAGTCTACGCACCCTCATGGCCTCATCGATCGACCGCAGTTTCAGGCGCGCCAGGTCTTCTCTGGCTACTATGTCTTGGGGAGATGCTCCATATATCCATCTGATTCAGCGAAAAATATAAAAGTTGAGAGGGCATTCTTTTATCAGTCTGCAATATATCCGTCATTAGCCGGTATCATTTTCAAAGTAAATGATCATGATGTGGAACATTTGAGATTGTAGATGTCAACGTACAAGGAATTTACTTCTTAAATTAAGCATTGTTCTTCATCCAGCAGATGAATTATGAACAAGCAACTGCAAAATTATAGCGATAAAAAATGACGGCATAAAGAATTTGAAAATCAGTCTTGTGATACTTCATCGCAAAAGGGAGAAAAGACATGGATCGACTGCAGATATCTCCGGATCTGTTACGTCATTTTTTCTGATGTTCAGTTGCTTGTTTGGAGTTTGACGAAAACTATTAAAAGATATTGAATAAAAGAAGTGCTAGATTTAATACATGAGCAGTTAAAAGCGTTTGTCTGCGCTGTGGTCTTGTGTTCGAGTGTTCGCTGACCTGGGTTCAAACTTATGTTGTTGTGGTCAAACCAAAGACTCTTAACAACATAATCTTCTAAGTTCCTGTCAAGAGATACTAAAAAATGTGATGTGGTTTCCAAATATAATAATATCGGCTACATGGAAGTGAGGATCCACCGATTGTACTTCTAAATACATGAAGTAAGTTAGTTAAGTATTTGCTTCAAATGAAGTTTGTTTATGTCATTTAAGAAGCTCAGACTAGAAGGGCGTGGATTGTCGTTAATTGCGTGGTCAAGCGATTTTTTATGGAAATCGGCGCGATGAAGATCTGTACTAAAAGAATGACACTGCTCCAGCAACGTCTAAACATCTCCAACCAAGCACTCAGTGGAGAGTAGTTGCATTAAAGCATTAGTCTTTCTTAAGTTAACTTAAGTCTCTCAAATTTGCTATCATTGTTAAAGATTTTCCTCTGATTTTTTTTTAAATTTTCATATTTGTTATATTTATTTTGTAGGATTAGCTTAAAGATAGTCTACTCAAGTTCAAGTGACGGAACCGGGTCATCTATCCGTGATCTGGCAATCCGTTAACTCGAACTCTCCATTTCCATTCATTCGAGTTGTCTGTTTGTTTAAATTTCAGGTAGTAAGGTACTTGACTTACTCATTATGTATCATTCTTTCAAAACTGTTAAGCGTATGAGCGCAGATTTTCATTTTTAGTGTTCAATTACCATTCTATGATTCTTCTGATTGAATTGGTTTAGAAACTGAGAGTTCACGGAATGTTTTAGAATTGATTTGGTATTACAATATTTTTTGACGAGTCAAAAAATTGTTAGTGTTGCCAAAGTACCGGTAGAGTGGTAGTGGCACAATAGGTAGAGTAGTACTGGTAGAGTGGTACATTAATTTAACTTCCAGCA
This sequence comes from Prostheceraeus crozeri, assembly GCA_907163375.1. Classification (NCBI taxonomy): domain Eukaryota; kingdom Metazoa; phylum Platyhelminthes; order Polycladida; family Euryleptidae; genus Prostheceraeus; species Prostheceraeus crozeri. The sequence goes on from CAJQUW010014877.1 coordinate 344,311, forward strand.
AATTAACTACAGAAACTTGTTAACTATTTCTTCATTACAAAATAACCTGATTGCAATCAACCATGGGTAATAACGAAATCGATGAACTCAAAAGTTCCTGGCAACCGAGTTACCTAACTTTGCCCATTGACCCGGTGAACTGGAGCAAAATGGTGACTTAAATAGCTCGATGACCCATTAACTTCGCTTTCAAGTGTCATCCATAGCAGATAAAAATGCCATCCACAGTTACTACACCATCAAAATATAACTGGAAGAACCCAAAAGTACTAGATTTCTCTTTCTATTTCCAACGTAGTGGCGTCAATTTGGAAAAAAATCATTTGCATACTTCTTATTTTTCTTTTTTTTCCAACTCATGCATATCCTTGATAGTTGTCTTTGCTGCATTCTCACACTTCTCTGTCATGAATTCTGACACGTACGTAAGTACGCGCTCATGTGGCTGACATTTTTGTCTGCTATGACATTCAACTGGATTTCAACGCTAAAATGTTTATGACATTCCGTTTCTGGTAGTGCACACTTGGAAATCACGTGATTTGTATTATGTCATTTGTATCCATGCCCCTATCATGGCAAATGCATATGTTGCAGTGAATGAAATGTGGGAGAATTACTAATGGCCAACCATCCATTGAACATGTAATATTGTACAGACTGACAGGCGTGCAGTTTTTTTGAAACTTTCTAGGGTGAATTGTTAAAATAGTGCGACAGCGTGGAATCCCTTACGTGTAACAGCCATTTGCTGATACACATGTTAATAAATAATTGATTAGTTACATAAATACATCTAATTTGGATATCGTAGTAGCAATGCAATTAAATGTTTATTCGCATAAACCGATAGATTTAATAAATACCTACAATTTTTTTTGAAAAGACATTCATTAAAAATCTTAGTCAAATTGAGACAATCTGTCTCAAATTATCTGTCAAGACAGCACATGAAATGACAGTAATAAATGCGAATAATATATCACGATTTGTTCATCACATGCATTTTCTCTCACACCCGTTCACTTCCTATTGAAAATGGACTCGGCGACCCTGCGCTCTTGATTATCTTTTAATGATTCTCAGCAATGTCCATTTAAAATCGACCAATTCAGAATGAGTCTGTGTATTTTGAAACACATCTGAGTCACATGACGTAAAGTGCTTGAAAATTTTTAAACCCATGGTTTTGTTTGTTTGACTTTTGTAACATTTTTGGCACTTAATTCTTCATATTTATGCTTCAAATATGTTTATTCAAATTTTTCCTTATTACAGTAGTTCGGAAATGATTCTGATGCAGATGCTCTACGATTTTAAGGGCAAGTAAGACAAATCATGAGGATGTTATGTCTGACAGACAAGCGTTATTTTTCTTTGATTATTTGTTGAACTTCATAGGCCGAGGATTTTCCTTCTTTGCTTTTTGTTGATGAAAGGAATTTTGATTTATATCACAGGTTGATCTTGAGCATTCACTCTTACTCTTCTTACATATTCGATCAGCATGTTGAACAAGGTATTCTGAGTAGCCGACATTATGAAGTTTATTTATCATAATGAATTCTCTTCTCTCGATATTGTCTACAGTGAAATTGCGTCTAGCTCGTAGGTCACTATTAACAGGATTTCGTTTTCTGGACATTGAAGCGGAAGATTGGTGTGTCAAGCATGTGCCACTGAGATGGTTTGTTATATATAACTGAAAGTTACATTTTCCTTCCTCAAAGTGAACGAGGGTATCGAGGAAAGGTAGTTAATGCCCCTCTGGAAGCTCATATGTTAATTTTTTGTGTTGATTTACAAAATTGGCTGGATTCTTCAAAAGCGACAAGACAGTCATCAATGTACCTCTTCCAAGACAACAAGAGATTGTATCTTCTTAATAATGTAAAAAGAATAAGAGTGAATGTTTAAGATCAACCTGTGACATACATCAAAATTCCTTTCAACAAACAGCAAAGAAGAAAAACAAGACGTCTGTTAGACAGAGCATCCACTTGGTTTGTCATAAAGACCAATCAAAGAATGTCTTGCTTGCCCTCGAAAGCGTGGAGCATGTGCATCAGCATAATTTCCGAACTATTGTAATGAGAAAGCATGCAGATGTAGAATTACATGCCAACAACGCCAAAAATGTTGCAAAAGTCAAACAAGCAGAACCATGGGATCAAAAATTTACAAGTACTTAACGTCCCGTGACTCAGATGTGTTTCAAAATGCACAGACTCACTTAGAATTAATCAAAATTATTGAGAATCACTAAAGATAATTATGAGCGCATAGCCGCCGAGTCCATTTTCATTAGGAAGGAAGACATTTTAATGAAAAGGTGCGATGGAAAAGTCATTTTGTGATCTGTACATAGACTTTTGCACTGCCATACAGTTGACCTTTTTAATGTATTTTTTAGATGTTGGGTTACACAGGATTTCTTGATACTTACCGGTGAGGTATTTCCTCCTTTCTCACCGGTAGATGACTATAGTCACAGTGATACATATTGCATTGTCTACAAAAATTCTGTTCACCATTGACCTAATTGCTCAATTTATACAACGAAGACAAGGTCAATAATAAAATATATTGAATAGCTTTCGACTACATCTTTATCAATTCAATAAAACATCAACTATCTAATTCGTATTGCTCTGTTAGATAGTTAATGTTTTACTGAATTGGTAAAGATGTAGTCGAAAGCTATTCAATGTATTTTATTATTGACCTTGTCATCGTTTTATAAATTGCGCATTATTTACTTATAGGTTTTTTATGTGCTCTTTAATGCTTGTGAAGTCTGATTTGGTTCATTTGTACGTGACCAAGATTTCTGATTCATACTTATTTTGAGGCATTTTTTTTATAGAAAAATGAAAAAGATTCATCTTTCATTCTAAACATGCATATTTTGATAAATAACAGATACCGATCGGTTCAAAATTTCTTTTTTTCATAATTTTTGTGTTATTTGTGTCTGATGTTGAAATGGCGCCATGAAATAGCTGTTAGCTTTTTGTGAATTCATACACGCTTGTCACTGGATACCTTGATGTTTATGTTTTCTTCTGGAGCAGTCTTTCCGTGCTGCAATTTATTCCTCATTCATTGATGCAAAGTACACCACTGTTATTTGATAAACATGTGCTTGACGTGCATAAAATATTTGGTGTTCCTATGGTCGTGTATTCAAAGGCGACAAAGTGTCTTCCAGAGGTGTGCCTTATGTCATCAGACAAATCAACAACTGAGGTGTGGCTCACGCTTGAGTAACTCTTATCTTGTCAATTGTTCATAGCTTTCTCCTGCAGCAGAACCAGGTGCCCAGGCAACTGGAACTGATGAAGAAGTTAATTATTGATGTCCCATTGATAGACATAACCTAGATAATCATATAGAGGTTACAGAAAACAATCATTAAATTTGTCTCTACAGTGAAATTAAGAAACCGCTTATTATTCTCATGATGAGTTTGCATGCAAATGGAGTAAATTGACTAACTCTATGCCTAATAATATGACATAAATTCTTGCAACTGAGTAATCATGAACTTGATGAAGGGTTCTGATATTGCATTAATTCATTCTCACTCCTCTTTGACCAGCGAAGTACATTCACAGATTCGAGGAGGCTGCTTTCTTTAATGATTCTTTAAGTTGATGACCTATGATTTTCTAATTTCTAAAAGACGTCTTTGTTGTCAGACAACGTTTTCAACTCAGACTTAAGATTCTCACAATATAAGGGTTAGGTATGATTATAATAGAGTTCTCACCTAAAAATTTGGTGGAAAAACAAACACAAGGATCAGCCACCACCACTTGAGACGCTTGCAATTTCCACCCCCTTTTGTCTGGAAATTGGAAACTATTTCTGTTGCTTGAATGAGGGTTGTGATATAATATCATGATATATCATTATCAATCAGTAATATGCTTCAGTCATCTGAAATTTACTTTCTACACGACACGAAACTCAAACCACTTACGCCTAACGCGAAAGTAGCACGACAGTCTGTTGATATTCATCTCACGAGTAATTCATCGAGAACATAATTCAACGCAAAACAAAACTTCGATCGAGGAGGCTACTCGAGATTGAAGTAGTCACAATAAAATAATTCGATTTGTTTTAAAGAATCAGTGATTATTAAAAGATCTTCAAACTTAGATTTGACTTGCTACACAGATGATATTGCCTAACGACTAGTAACTAAGCAATAACGTCATGAAGCATCAGAATTGCTTTACGTGATTATATACGGTGAACCAAACTTAACCAAATAGAACTTTGGTTCATCCTAGCCTATTTAAGGCTTGTCTACTGAAATATATCACGAGATGGTTGATACCGGTACACGTTTTACGCTTGATTGTCTTACGATGATATACAGATCTGCCACAGATATACAGATATATATATATATATATATATATATATATATATATATATATACATACAGATATACCACAGCATCTGCCATCGTGATCCCTAAAATTTTCTTATTGTGTAACAGCATGCTCGTCTTACTTTTTATTTGCCCGTGAGGGAAGCTTCGAATCTTGTTGTGCTAGTGAAACCGCACTATCTGTTAACAAAACATCTTAGTTATTAAGCAAAGAACAGCTAGGCCAACGGTAAACACACCAATGTATGGGGTTCCAGTGAAAATTAATAACGATAGCACACAAAGAGAAACAGACGGTATCAAGTTCTTCTGAGAATCCTTTGAGCTTCTTTCTTGCTCTTGCTATCTTCTAAACCAATGATCGGAAGGATCTTTGTTATCGATCCATGTACAATTGTATGTATTCATCGAATCGGGAGGAATCGTGGGAATCGGAGAATTTGAAGGAATTTACAGGAATCCTCAAGTGTTGAGATGCTATTTTTGCTATTCAACCAATGCATTGAATTCATCTTTTTGTTCACTTAGTAAGTTGCTGGGTGTGTCATCGTTTTGTATTTGATTGCTTTTCTAGTAAACAATCTAATTCTGTGTTAATTTTTCAATGTTTATTAACTTCTGCCAAAATGATTTCGATTATTTGAGCGACTATTTTGCAACATAAACTTGGTTTATCGACTATGAATAATAGAGCAACACATGTTATGTTTGTCGGGACAACTAGTTATATCACGAAATGACAATTTTCAAGACGTATGGTGAGAATACGCGCGAACTTTCATTTCTTCAACTAAACTCATGACATCGCTCTGGATTTCTCTCCCTTTATTTTTGATCTGATAAGTCTTCTACCTTTGAGAGGAACGTTTGAGCTTCTAGCTCGCATTCCGTTAATACTTGGTCGTCATTCAGATGAATCGCTTCTGAAGGCGAAAAGTGGAGAAAATTTTTAACTTTACTTCTGTACGACATGTTTGATAGTTAGTGCGAGAGCCCTCCACGTAATTATAGTCGGTCTCTTGTCTCGTGATCAACTACGTGACATTGTACGATTCCTATGAGCTGCTCTTGTGCGAGGCAAGCTTGAAATGGCGTGTCTCATCGGTTGACGGCAACTTGTCGGTTAGGAAACTTCTATCTCAGATCTTCGTTTTTCTCTCAACAGCAGCTTTTGACGATCATTCTTCAAACATTTGGAAAGTCACATTGATTAATCATGTTTCGTCGTGAATAATGTGCTTCTTGAAATTAATTTCTTATTCGTGCAGCTGAGAATTAAATTTCTGAAAACGATATTTGCTCGACGGAGTCTGTTTTTTATTGATGAACATTTACCTCGCCTCTTTAATGCATGGAAAATAGATAACAATTTACAATAGGCAAGCGAACCATCCCTGCATTCGGTTCGAACAAAGGGTGCATCGGAAGTGGTCCAAGATGACATAGAAAAACACGTTTCGTGAAATTTTCACTGCATAGACCTGAGCTGTAATGAAATCAAAATTGCGGAACTTGAATAAACCTGTATTAGATGTATCGCACAAATTTTCGGCCGAAGCCTTCATCAGGTGCATAAATTCTGAATAAACGGCACCCGATGAAGGCTTCGGCCGAAAATTTGTACGATACATCTAATAAAGGTTTATTCGAGTTCCGCAATTTTGATTTCGATTATCGACTAAACTCGATGGCTACTATCATCAATCTGAGCTGTAATATGATTTCAGTTCTTGGAAAAGTTATCATCGTTAGCTTTATAGTTGATGTAATTCGAATGCGAGACTGATACAGCAGAGATGTAACTGGTTCGTATTTTTCCAAGCCAGACTGGCGACTAGGTCGTACTGACAATTACTTAAATTTATAGAAGTAACGAGTTCATGACATTGTTTTGAAATCTTTTGTCATTATCTTAATTTAGCGGAGCGTTGGGATGACCGGACACCCTTCAGATAGACGTCTAATTAATTTTTCGGATCCAAGACACTAAGATATGTCAGTAGAACACAAAGATGATAAATATTTTCGACTCCTTTTTTTGTGGCAGATTTTCATGCCACTATAACGACTCATTGCGAAATTTAGTAGTCAATTAAAGAGACAGATGCATGTTGAATAGTGAAGCGGTTGGTCACTTGTACCAGTCAGCATTTAGGCGTTCAACTAATTTTGAATATATTGATCATATTGGACATGTCCGACACTCTTCAGAAGGTCCTTGGAATCCTACTCTTTAATTCATCTGTTAATGCTATGAAGTCTATGATATATCTAGCGATACCTTGATGTCTTAACTGCATGTATCTCTGCAACGCATACGCGATAGCATGAGAGAAAATTGTCAGATCACGTGAAACGAGCACCTTTTCTTCATCCTTGGTTTTCACGCTTATTTTTTTGCAAGGGAAGAAACGTGTGCCACATTTTTTTGGTGCAAAGTGAATGCTGGATCTAGTCGTTTTATTAAATCGTGAAGTGCAGTCAATTGGCTTTGTCACGTTTGAGTAGTTCATTAATGTTTTTATAAAACCAAAAAATAAAACTGTTGGAGCTCGTCTTTCATCAGTAAAACTGTTTTGGTTGTGTTTTGAGGCCTACTGAAGAAGGTGCATTCAAGTTGATTATTCTATAATAATTCTACAGTATATTTCATTAGGAAATGATCAGATTTTCTTTGGTTTCCAAATATGAAGCAACAATGCCAACATGAAAATTAGCAAAATTGATCAGTGCTTGTTAAGCCAACGACATCAACCATGATTTAGTTTTACTATTTTCTGTCAATGGTATCTCCAGTGGAGAGCACCTGCGAACATGGTGGTTGTGAAAATAGATGGTTATTGAAAGAGCACTTAATCTATAGCTGATGACAATCAAAATTCGAAACAATTATCGATGCATCGTCATTATGCCGTTAATTTTATAATTATATTATAAAGATAAATTAAATTCACATATTTTATGAAGCTGATGGAATTTGACCATGTTCACAAGTAGACATAGCAATAGAGTCAATGAAATTTCAAAGACCATATCTCTTCATCGCAAGTATCAGGTGTTATCTGTGAATAACCTGCATGTACCTCAGCGCATGAGACCATGGACCTCAATCGAACACAGCATTTTGTAACTTAAACGGGGCATTATGTTTCTTATAATGCATGTTTTGCAAGGCTTTCTACGAGTATGTCCACAGGTTAATAAGTTCCACGAAGCAGGTAATTATTTTCCAGGTTGGAAATTATTAACCTGGTGCAGACTTCTATGAAAAGTCATGCATTATAACAGATAATGCATAGCTTTCTTCGGTCATTATTTGTCATAATAACCTCGAGCCTTCGGCTCTCGGTAATTATAGCAATAATGACCTCAAATCTATGCATTATCTATTACAGAATGTGCATGAGAGATGTTCTCTAGAGATACACTGAATGTAGCTCTACTATCCAAGTTTCTCACTGGGAATGGATTGTGCTGACAAAGTCAAACTTTTCTGGAGCGATGTGATACTTCTAGTCTGAATCATGGTACTTCCTGCCGACTTCCATGTATAGTATCGTTGTTCGACCTCAAGACCAAAGGATCGCTAGGAAAAAACTTAGCCACCATGCCACGTAGACCCTGCACTAAATATGTTAATCCTAGTATTTTGCGAAGCCTCATAGAGATGGTTTCAAACCGAATTCGGAGAACTAAGGTTAGACATCGAATCGGAAACATGATAGTGCACATCCTGGTTGGATGGGTTGATATTGGTAAAGCTGGTTCATGATAGTCTGGCGCAAAATGAACTCATTTCTTCATTGAATTATGTTCATCTATGATGGATATTGCAAGTCTCTGATTATGATGAAAAAAATTCAATGAAAGTTGAAGATAACAGAGCATGCAAAAAGTTGATATCGAAATTCAAAAATATGCCAAGAAATCAGAAAAGCCGACTTTGGCATTCAGTGCACTCTTCCGTAGCATTAAGGTCAGGTTTTAGAATGTTTATGTAAATATCTTCTAGAAGACGAAGGCTGATGCTATTCTTTTCCGAGGCTGCAATAGAAATATCAAATTAATAATAGGGAAGAATGCTTTGAATTCCAAAGTCCGCAAATCTATGCGTCTGCCGAGTTCTAACCTGCTCGTTTTCTTGTCATACACGTGAGTAATTATGGAAAACGTACATAAATTCAATTGAAGCAGATTGAGACTTTCAGTAGAATTCAGATTTTTCTGTGATTTCTGTGTGGTTTCTCTGGTTAACTGAGAAATACAAAAGAGCCATAATTATTGTGGTTAACTGAGAAGTACAAAAGAGCCATAATTATTGGCATGGAATTGGCTGGTATTAATAATGCGACTTAACTAATTCGGTGACTTAGTTAAGTCGGCTGACACGGAATCCTTATTAATAATGCCGAGAAAACTTAGTTGCTGACTTAGTCGTTTAGCTTGCAACTAAGTTTCTATTGTTAAAAGTTAGACTCCTATCGAGGTGTCTAAGTTGGTGAGAACAGTGAATAGAAAAATCTCGTGTACAACTTCAGCGAATCACAACCCCGCTAGCCTTTGAAAGCAAACCCCGTTATACATTTTTCTGGATATGGCATCGTATATGAACGTGTCGACACAACACTCGAGAAAGTCGAAACATTATCAAATACTTGTAGGTTACACCACGAGTCAATTCAATGAGCGCGAAGCGCGAGTTGAATTACGAGTGGTGCAAGCAACCGAATTACACCACAGTTTCTTACCCCTACATTGGTCTAAGTGTGGTGTATGAGATTTTTTCCACAGTTCGCGCATGAGGGGGAAAGTGTTTGTTCAGCTAGAATCAGAGAAACCGGATATTTTATGGCTGGCGCGGGCAAGCGATGTGGGGCAGACGGATGACTTCAGCGGAAACTTTGTTTTTCCAACGACAAGGCATTCGAACTTCAAGAAGTGGATGCTCAAACATGACTATTTCTCAGTTTGAATTCGGTGAGGAGGTATTTTATCTTCAACAAAAGAGGATATTTATGATTTTTATGTTTTAGGAAAGTCGACAGAATATTTAATCCATTGAATTCTCTGAGGGCTAAATTTTTCGCTAATAAAAAGGGCCATGTAGTTTACATTGACATTGATATGTACGTCCTAGGAGTATAGAGATTTTGGCAACTGTTTTCTTAACAAGAGACCAAAACAAAACTGTGGCGACATATACACCGTCATTGTTGTGCTTCTATTTTTATCACCATTTCATGAAGTGGTCGCGGGGCAAAACTGTGGTGTAAGAGAAACATTCTTCCACAGTTTTGCAGACAGCTCAAGAGATTTTGTAGAGTTATTAAGGAAAAAGTTGAAATTTTGTCCTCAGCAGTGTAGGGCTAACTGAATGCGATGGAGGTTATTGATGCGTCGATGACCTAATTTGAAATTAAATATTTTTCTGACTTGAATTGTTTTGAACTTTATAAAGGAAAAGGAGAAATAAGCAAAATAAATACACAAAAAGTGGTCTGTGGTCTGATTCCCATATAGTTATAGTTATATGTATCATGCTTTCCTTAACTGTGAGATTGATATCTTATTGTTCTTAGTATCTGAACACTGAACACATAAATTAAAAAATTGTGTTATAAAGATTATAAAAATATAACAACGCAAAGTTTAACTAGGTATAAAGGGAAACCTAAATTCACAGTCTCTTTCGTGGTGCTGACTGAGGGAATGACAGAGAGGAAAATACAGGGAAACTGGCCCGCGTGTGTAAACGGCTGTCAGGCATGTCACTTCCTGAGGAGCGCAGCGACCAACTAGGATTCCCTGGCTGTGGTGTAAGAGAAATATTCTTCCACATCCACAGTTTTGCAGACTACATTCCGAAAACAGTGGTCTTTTAACCCATTAACGACCAACTACGTAAAATGATCTCAAACCTGCTTGCATTACATTGCCTTGATCCAAAAGCAAACGGAATGACATTGAAAAAGATATTACATCACTGCAGAAAAATATATTGATTTTTTTGTAAATGTTCCCGTGGCGGGAACATGGGCGGCAGAGAGTCTGTCTATGAAAATTGCGATATTTTTTCATAACATGGAACTTTGAAATATCTACTCATGATATGATGACATGTTTGATTGACTATACTTCAACTATGATAAAAAGTGTCAAATCCATGAGATCTGCTAGAATGAAAACTCAGAATCAATCATAGGAACCTGTATTATCAGTTTGAAATTCAAATGTTATACCAAGTCTGTAAACTGCTTTATGCGTGTAGGTGATCTCAAGCGCGCCCACTAGCGAAATAATAGACGACATAGCATACATAACTTAAGTCAGTATCGATAGAACACTTCAAAACACTCATCATGCAAATTTACTCGGCACTTTGCACAACATCTTCTAGAGTTCGTTTTGCAGACGTTGCATCTACCCTGCTTTTGTGCGGGAGTTTGATAATGCTTTACATCATCAAATCGAACCTCTGAAGGAACACTGCAAATTGCAGCAGAGGAATATGATCGCTTTCGACTGGTTTCATATTTCAGAAGGATGGAGCTCACGACTTCACGTCGGAAGTCTAGCAAACTTAGTTGAGCACTGTCACATGACTTATTGATGCGATAAAGAATCCAAGAGTTTTGCAAGGCCACATCCAGCATCCATGCGAATGGAGCCCACCACCATTTCTTCATGCGAATTCCGATTCTATACTTTGCAACATTTTGGTCCATCCTATCGACGTATCCCATGCACTGGTTGTAGCAATGGAATTGGTTTGGCTGCAACACTTGAATATACTTTCGCTCAATCTTGCTCCATCTTTGTACATTTCTTGTTGGTTTGGATGAAAGACAGTTGGAGGCAATGTAGACAGCTCGGTTGTCATTTCAACCTACAACTGTTATAGTTGTCGAATCCTGTTCTGCAGTCACCTGTTCCACATGACCTCGTTCTTTTTTCTCAAGATCTTTGTTACCCATGATATCACACTTGCTCAATTTTTTCCTATTGATTACACCAGTTGCACTAATGCCCCTTGTTCCGAGATAGGAAAGCAACCGGAATGAAGTAAAATAGTTATCCATGTATACATGGTAGTTTTGACCTGGAGGTAAGCGCTCCATTAGATTCAAAACAACGTGCTCACCTAGTCCCCATGTTGTTGTTGTCGAGATATGCCGCCCTGTTTTAGCCCCTTGGTAGGGTTCGAATTGAATCACATACCCGTTGGCCTCTGCAAGTACCCAAACTTTATAACCTACCCTGATAGGCTGGTTGTTGATCCTTTGTTTACTTCCATGGGAGCCGTAGTAAGGAATCATGGATTCATCCACGGATTTTGTTTTACAATTTGACGAATACTTCAAGAACTTCTCATTGAGGTTTGTGATGAGAGGACGCAGCTTTGAAAATTTGTCACTTTTGTCTAAATTCGAGTTATCACATAAATGCAAATTTCGTAGAATTCTTTCGAACTCATTACGTGCATAGTGTCCGACATGGCAGCAACAAAGAGATCCGGAGACATACTCCAATACAATCGACGATCTGGCAATCTGTGGTATCCACTCATCAAAAGCATTGCCAAAACTAAGCGAAATTTTTCCTTTGTGATGCCAAACTCTGTGTCACTTTCCTCTCTTCGTGCGTATAACGTAAAGTCAACAATGTCTGAGATCAACATATCATCAAAGAACAATTCGAGCAGAGATAGAGGTGTCCCAATTTCCTCTAAGTGGTTCACTTCAGGTGTGCTCTGTGAATTCCTTGATTTGATGTCACGATTAGTCCATCTCAAGTCAGTCAGCAGTGGAGGCTTTTCATCACTCAAACGTCCTCTATGAACGCTGTCGTCTTGGATGGAGTTAGTCTGCAAGGCATCGCCCAAGGACTCACTTTGTGAATCATCATCCATGGTATCAGATATTCGATCACCGTAATTTATTCGAACGTCAGCCTCGGCCAATAGCTGATTGCCGCTCAATCGATTGATGTCAAAATCGTCCTCATCTGCACTGTCTTCCTCTGAGCAATCTCCATCTCTAGGTGGCTGCATTGCAATGTCTGCACTCACAAACGACTCGTCATCTTCTAGCATTGCAACAACTTCATCCAACTTCAATTTCTTCATCATAATGAGATTCGCTGAACTATTCTCAAGCAGACGAGAAAATGACTTTGTAGAGCACACTGATTCAAAATAGCAACTGTCACTGCACACTATGGTAGAGAAAGACTGTGAATTCGTGAGAAGACTGGAAAACAGAAAATATCTATGTTCAGCAGCTTGACTATGCTGTGGAAACTCCTATCTCTCAATGTATCAAAATTGTCCGATATCCTCAGTACAATGAGGTTGTTAACAATGTCATAGTCTGCCTGAGAATTTGGGGATTGCCCTACGACCCAATTATTGATGCAAGCTCAAGGCACAGTCAAGGGTCAGAGAGATTTGTGTGTTTGATTTATACTGCTTCGCCGTTTCTTCGGCGGAAATAGCTTTGACTTATCACACTCAAAATAAACATGCATGCAACGTGTACACTTACAACCACTTTCTGCAGCATGTAACTCACAGAAACATCAAATTTACAGTCAATCTTCGCGGAAACTTCACTCAAGTAGCCGCACGTGTAAGATAAAATTACTTGCAGAGCATCAATCAAAAGAGCCGACCAACTCTAGTGCACAAGACCCCTGACGACCATGTTCCCGTTGTGGGAACATTTTTCAAACAACTGGGAATCGAAGTAGATAATCAATTTTTCAAAAGATATGTCACCAATGGGTGGAGCATGCCAGGAGCTCACGACTCATCGGTCTGATGTGATTTGTTGGTCCAAATTTCAATTATGAAGGCATTTGATCAGCACCATTGATAATTTTGAAATGATTTTCCAAAAAAATGGATTTCTCCTTCTCCATGACGCAACTTGTTAACTATATCACCATGAAACTGTCAGACATATGTTTTTTGGATCATTGTTGTATATTTTTAGCGCCCAACTCCTTCCTATTGTGTTCTTTAATCCTCATAATCATGTCTTAAAAGAATGTTCCCGCAGCGGGAACATGGTCGTTAATGGGTTAAGAGATTTTGACGAAGAGTTTTCGTAGCACGAGAACAAAACAAATTTTTTCTACAGACAAACATAAAGAAAAACCATTTGCCCATTGAAAAACCACTTGCACCGCATACGGGACAAGTTTTCACAAATGTTATGCAATCAAATCGATAACCGTTCAAACACTTTAGCTAAATAGATAATTTTTGAAGCGTGTGAAATAGGCTACGTGCGAAAGCACAACTAATATAATAGGCCCGAACTAGCAATTAACTTAAATTCATTAATTGACTAAAAATTCGACCGACAGAAAAGTGAACCGATTTAGTTATCTGTTAGGCAGAATTACTAGTCCATTATTTTGAAAGACTCTAACACCGAAAACCACAGAATATTGAGCCTATTTCGGTGCTACACCGTCGTTCAGAAACTGCAGAATATTTTATTCGGATAAATTTAATTCGGATTCTTACAATGTGCTTAATTGTTTATTTGTTAAACATCTCACCGACCTAATGTACACAGTGAGAGATGTTTAGAAAGCCCTTTTTATTACCTTTATATGAAGTGAGTGAGTGTCGGTCAAAACTGTTGTGTAAGAGAATTATTCACACAGTTTTGCAGACTGCAATCTGAAAAGTGTGGTGTAAGAGAATTTGATGACGAGTTTTCTTAACACTAAAACGAAACTGTGGAGACATATGCACCCTCACTGTGGTGTAATAATGACTTGGAATCGTACTGTCACAGCAAGATGAATTTTTAGTGGCGTACCAAGGTAATTCCGTGACGTAGTCTGAGTCACTCACAGTTCGATGAATAAAAAAGCTGATATGGTCACAGACGGACGATAAAAGAGCAACAGAGCCACAGAAAATCAATAATTGCGTAATGTCTTATGAATCGAGCTGGAAAATGATGCTTTTAAGACACGTGTTGTCTTCCACGCGTTATCTCCCTTCACCCTCGTCTAATTATGTCCAAAAATTTGTATCAATTGAAAGGCTTTTTCAAATATAAGTTGTATCAATTAAATAAATCGCTTCTATTCATTTGGAATGGAAAATAACTTGAAAAACTTGATGTTGGACTTCGTTTAAATTGATAGTTGCACCGATCTACTCCAACAACCAACTAGCATAACATTGGACTATTCAAATGATACAATGATTCGAACATTCATTTCTGTTTCTACTTCAGCGAACGGCGTACATAAAATCCTTAGGCTATTCAAATACTGCATTGATTCGAATGGCACACATTGATTTCTTTTGCTTTTTTATGGCTTGATTAGCACTGTGTTTATTCAGTTATATTTCATAAATATATTTGGGTCACACGGCAGTCGTTTGAGACACTTATTGGAGTGTTAATTTCAACATCCTTATAAAACCAACCAGATCACTTGATTATTTATTAGCAGTGGCCACTTGATTATTGCCACTTACTTGAAGCCCGCATTTATTGACTAACGCGAGTATTCTCCGTAACTTGTTCAGTGTCTTGACAGGAAGAATTTCATTGAGAAAACACAGATGACGTCCCTCTTTGTAGAAATTGCGTAATGAAACTTCTGAGACGGCCAACCTGTTTGATTGTAGACGAGGAAATTATTAGGTAAGAGAAACCTGGGCACTGGTCAATTGCAGACATTATGGAGTCTGAAATGTAACATTTCGCAACTTGAAAAGGGAAATCTGGATTTTCATACTATTCATTCAACTTGTCATCCAACGCTATAAAGAGATGATCAATTTACATCGATGAAAGGATAACTAACCGAGATTTTAGTTGTCGCACGGTGTGGTCACTTATTCCCTTCTCGTGGAATAAGTCAGCATTATTAATACGATTTTGACTCGGTGACTTAGTTGAGTCGGCAACTGAGTTGAGTCGGCGACTTAGTTAAGTCAGTATTATTAATACCAGCCGCAGCCCTTTTCTATCATATGCATGTGTTATTGTCATGATAACAACTTCTGCTCGTTGAGGTATGCGAGAATGTTGCAATATTTTTCAAATTCTCTGCATAAATTTGATCAAAATACCATGTTTGCCGGTTGTAAGATGCATGTCAACATCTGAGATAAATAGAAATTACGTTAATCATGAAAAATCCCATCTGACCTTCGCAATTCCAGTTCACATCTCAAGGCACCATGGAAATGGATTTCCCTCACCTACAGTTGGATTTCCCTGTTTGCATAATCGTGAATGTGCCTCAAACAGACATGTACCAAGGTCTCATTCATCCCATCAGCACAACTCCCATTCAACTCGGTGCGATGACAATCTAATTGAAATTCCAACTACAAAGGTTGGTACCAGACTCCCTGTGTGTATTACAGCTAACGTCAGATCAATAGTTCAAAAGGTTGATGAAATGGAAGCTGTCATTCGTATCTACAATCCTTCGCTTATTTGCCTGTGTGAAACTTGGCTAATGAAGGACATTCCTGATTAAGTGGTTCACTTGGATAATTACACTATGTACAGAAAAGATAGATTACATCGAATTGGTGGAGGGGTTGCAACATATGTCAATAACTCTCAGTATACTTGCTCAAAATTGGAACAATTTCATAACGAAGACATTGAATCTTTGTGGTTGCTTCTAAAACAGAATCAACGCTCTCATCGCAATTTCTCCTCCTTAGTGGTTATTAATGTTTACCACCCACCCTCCGAGAATGACGCAGATCTCGAACAGCATCTCATGTATGGTCTGGACGTACTTCTGAAGAAATATTCAAGTCTAGGCATCATTATCACTGGAGACTTTAGTCATTGTCGATTTAAATACATAAAATCTGCCTATCATCTCAAACAGATAGTATAAGGCCCAACAAGACAGAATACAATTTTGGATCTGTTCTTTACGAATATGCATGAGAGTTACAAAGTTGAAATTTTGCCTCCACTGGC
Organism: Prostheceraeus crozeri; assembly: GCA_907163375.1. NCBI lineage: Eukaryota > Metazoa > Platyhelminthes > Polycladida > Euryleptidae > Prostheceraeus > Prostheceraeus crozeri. Next base: position 360,700 of record CAJQUW010014877.1, read on the forward strand.
GTCATCAGATCACAACATGGTCCTTTCTAGCCCTATTTTCGGCAATAATTCCATCGAAATCGAATACCGATGGATAAGATCGCAAACTAATAGAAACAAAGGCAGCTTATTGACGCTCCTAGAGAATCAGAATTGGTCACAAGTTTATTACGCTAACTCATCCGAATTGAAGTCTAACATATTCTACGATACTCTACATAAAAATGATGGATGAATGTCTTCCTTGGAGGCAGGTACCGATTCCTGTTAACTCTAAGCCTTGGGTTACGCCTCACTTCATCGAACTTGTTCAAATTCGCGACTTCTATTGGTCCTGTGACGATAAAGTGATGTACAAACACTACAAGAACAAGGTAGATAGTCTTCGCAAGACTTTGAGAAAACAATTCGTCGAAAACAACATGGAGCGTATGAGAAACCCCAGAAAGTGGTGGTCTGGACTGAAGGATGTTCTTGGGAAGAATAAAAGCGTGACCTGTCCCCTAAAGCCACTTGCTACTATGGTTGTGGTGACAACTTGAACCTATTCACAAACTTAGTGAACGATCAGTTGATTTCCGTGGCCAGTGACATTAAGCCTCTGAATACATCAGAATTTCCCGAATTTCAGCACGCTTATACTCCTGACGAATTTTTGCCTTCGTCCCTCGAGATTTATGACCTTTTGAGCGCTATCAATATCAACAAAACGGTTGGTACATCGTCGTAACCAACATGGATGGAGCAATCGACGTTAAATGGAATAAAGGTTGGACCTGACGGAATCCCGAATTGGATTTGGAAGGATGGAAGTGAGTGGATAGCTGGACCAATTAGTACATCAATAATCTGTTCATCTATGAGAGAATGCTCCTGGCCTACTCTGTGGCGTTGTGCAGACATCAGTCCGATCGCAAAAACTAAGCATCCAGACTCCATTGAAACAGACATTCGACCGATTGCATTAAGTTGTGCCGTTAGCAAAGCCGTATGTGAGAATATTATGATAAAACATATTTGTCATTTCATTAAGTACAAAGTCGACTCTCGACAATTTGGAGCTAGAAAGGGATGCTCTAGTGTCGACGCATTGCTGCTGCTAATAGACACTTTAATCAGTGGCTCTGATGAGGGCAAGATATCAAGATTAGTTGCAATTGACTTTCATAAGGCCTTTGAAAGAATTGATCATACCATCCTACTCAGAAAATTGCTGAGTCTTGACGTGCCAACATGGTTATGTAGATGGGTATCAGGATTTCTTACTTCTCGATACCAGAGAGTGAAGTATCGTGGATCGTACTCCAGCTGGCAACAAATCACAACTGGAGTCCCACAAAGAACTAAATTTGGGCCCGTGGGATTTATTGTATTGGTAAACGAACTGATTGCGGATGTCAAATGTATGGATGATTGCACTATTATGGAGACAATCAACTGCGTACAAGAGAGTCGTATCAACTCCAAAATACATTTAATTAATGATTGGGCAATAGAGCACAAAATGAAATTGAATCCTACCAAAACGCAAGAAATGAGAATCTCCTTTAATAAATCGGAGCCGGAGTGGGAAGCTTTATCTGTAAATGGCGACCAAATAACTGCAGCCTCTAGTATAAAGCTCCTTGGTGTGACAATAAGCAACAACCGAACTTGGAACAAACATGTTGAAGATCTCGTGAAGAAAGCTAACAAGCGAATCTATTTCCTTGTTCAGATGAAAAGAGCAAGATTTTCTCAAATTGACCTTGTTCATTTCTACTGTGCGTCGATCCGAAGCTTGCTAGAGTATGCTGCCCCTGTTTGGCATTACGGACTTTCCAAGAAGTGTTCAGACCTGTTGGAAGGAGTTCAAAAACGGGCTTTAAAAATGATATGTGGAATACGCCACCAAGACCATAGCTATAATTATGAAAATATACTTGAAGTCTGTAAACTGCAAAAACTGTGTGACAGACGAGAGCTATTGTGCCGGAAAGCAATGCTGAATCTCTCCAGTGACCTGAAGCAGAAGATTCCTCAGAAGAGCGAATATTCGAGGAGATTACGACGGACCACAACGACAATACGGACAAGAACTGAGCGATATCGTAGATCTTTTTTACCTTCTGCAGTGAAATTTTTATGATTGTACATGTGGCTTTTTTTATTGTAAAACTATCAGCCCTGCTGTAATTTTCGGAAATAAAGACACAAAGAAAAATCAGGACGTTAATCGATCTGAAATTCGTATAGACATACTCGTAGCTATCGTTCCACATCAGGGATATTTTCTCATATTAATAAATTATGTGCCAATTGTGCTTGCATCTGTAGTACGTGGTCTTCGTGGCACATCGGTTAAGTTCTTGGCCTAGAGATCCTTTAGTCCAGAGGTCGAGCCCCGAAAGTGTAATTGGAAGTCGGCAGGAAGGACATCCGGTCTGAAAGCACCACGACGCTTCAGAAAAGTCTGACTGTCAGCACCGTCTATGCCCCCAGGATGGGGGAGTAGTGACGTTGAAGCTTCATCATCAATTTGTTTCTGTATTACATTGCATTGTCGTGTATTTTACAATAGTATTCAATGGCATCTAATGACAATCGATTCTATCAACAAGTCATGCATTCGGATCTTGTCCATCACTAGCCAACAGAGTGGTGTTGCACTGTGGAAACTTCCATGTACTCAGTCACCTAACCCTTTCTTGTAAAGTTGATGGATAGTGCGATGTGTGTCTTGAGTTAGCAAGGGATGCTGCTGCTGGTAATTCCCTCATCACGAGGTGCGTGTTCATGGCGCCGTTGTCATTTACGCGGAACTGGTAATGGATAACAATTGCGATAATAAACATCTATCCCTTTCCAAATTACTTCATTTGTTCTGAGGCTCTCATAAACATTTACTATGGTTTTTTGGCATTGATAACTTCGATAATTGATTTGGTGCTGTCTTTATTCATGTGATTGATATTTATTTGATATTTTATTATTCTTTATTCCCTATGAGAGGAATTAATAATCGGCATAATTGTCATAAAAATAGTCTCGTCTGATACGACGCCTATGATGCCGATATGATTGATAATATTTGCTTTCCTCTCTTCATCTCCCTTAACGCTTTGTTACTTGATAATACTTCGATGACTGTGACTGCTATTAAAGTATAATCGCTGCTGAGTATTTTTCACTGCTGATCCTATCAAAGTTGTGTAGGCTCTTCAGTCGTGGTACTAGGGGTTAGGGGTTTGTCTTAAGGATATTCGAGGAAAGGCATCTAGACGATGGGAATCAGAACAATCGTCAATGATCTGAGTTTTTGTTTCTGTCGGTAAACATCCCAAATTTTCAGAGCTCAAATTCCGATGCAAACAACGATGCGCTTCTAACCAGACACTTCGAACACATGTTTTACGGACGATCTTCGTCGGAGAGATGCTGCGAGTTGTGTGTTCAGGATGCTGTTCAAACAAAATTTTCCCTGCCTTACTTGCGTGGCTGTTGCACCAAAGTATCCATCTATTATGGAACCAAGATAGAATAATGTTGTTGCGACTTCCACTTCGCCGATGTGGATTGAGGGTGATAGGATTAAGTCAGTTAGTTGAACGCTGACAGTTTGTTGTTAGAAATACTACTTTTCTGCGACGTTCTCCGTGCATTCTCCACTCCGGTACATGGGTATTGGCATCTCTGGGTTTGACTTGTCAGTTTTAACCTTAGACGCTCCAAATTAAATTCCCAGTAGCCGAAACGAAGCTTTAGTGTTTTTTTCGATGATAATCACAAGATCGTCAAAGTAGAGCATAAAACTGACGGAACTCCTCAGTGATTGTCTCCAAAACTATCACAAAAAGAACAGGATTGAGAACAGACTATTAGTGTAGACCAACCTCATCATCGCAGGGATGTCCGATATTGACTCTCGACCTTGTTTCTTTACACATCCCCTGAACTACTAGGATGATTCACTGATCAATCTTCAGCTTTCACATCGTCCAGAATGCGCTCTCGTCTGAGGCAACGATCGGCTAGATGTTATTCTGAAGATATCCCTGAAGCATGCCCTGCAAGCACCACCATGTAGGTAGGTCAGAAAGGGGTTCGAAGCCTTTAGCTTTATTGTTCGTAGTTGTACAACCTTATGATATCAGACCTTTTGCATGATTTTTCGGTGGGTCGAACGAGAAAATTAAATAAATTATCAATTTATATTTACATAAATTAACATGTTGTCTTGCTCACTATTCATTTCAATACACCTGCTGCATTATAATTGAAAGTTGTTTCGTTGTTAATCCTTCATTATTCCTAATTCTCGTTTCGACGAGGCATTAAGACTGCATTTGAAGCAGTTCGGCGCCAGGGCACTCGATCTTTGACCAGTTCCGGGGCCTGCTGGAAGGTCAGATTGGATAGTCGTTGGTCTTCTTCCACGACATACATCCGTCTTGTTCTCAACCGTTCTGTGGTCTTATCTATCACCGAGACCGGCAGATCCTTCATTCTGACCTCAATTGCAAGTTCTTTCGTTTTTTATCATTCAATCTGCTTCAATTGGAAGTTACTCGTATTTGCCTGTATAGTGTTTCGCCAGCTCTTAGTCAAAATTTATATAGAAGTAAGACATAATTGTCGCCTAAATGTATCATGTTAGATAAAATATTATCGCTCTGTTTAGGTGTAATACGAAACTCGTCGCTTGTTGTTGTGAGACAAGATAGATAATCCGTTCGTGATATGTCAAGGTCAGATTTGTGACGATTTGAAAGAAACCGCGTTTTCTGTAGAGGTATTATTCAAACAGGACAGCCACTTGATGCGAACGCTTTAGCGACTTAAAACGAGTTCATTTACTTCTTTGATTGTAGTACTTTTGAAAGTGGGTCCACCTATTCGTCTACTGATCACTTAGTTACTTTCCTTTGATGGAAAGGCCCTATAATCTCGATCAGAATATGCATCAAAGTAAATGACACCGTACTTTCGGCACTAGTAACGAAGGGCAAAACTGTGGAGGCATCAATCACAGAGGATTGCAACTTTTTGCATCGATCTGGCATTTTTGTACCATACTGTCTGCATGGCACTCACATTCGCACTTAAATCCTAAAGTAAATCGATTCATGCCTAACATTGCAATAACGCTGCAACAGTATGAAGTTTCAACACGGTTTCAATTTGAAAGTTGATGCAATTTGTGTTATAAAGTCGCGCTAGATTAAGAAATCCCATGAAATATAAACATGATTGTTGTATATCTAAATTCTGAGGTTGAAGATATTTCGATATTATGGAATTTTATGCATCACTTGATACAATGCATGAGCTTTCGGTATCTAAGAAAATACTGTGAAGAAGCAGATTACAAAATCGTGTATTCATGAATATTGGGGGAAATATATTTCATACAAGTGTATTGTTTATCATCAGAAATCGACTATGTGGGAATATTCCAGTATAGCAATATGATAAATGTCATCTGAACACTGAAACAATAAATTTCCATTTCATGTGAATGGGAAAATTGCTTGAGCCAAATCACTATTTGCAAGTTTCCCAAAAAATTCAATAAATTGGTTGAAATTGAATTCAGCTTGGACGGTGCTGACATATTCAGACTTTTCCGGAGTGTCTGTAGTACTTTTTGTCCGGATGCCATTCGTGCCGACTTCCAATGACCCTTTCGGGGCTCAACCTCTGGACTGAAAGATCGCTATGCCAAGCACTTAACCCATGTGCCATTGAGACCAAACATGCAAAGCAAAGCAAATAGCAAAATAAACATAAGATACTACAGATGAACAGACGAGTGTTAATTGGAAGCTGTCTGAACAACTGTCTGTCTCCTTGAGAGCTGATATTGTCTGTGGGCGCTGAATGTCAGATGTAGCGGTAGATAGTAACATTTCCTGAACATAGTTTCTTGGCCACAGGTTGCCACATCATGAGAATTCAGCACAAGATTTTTTGATTGTTTGTTTTATGCGGAACACTAACGTTAGGCACCAGTGATTGAATTTCAACTAGCATAATAACAACGAACGAGAGTTACTCTGCATGACAAATCAAGCGTCTTGTGTCGGGAAGATATGGTGTATGGATAACTTACAGATACTGATTATGTACCTCAGGATTTGCCAAGAATTCATGCTGAGTGATTTAATGCTTGTAATTAACATGCGAAAAAATGCCTGATCATGACTCTGTAACCGAGCCGTTTTTTCAGTCCGGGTTCGCATTGATTCCAAAATACCAGGCCGGGCCCGACGTGGATTTTCATGTAGACCCGGGTGACAAAGTACACCGTTTTGTGCACTTTGCCATCCTTTATGAAAATACATTTTGCGATAGCTGAGTGTTATCGCCTTAAGAATCATTCTGAGTTAGTAATCAATGATGAGGTGAATTATAAACATAGAAACAAATAATAGTAAATTTCTATTTGCTCGGAATTTTGAGCTTGTCTATCGCGTTTAGTCTCGATCTGCCGCTGGCCTTGAGCAGTAGTAGTCTGAATTGTGTCCCTTGGCTACTTGGACTTCAATCGATTACCTTTAATAAAAAATTTCACATTACCACGTAGTGTAGTTGACACTTTTCTGTCGGAATTCTGTCACACTCTTCACGTTTAACCTTTTCAATCGTACATATATGTTGCATACATTATAATTAAAATGGCAAATAAACCTTGATGAGTATCAAGCATTTCGATCACAGAAAGTAATCATCTGAATTTGAATCGAGCAATCTCATTCTTGCTTTCACTAAAGTGGACATAAAAGATCTTCATATTTCCTTTATTTAATCATCATTATTCCAATCATACAATTCCTATTTGAAATATTTCGCTGTCACACTAACATCATAATTGGGATGGACATAATTGTCGCCATGATCACTATTAGATTCCTATTTTCTTTATTCGATCATCTGCACGGTTAAAAGTTGCATATGATGCAGGTATACAACATTATAATTTAATGTATGACATTAAAAAAAGACATTATGCCTTTCATTTTCCAAGTGGATTGAAAAAATGAATTCATTCCTTTAGTTAGTGATTTTTTGAATAATTAGAACGTAATTTCTAATGCTGTATTTCAATAATCAGTTTATTTCTAGTAAGTAGTATTGATAGGAACTGCTTTTCCAGATCACAAAAGATGACAAATAATCAATGCCTGTGAAGCGATTCTTGTTACCCATGATTATAATTGAGGCAAATCCACTTTGACTAAATTGCCGTAACAAAACTAATCCCGTGTTGAGATGTTGTATGCAATTGTCGTCAGTTATTGTCTCATAAATTCTTGTTGAGATAAATTGATTGCTGGCTTTCCTGTGAGGAAATGTAATGAAATTACATCTGAAAAGAAACTGTCATTGAGTGTAGTTGATCGGAAGTTCAGGCTTCAATTGACCCATACCCCAACATTTAATTCGCGCCCTATCACCAACCTTTCTCTTTTGCAGTCGTTCGGCTGAATTGCGTCAGGATTACGAAAAGGAGCGTGAGAGTAAGTGTCATGGTTGTCGAGCGGGGTCCATGTCCGGTCATGACGTAAATTTAACGAAGACACTGTAAGGTTGAGAAGCAGGACGTCACCGGTCAGGGAGAATTTTGGCTTGATCAACAAGTATGGGGACGAGATTGTGGTTACCGGATATCAGTTTGCGGTCGGGTGCAAAGCTGGTCGAGAATCGTGTTTAATAAGTTTAGATAGTTCAGAAAACAGTTGTTTTAGTGGTGTGTTGAATTGACTTCGCGGGAATGTTATTTCAGTTAGCATCAATCTCGAATTACTCAGTCAAGTAAAGGTAAATCTCTTTCCCGCTCAATAGATAAGCCACTTGGAATTCATTAAGTTCACGATGTACTCTTGCGTATATGATCATCAAGTACTTATTTCCTATCATGTTGTATATGGATTGGTTGTGCGACAGTGTAGCAGAATATACACGAAATTGGTGATAATTTTTTTACACTTTAATGATAGTGCGCAGCGGCATGACGTTGATAAGTTTGAAAAAATCAGAAGTCAAAACGTTTATCTTCAGCTTGGCATGCTTGTTTGATTTATTCCGCAAAGATTACTTGTTTAATTTATTATAGAATATAATTGATGTCAAACCTCTTGGTGGAATATACTGAAGTTGAATGCACAACTGTGTTCGACCACCACTGAAATCGATGGCAATTCAGAACATCTTTGATCATGCTAAACCGCAACTAGGGTTGAAACCACCAAATTTTCGAATATTTTTAATTGGTAAAATACTGGTATTTTTGTCTATTTGTTCAATGTCCAACTTATCAACTGAGTCGATGACTTCAATGTAACTTATAATGTTTACAACATGCCTTTCGAAAATTCACTGTATCATGTAGCTCATTTTTTTTGGTAGGCAATGGCAAAAAAGCAAGCGTCCTTTCATTTTATGGTCAATCTCCATTAGACTTTAAAGTATTCAAGGATTAAAATTGGATTTTGCTTGGCGTAGGGTTAAAAAAAACAATGATTTTTGAAATGTTTTAAATCGAAGCAATGTTTGTTGGTGTTTTCTTTTTGTTGTTTATAGTTTTTAGCACTAATTCAATAGGTTGACAAACAAGAAATACTGCATTGAAAAATGCGATAATAGTTGATGTTCAATATGGCTTCAAATACTCAAGTTGAATATCCCAGAGAAAGATTGTCTACTCTCGTAGTAACATTTCTACTAATGCAAAGATGAAGAGCTAGTAAAGACAAAACAAATTGCTTTGAAATCGACAGAATGATCAATGCACTATGCTTAGCTGTAATTATTGACACGTTGGCTTCTTAATTTTTATTGGATACTTTATATATGGATGGTAGGTACAAGCACCGGAGCTCTGTAGAATGCACATGACTATAAACATGTCGTCTTGCAAAGTGAACGGAAAATAATTGAGCGAACTGAACGGCTCAGCTCAAAATTAAAATGAACGGCGAACTGAGTGAGCTAAAAAATTGTCTCGTTCGAATGCACAAAATATTGTAAATAATATTAATGCTTGTAAAACTAAGCTTGAAGTCTTGTATTTGTGTTGTGGTGCAACAGAACAATTTGACTTGCGGTGCAATTGCTGTATAATGCGTTGATAGCTCATGTAGACATGCTAGCTTACTTTTAATGGGAGATGTATGAAATATGAAGATGAAGTAGAATACAGTTAAAGCATCAACCAAGCATAATTTGCCTTCATGAGTGTGATTTATAGATTATCGCCTGATAGCATAAATGATGCAGTTAAAGTATCAACCAAGCACAATTTTCCTACATGGTTGTGATTGACTGATAATTCAAATCGACTCATAAATGTTCATAGAGTCTAACAGCTACCATGGGATCCGATAGATTGATATTTTCTGAGTGGACATCGTGTATTTACGGTTGAGCGCGAATGTAATGTCGATGCAATGATGAACTTGATAAATCTTCGTAATTTATTGAAATATAAATCATAATCTTAATGTCAGAAAATGGAGAGATGATAAATTGATATATTTCTCTGTGTTGACAAATCTCAAATGAACATTTGTAAGGAAGCACTCCACTGGATATGATGCCATCGAAGAGGCACTAATGTTCGTAGTGCAGGTACACACAAGTATCTACATACAAGTGTATCACAAGTAGTTGAATGATAACGTCAAATGGAGAAGAAGATGCCTCAGGCCGAGCAACATGTGCTGCCCAATAAAAAATTCCATCATACCAGAATTTCTTCCATTTACCAGAATTCCAGAATACTTATCCGCTTCAGCCTCCTAAAGTGATACTAGAGGCATCTTCAGTCACATTCCTTTGGACGTTCCGTTCAATTCTTTGCACATCTCCAATGCAGATGGCATTTGTTTTATTTTGTTTCTGAGGTAATAATGTGTGGCATGTCTGCTTATACATGTATACTTTTTCCTCATTATCTGGAAATCCGGTATCTCCAAATCAGCAATAATTGATAAAAGGTAGGTCATTTCAATTATTCAAGTGTTTCCCCAGCGCTAAGATCGGTATCGCTTACCGTTCCGGTCCCAACTTTTGCAGATCGATGATTAAGAATACCAACAGCATGAGTGTGACTGTACGTTGAGTACGTTTCTGCGATATTATGTCGACATTTCAACGAATAACTAATAATCTAATTTCTAATCATTATTTAAGCTATGATGAATATGCACGACTACTGCATTGTGGAAATGTCCTTCAATGGGTTATGAAATTTCTGTAATTTCAATTACTTATTCTATTTTATGATGGTCATGATATTTTCTTCATCTTTTGCCTTTTATTTTCTGCTGACAGACATCTTCCGTCTATAGGCTTTTCCCCTTCCGTCAACCAACGATTAGAAAACAGTGTTCAACATGGGTTTAAAATGTTAAACATCACTGTCAGACCGGTAAATATTACATCTCTAGGGATTCCAACCATTGACTACAGTGCTAGCCAGTGGTCGGGCCGCTGCGTAAATTGGCGTAAATGGCGTAAAAAATTTGACCCCTGCGTAAATTTTTCATGTTCTTCTGCGTAAATTTTTTTTAATGTTCTACTGTATATGTTTCATGTTCAGCTGAACATTTTTCAAGAACAGTTTCACACATGTTTAGTGAAAATCGAAGTTTATTTGTGTTATACGAGGATATGACGATATATTCTGAGTATTTTTCACTTTATCTGTAGCTTCTTTCAGGTCGCAAACGTGAGTGATATTGGGATGAGTAGGTTTGAATAATCCAGAATTAATCATTACTTTCAAGAAAGAATTTTGTGAAAAATCGGATTTTCTCTCTTATCTCAATTCGTGCCAACTACCACGCAGTGATATCAACATCTGCTCGACTTATATACTTTACCAATGACATAGACTACATTTGATGTACAATGGTTTTTCTTTCTATGGTGGTTCTATGCTGATTCTTCAACAAACCTCTAAGACAAATAAGTGTCCTATTTGTCAAGACTGACAGTTACAGTTATAACATGGACAATCTGATTATGATCTTTTTATAGGTTTTGTTAACATGCTGTATGATAGAAAATTCTCGTTGTGATTTCGGTATCATAATTTCGATTCGGAATATAAATACAGTGCCAATCTCATCAACGTGGAGCAGCGCAAATTCTTGCGCCTGATAGATGCACGATGGCTGCAGTGTTTAGTAGTCGAACGACTATTAGAACAATTGGAAACATTGAAGCATTTTTTGCTGTAACTGTGGCTAAGTCAAACAAGTACAAGCCTTTTACATCTCCTGTACACAGCAGCTGGTGCATACTTGCCGTTTGCGAATAAATTACTGTGAAATCTGAGGTTCCTTGATCCGAAAACCTTACCTCCATTTACAATGAAACGTGGACGATCAACGTGGCAAAGAAGCTTTCAAATGTCTTTCAAGATGCTGATCTAGCAGCATTGAGATGTGAATTACGAAATATCAAGCTTCAGGTAGAGCCGCTACCTGATGAGACAGTATTTAGTTTTTGGCAGAGGGTCACCATCTAGCTGAGCGTTCCTATCTTGAAACGATTAATTCGCCATTGTTTGATGTATCCTTACGGGAATTCAGATGTCTAAAGACTCTTCAGCATGCTGTCGGATATAGTGACGAAAAAACGAACCAGTCTGCATCAACTAAGTGCGAGCACTCACGTTTACGAGACCATATTTGAATTCGTGGAATGAGGCATGTTTTGAAGTGGCGCTTTCAGGCAAAGTGCGACAAATGGCACAAAATGCAAAGATTGCATGCAAAGAGAGGAAAATGAAGAAAAGAGGAAAATAGCTGAGGCGTAGAGAGAACTAATCAGAAAGAATTGGAGTTTGATTTATCGAGTGTCGAAGAAAGACAAAAGGAAGTTGCTGCAAGGAAAAGGAAGGCTGAAGAAATGAAGCAGGAAGCTCGCAATTTAAGAGAAGCTGCGGCGATTGAGGAAGAGGAGCAATTAAACCGGAAGATGAAAATAATCGGAAAACAAGCGAAGTTAGAGAGAAAAATAGTGAATAAAATAACAATTAAAGGAATCTACAACCGCACACTTGAGATATGAGATATGCTTCATCTGGAATTTAAACAGCTTTAAATTTCGAATAGTTCCCGTGTGCAATTTTAGGACTCTACGAGTATACTCGTGTGTGTGAGTCAGTTGCATATTCAGTTGTCAAGAATGTCAAGATTTTCGATAAAGTGTACATGACTCGATCATATTGTTCCGAAGTTCAATAGCACATCACATACAACAAAGATGAAAATTTGTAAAGCGGGCATATTTGTATACATTTCAATAGTATCAAGTTTAGATCATCCACAGGTCAACTTTGTCCAAGCACCTAGCTCGGATTGTGTTGTAATCGTGTATGTTAATCATCACTGTAGGGCAACCCAAAGTTGCATTAAAAATCTTCAAAAGTTGCACTTAAAATTCAAAAAGTTGCAAAAAGTTGCAATAAAAGCCCCCGAATAGCTTGAAATAAATGCTATATCAAATAGCAACAGATAATGGCAATCATGGCTAAAAAGTTAATATGTACGTGTATGCCCGTTTGAATGTGTTCTATTCAAATGAAAAATAGGTAACTGGCGTTCATTTAACAATATATTTTCACGTCATACAAAACAAAATTCATACCAACTAAAAAAATAAGTTCACAATACAAACGTCGATTAATCACTGCTGTTGTAGTACACGACAAGGTAGCCTAAGCCTCAGTATTTTCAGGAAGAAAATGCCGATCGTCAGCAAGAAGTTTTTTTCAATGAAGAGAAACTTCTTTCCATTGATTTGGAAGTGGGCTGACAACGCTGAAGCAACACATACAAAGAAGGAGAAATATCGGGACATTCCTGAGTCATGATAGCATTCAGATCTGAGTTTCGATCAATTCGCACTTTCAAATAGGAGAGAATACTTGCTGAATCATCCCCGAACTCTAAATTGTTCAGTTCATTGAAGCATTTTTTTTATAGTAACGTTACTTTTCTCGTACTTGTTAATATGAACTAGCAAAGTTTCATAATCGCGTTTCACTTCAAGTAACTGATTCCGGATCGTAAGCGAATTTAAGGCGCTCTTTGCGCGTTCAACTAAAATATCACTACCATATAATGAATTTACAATGTCCATTATTTTTGGAAAGTTTTTGCTATAATAGAATGCTGCCTCCAATCAGGTTCCCCATCGTGTTACTACTGGTTCTGGAGGACTTCCAATATCTTCCAATATCAGATCACTGAACATCTGTTTTCGTTGCTTGTTTTTTACAGTTAATGCCTTCATTCTTGCTATCATGCAAGTTATCTATTTCATTATAGCGACGGATTCACAATGTGATGTCTTTGTTCTGCCAATAGTAACACGACAAGCTGAGCAAAAATTTGATAAGTAGTTGACGTAAATGCTATTTATAGAAAAGCGTCACCACACCATTCTTAGAATTGAAAACATGACGAAATGCATCTAGATTGGGTTTAACCGGTAGCTGAGTTGATCCAAGAGTGAAGAAATTAAAAAACTTATCTTTATTTTAAATGACAGTGAAAGTTGCAAAATGTTGCATTTTACCTTAAAATATGCAAAAAAGTTGCAAAAAGTTGCACTGCAACTTTGGGTTGCCCTAATCATCAGTAAACATTCATTGAAATTTTCGATGAGAATCCTTGTCAAAGAATCAGAGTTTGGTTTGTTAGAGAACTTCAGATCTTTTCAACCATGGAGTCTTCCTTTGTTCATGCGTGCCTTACTTACTATCAAGCTAGGCCTTATGGTTGATAAGGATAGCAGGAGCGGTATTCACCGAGAAATTCTATTAAAGAGAGCTTATATATAACTCATTTTAATTTTACATTTCTTCATTTTTCACTGATAATGGTCGCTATTGAAGCTAGAATCATATATCTACAATAATCTTTCATTTTCTTTTAAGAATGTATGCCTTAATCAAATGGCGAGACGTCGCAGCAAATATTCGCTGCATTTGGTCATGTAAAATAGGAATGCTCACGTACGCGCGAGAATGATGATTATCTACATCTTAATTGTCAAGAAGTAAAGTGATCCATGTTACGTATACTTCTCTCATACAGACTTTTGCACACTAATGTTTCATTGTATATCTCAATTTTGATTATATTTGTTCGCGTCACACTTTTTAGAAACTTTTATTACTTTCTGTATTCAAGCGAATAATCTGAAATATCTCGTAACATCAGTTAAAATTCTCCTTATTGTTGCTACACAGAAAATTATCCAGTTTCAATTTCGAGAAACCATCCAAAATATTGTTAGATACTGTTTCTCAAAAATTTTGTTTCTCGAGTAATGTAGCGCCTTTTTTACCATTTGTTTATTTTTGTTATTATATGTCTTTAATAGTTTTATTGTGTATAAGTCTGAATAGCGTCAATTTAGTCATAGAGTCCTTTTTATACGTTTTTATGATCTGTTTTTATGACCTTTTACTCCAGATTTTACAAGTAAGAAGTTATTACATATTCATTCTAAAGAGCACTTTTATAAAGTCTTATTTTTCAACAACTAGGCCCTACAGTGTATAATATCACTATGAAAATTTGTTTTTTCATTTCTTTCTCATGTACTGTTTTACAATACTAATATTTTAAAATAATTTACTATTTTTAATATAAAATCAAATTACAGTAGGGCCTGCTCCTTCATTTTAGATATAGTGACTTTAAGTAGACCTACAATGAATTTTCTTTCCACGTAGGTGTATCCAACATTCAAAAACCTTAGCTGAAGATAATCTAGTACATTTTGAACCACATGAAAATGTTAGTTATGTAGTTGATGTGCTACGGGAAATATTACTGACTGATCGTGTGCAACTCTTTTGAAAATACTGCCATTAATCAAATTTTAACCGCGAACTGCGTAAATTTTACCCTCCTGCGTAAATTTCTTCCTCTGAGCTGGCCCGACCACTGGTGCTAGCTTTTGTCCAAGACTTTAAGGCTATAAAGTAGTTGATAGGTATGTACTGCTTTAAAATGATTAATCTTAACTTGTTAATTCTCTCAAATTTATGCATGTTGAACCAACCATCTTAATGTATTAATGTCTGTCGGGGATTTTTAATAGATGATTAATTGTGTTTTCTTCATGTTTAAGTCTGGGCGCAATAAGGTGATTGCAATGTTAAGAAGACAATCAGCAAATGAATCATGGGTCCGCATCTAATGACCTACTTCAGGTTTTCCCGCGGCCCTTGAAAACCCTTGAATTTTGAAAAGACAAATTCAAGGCCTTGAATACCCTTGAATTTTGAAATCACCCTCGAATACCCTTGAATTTTGATGAAGTCATCAATTTAAATATTTTGCATGTTCAAATGTTGAAAATGTCTACATATCATGTAACACAAAGCTCTTAATTTTCAAAATGAATATGAATATGTCTGTTAATTAAGCTAGCTGCTTTAATCGGGCAGCGAGAAAAAGGAAGAGCTCTCTTTTGTCAACGTCGAACTCAATAACCTTAAATCCGCATGATTCACGATTGCTTAGCTTTCATCTGATTGGCAATTATCTACGAGCCGTATTTGGTTCTCCATCAAAGTTGTTGCGAATTTAATCAGAACTTTTTTATCATTTTTTTTGTTCATGAAAATTGTTAATCCTGAACTGTATTGCTAAGATCTGAGAATTTTTTAGAGTTTATTAGAAAGCTGTAACCACAGAGATACCTTTACACAATCATTCACATCTGCTAACAATTGCATAAGTCAAAATAGTTTTCTCATCTGGACGCAGGGATTATAGATGTATATTCCCCCTATATATATTATACAATTCCGTACGTATTTTGTGCTCTAAGTTTGCAACTAACGCGATAGCACATTTTGCTTTATTAACCTATAATTGTCCCGTATGTTATCTGTTGCCGTCATGTCGGCTACGACGTCCAACCAGTATGATACATCTGTCGCAGCGGCTATTGGCTGCCTCATAGATCTTTAATTGAATGTTCAAGTATTTAATATTTCAATTGATTTTCTACTCATTTTGACATTTAGAAATAATCTATTTAATCATGTAGAATGTATTTCAACACTTATATATAAGAAATTTGAAATTTACGTGACCCTTGAAAATCACTGATTTTGCCCTTCAAAACCCTTGAATTTTTTGTTTGAAAAGTCGCGGGAGTATTTGTGTAGAGTTGGGAAGACATCTTTACTCGGATATTATTGCGTTTCACAGTATTGATTTGATAGTTCTCCAATTTTAAGTAATTTTTTTTGTTTCAGAATGCGACGATAAATAAGTGACGTTTGCTCCATTAACCTTATTTTGATCTCCTGGAGCTCCTATGATTCAATCGTACTCAAAAAAGCTTCCCTACACATTGACGCAATTTTTGAGTACCTGTCGGAAATGGATGGTAGATGACTTTGAATGAGCGATATGTTTTGATCAGCTATCGCATGAAAACGTCTAAAAGCAACGTTGGGAATATGTTTGATTGCATTGAGAAAGTTCAGCTGTTCTGAATACAACTCCAATAAAGATCGTTTTGATAACACATGTAAATTGTGAATAGCACTCACTCAGCTATGTATTGGGCAGAAAGAAATTGAAATTGTTGAGAGGCATCATGATCTGTCCGTTTCATGTATGATACTTACTGTATGTGTGCCTGTAGTACAAAGCTGACAGCATTGTGAGTGTTTTATATGATATTGCTATTATTCGTATGATGGTTGCATGGATGCATCTGTGGTTGAATGAACATGCTAATCATGGCGTTATATGTACTTTGTCAATGTTATGCAGCAGGGCATCCTTGGTCCTGCAATGTCCTTGATTGGACTGGAATGTCCCGGAAAACTGTCCTTAAATGTCCAGGAATTTTATACATGTCCTGTAGTTTTTAGTCACGTACAAGATTAGTAGGCCGAATTCACTTTCTTCATTAGTAGTGGGTCTTCATGTTGAACTATATGTACAATTTGTACAAATTATTCATCTGCTGCTTTTTCATTTGGTCAGCTTTTTGTCGTTCTGAGGAATTCGGGTCGTTATGTATCCAATATGGTATGTTGAGTATGGAGGGGTGAATGTTATATCTAATAGCTAAAGCGCTTTTGGGCAACCCACTTGCTCATCTGGAATGTTGCATTTAGTGCTAGTCATCAGAAAATGTAAATTTTGGTAGGTTGTAGCAAAAATCACGTCATCATAGTACCATCATGTACCTGTGCTGCACATGATGAGAGGATGATCATTAGGCCCCTGTGATAAAGGAATTTACACAAATCCAAGAATCTCCAAGAATTAATTACCGACTGCCGTTCCAGATTTTTATATAAATTTTCTAACAACTGCGACAAGTCGACTCCAAGAGACGCGGATCATCACGTGGGAGAGTGCAGCTTTCAGCCACCGGATCCTAGTCTGGGTCCGATTCCAAACTATGCAACTATGCATAGGAAATCATGCATTTATATGTCTGAAACATCTGCAAGACTTGCAAAAGTCATTCAAAATCTTAAACAACTTTCATTTTTACCTACATGTGATAAATATACATGTAATTAAGTATGATATGGTGTGATCTCGACATCTACTTAGAGTTGCAAAAAACCCCACCTGTTGTTTCTGAAATGCCTCATTATATACATCATTTTTCCAAAACTATCATTCGGTCGGTATTGAGAAAATGCTCAGCAGGCATTCACTGATCGTCATTAGAGGAATTTACCCCGTGAGGTTGTCAGGAATTACAATAAAAGAATTTCAATTTTAGCACCATCATGCACGTTGTCAAATGTTAAAAATGCGCTTTCGATCTAACATTTCCGCCCTTCTTGGAAATAAACTATTCGAACATAACTTGTTAACTTATGGAATTAACTGTTGCAATATAACTGGACTTTTTATTGTTGAGTCTTTGCTTGATTGATTGATGCTAGGGAAATATGTGAAGATGTAATGCACGAATGCAAGTATAGCACGCTGATACTCCATTACGCATTAAACTTTCGACCAAAGAAAGCGCGGGTACGCCGAAAATCTCTGATTTTAATTTATTTTCAATTTTATTCTTTCGATTGAAGAATTTCGGTGTTTTTCTACTACTTTCTTATCTTCAAAAGTTCTGTTAAACATGATCGATTTCCAATCGATTTCTGCAAGTTTAGTTAGTTAAACCTAGCCGAATCGGGACCATAGACAGTGTTTGCATGTTTGGTAGTATTTACAATGTGACGCTCAACTGCTGATTATGAAGATTTTGTAATGGAAATCCGAGGTCCATCCTATCGTAGTTTATAGCTTGCTAAAGCTGCACCAAACTAACATTGCATCTTTATCATCGCTTTTAAGCCATAGCGAAGATTACAATGATTTAGAATAATGCTTTTATTTGATTACAATGATTATTTTAATCGGTTATCGTTTTGAGAAGAAGCACTGTTAACTGTTGATAAATACCAATGATAAATATGACTGAAGTGAGCAGATGTACTTTTCTTGATGCTGCGACCATTATATCACTTATTTACCACACCTGACCATTTTCGCACATAATATGAACAACGACCAGCAAAAGTAATATTAAGAATCATTTGCGCAAAGAAAAATTCTAAAAATGTCCTGGAATTTTCTGAAGGGAATGCCACAGATATCCTGATGTAATTAATCATTAATATCAAATTATAGTGATGAAGGGACCTCCAGATTCCCCCGATGAAATGGGTTTATAAAGATGCTGAGTAAATGAAATATTTCACTTTTTCATAAATTTTGAATGTTTTCCTCGTTATCGAACCTAAGTACAAGAAAATGATTCGGGTTTTTTCATTTTTAATCATACAGATTACATTCAAGCAATTATTCTAATATGTTAATTTTGCAACCTAATTTTCACTCATTCACTCGATCCGTTTAGCTTGGATTGCTCCTCTTGAGTACGACGATTGCCCATCCTCGCCAGTTCTACCGTAATAATTTCACCTATGTATGCAATATAATATAATATAATGTATAAATATATACATATATTTTTATATCCATAAAGGAAAGTGATCATCCATGTAATTTAACATTTAATCCCACTACAACAACAAAATCAAGGCGGAAAAGAAATATCATATGGTTCAATCCTCCATTCAGTGCAAATGTGAGAACTGACATAGGAAGACAATTCTTGTAATTGATCAAAAAGCATTTTCCCAATCATCACAAATACCACAGTCTATTCAATAAAAACAATATGACATTGAGCTACATCTGTGTTAACAATATGAAAAACATTTTAAAAAGTCACAAGACAAAGATTTTTAACAAATCATCAAAAACAGAGGAAGCTACAAACAAAGAAAGAAATTGTAAAACAAAAATGAACGCCCATTAGATGGCAATTGTTTAACACAATGTATCATCTACAAAGCTGCAGTAACCTACCAATCAAAAGAAACTATCTACTACGGCATGTGTGAGAGGGACTTCAAAGGCCGATATAATAATCACAAAAAGTCATTAAACAACATACATGTACGATATAAAAATGAAACTCCGCTGTCACAATACCTATGGTGACTGAAAAACAAAAATATTCCATATAATATCAAATGGAGCATAGTCCAACAAAAACAAATCCATACTCATGCAGAAGCCGATATTGCAGTCTATGTCTATCAGAAAAATATCACATCATCACAGCCAATTCTGAAACATGGGTAAACAAGAAAACTGAAATAATATCAGAATGCAGACATCGACGAAAATTTCTGTTGACCATTCTTCCATCATAGACTATCATAGACAAAGATTCGAAATTTGTATAACCATGATTTTGTAAATTGACTTCCTTTTTATATATTGTTGTCTGATGATCGGTGGCACTCATGTCATCCGTGAAGCTTTAAGTAATAACAATAAATGATCTAGCTGAAATTTTATTATATATATACTTATTTAGATAGTATCATCGAGCAAAGCAATGATTCATTGATGACGTTATTGGGATTTTAAGACATTCAGATGTATTGTGTAGTCAACTCGTTTTCAAATATTAATATAATTTTGGCAATAATATTATGCCTCATGGTTGAGTAGGTATGTATGGCATGGGTCGAAAATTGAGTTTTCACGCAATGATCGAAAACTTTAAGGCTTTAAAACTGAAATGAAATTTGAAATACAATATTGTTTTTATGTTGTAGAACTTGAGTCATTACAACGTGAGAGAAGCGGACCCACCAAAGGCGAGATAGAGGCCAGAAAAGGAATAGAACGAGCAGAGGACACACTACGACAAGAGAGGGCGATGGCAGAGCACTCGATGCAAGGCATGCAAAAGCGATTGCAGGAGGAGGTAAGTGTGGCAACCATAGAAGTCCGGCACCACAGTATGAAAGAATTAGTGCTAGAACCAACATGCAAACAGAAAGCAATATCACACCATGGAAAGGTGTTGGCATGACAGCGATGCCTTAAGAATGACGGCTTTTTGTGGCTGACAATTGTCAGGCACTGATACATTGTCTGTGTACTTTTTGAAGATTTGATGATTCGGTTCAATTATTTCGGTGATACTGTAATTAGCTGACTTAATTGCCATCATTATCACAACGGAGAAATATACTCAGAATAATCAATTTTAGGAACGTGTTTGATTTGTGGCAAATTCTAATTTTTTGTAATGGAAAAATTTGCAAAATTTTTGAAATTTAAGAGGGATTGCATCACGAAATAATGGTGACATAATAATAGTAATACATTTTCTTGAAAGTTAAGGAGATCACAGTTACCTCTTCGAATATCGGACACATGGTAGGTGCAGTGAATTTTTAAAATTCGTCTACGCTCACATCAGACAAGGGGGAACCCCTAGCACGATTTCTGTATACAACATGTAATGTAGACATTTCTACGCACACATTGAATAATTCTACAAGCATGTTTAGTGCGCTTAGCACGTCTTAAAAGCGTTAATTAAGTGAGTGACTATGATTCAATGAATCCAATAATGGCTGAAAAAGTATTTATTTCTACAACTTCGACTTGGATAGGCTTCGCGATTCGGAAGAAATGATGGAAATCCACGAGATGTCCATGCTTTCAGTTGGAGTTAAAGTATAATGAGAGACGCATTTCAAAGCTATAAGTGAATTATATGAAGATTTAGAATTGTTAAACTCTGCAATATACAATTACGCAGATGTTGAGTGCCAATGATTTGCTTCTACATGATACGGCACAAAAGTTATCTCCCTGAAGCGGTTATCGCTTTTCATTAGGATGCCTTGAAGAGAGACGATGGTTGGTTTAATTATCTAATGCATGATCAAACTGTTTTCAGCATCAATTACATTCGATGAAATTGAATCAATTTGTTGTTGATAAAATTTTACAAAAATTGATAAGAGTATTGTTCATGGACAAAAACCAGCAATCTTTTAAACCAATTAATTATTGAAGCGTTGCGCGGAAGATTCGGCATGGAAAGTAGTTTTGAGCGAACCTGTAAAGCATCCATTACCACCTGTTATGAAGCATTTGTACTATTATTTCATCTCATGTGTCGAATGTAGAATATAGTCTTCAAATTTTATGCTTTCTTCGACTTAGATGTCCACATAATGATAAAATGACAGCGTTATGACTAATGGCGTATAGTGGTTCTTCTAGTAGTGATGTAACTTAAAAGTCACGAGTATATATGAGATTGTTTAATGTTTAGTAATCCAGCAGCTTTATCGGTCATTCTATGAATGAGACAAAACGCATTATGATGTAATGTTCAAAAACCTTTGACCGGCCAATAACTGTTCAAACTTTAGATCGATGCTAACTAATATTCAGCGTCCTTTAAATTGCATATTGTTCAATTATAGACTGGTACACAGAGAATGTACACAGTATGAGGAAAAGAACACAATTTTGTAAGCATGTGATGTGATAAGTACTTTCGCTCCTGTTGCTCTCTAATCAGTAAAAATCTAGAAGTAAATGAGATAAAAATAATAGAAAATCCTATACTTCCATCAGCAACCTTTCTCTCTATTTTGTGGCGCATGAGATTATGTTTACAATAATTTGACCATGGGTGACACTTTGTCATCTTGGCGTGTTCTGTTTTCAATACACTTGCAGAAGGATGTGTTCGTTTGGAGAAAGCTAAAATCTGGGTCTGTCGTCTTTTTGATATTTTTGCGTGGTGAATGATGTTTCAAAAAATAGAACGCTAGACATAACTTGATGTCTGCACGTAGCCCATTGTTTCCACTTATTGATAAATAGATACATGCACTGGCAATTTTGTATGGAAAACGATCTGTTGAAAAAGTTACTTGCCGTTAATATTTCTTGCTGTTAAAATACGTGACGGAAAATCAGGAAATTACAAAAAGGGCAGAAGTTAGAGAATCATCAAACACATTCGATAACAACATTTCGTTATGTTTTCAGTCAGAAGTAATTTTTTCATCATATGTTGCTTGTTTCTGATGTAGATTTGTCAATTTTGTTGCTTATTTCACCATCAGACTTTTCATCAAGCAGCTAATCTGATCCTTGTGGTGCTTGAAGTCGTGGGTTTGAATATAACACAACAAAAAAACGCAAAAGTGACACATCGGATAATTTAGCAAATTTATGATAACTAATCTACAATATATGGTAGATTATCTTTAGCTTGAGTGCATGACTGTCCTCTTCGTTACTCAAAAATTAAAATACAATTTAACTAAACTTAAAAGACTTGATGATAATGCAAACGAGTGAAGCAGTTAGGCAGCTAACATTGAGACTAGTAGGTTTTGTGACAAACTTCACCAACATTTTTGGATCGTACTATTTAATCGTTCATCTTCATTCCGTTGACTTGTTAATTATTGTCCGATACTTTACTAATAGAATCAGGATGAACTTCTATCTGCTTCATTTTCTGATGCTTCATGACAAAGTGATGGGGACTTCGAAATTTGACACTGTAATGCTCCAGTTACAAGCTAGACGATGCTTAAATGAGGAAGAATGCCACTTTTTTCCGGCCAACTTCAGTGACACTTTCGGGGCTCGACGTCTTGGCCAAAAAATTCATTTTCCGAAATGTAATCTTGTAAATATAAAACTTTGCCAGTGATGATTACTAAAAGTAAACAGATTCAGGATTAGAGTACAATTAATTTTTGCTTTAGTTATTTAAACGGTGCTTGATGATTGAAAAGTTCATAAAACTGATGAATAAATATGCGTTGTCATCTCTAACCAAATTTATCAATTATAATATTTTCGCATCTAAATGTAATGAATCATTCCAACACCTCACCAGTTGCATCAAATATTCAATGAACGAACTTTCCTTCACCAGATTATTTTACATCGACATTTGTAGCAAGTTCAAGCAATGAAGTTTCATTAGATAGACATTTTCACACTTTCGGTTTAGTGAGGATTACTGATTTATGAAGGAATTGGAAGGCATTCATCCTGTCACAGACGTGTACGCTCGTATCTTTGAAAAGAGTATCCAAGATGTAATTTCATTGAAAAAAGTAGTTAATATTCATCATCTAAAATTTAACAGCTCAGTCTGCCGCTGCTCCATTATCAATGAAGTCGTATCATCTTCTAATTGTGATCTTTACTTCTTATACCCAATCTGTTATCACGGAGAAGATGTATCAATGATATTTAAACAGCAATGGATTACATTTTATACCTCACAGCTAACTCCAAATCCAAACCTGCTAGTAGTGACAAAATCAAGTGCAAAATGCGAAATGTGAAATGCCGACCCCCCCCTCTGGAAGGAAGGAAGGAAGGTGAGGGAGATCGCCAAGGATGTGATGGAAGGATGGGTCCGAGAGGAGGAAAGCATTCCCTACCCCCCCTCTGGAAGGAAGGAATGAAGGCAGCAAGGGTAGGAATCTAGGACTGCCAGAGTTAGAAAAAGGTGGGTTTTGGACGTTTTGGGATGAGAAAGTCCGTTTTTCGGCATGAAGGAGTGCTCGGATGGGAAAATGAAGGGTAGATTCGGAGTCTATGTGAAATTTTGGTTTAGGGAGGTTGTTTCCAGCTCAATCGGAGAGAAAAAGTGCTGACCCCCCCCCCTCTGGACGAGACTTCCAACTTTGGTTATAGGAATGGTAGAAAGTCGTGTGATAGCTCATTTGAAAGCTAAGAGTGAGAAAAATGCAGTGGAAAGCATCCTATGTCCAGGTTTTCCTGGGTTTAGAGAGGAAAATGGCAGGAATCTCTGAAAAACGCAAGAGTTAGAAAAAGGTGGGTTTTGGACGTTTTGGGATGAGAAAGTCCATTTTTCGGCATGAAGGAGTGCTCGGATGGGAAAACGGAGGGTAGATTCGGAGTCAACGTGAAATTTTGGGTTAGGGAGGTTGTTTCCAGCTCAATCGTAGAGAAAAAATTTTTGGGACGAACCCCCCCTCTGGAAGGAAGGAAGGAGGTGGCCAAGGATGTGTTGGGGAGAATGGGTCCGTGAGGAGGAAAGCGTTCCCTACCCCCCTTTCCCCCCTCTGGAAGGAAGGAAGGAGGTGGCCAAGGATGTGTTGGGGAGAATGGGTCCGTGAGGAGGAAAGCGTTCCCTACCCCCCTTTCCCCCCTCTGGAAGGAAGGCAGCAAGGGTAGGACCGCCAGAGTTAGAAAAAGGTGGGTTTTGGGATGAGAAAGTCCGTTTTTCGGCATGAAGGAGTGCTCGGATGGGAAAACGGAGGACAGATTCGGAGTCTACGTGAACAAATGCAAATGCAGTGACACAAATGCAGTGGACGAAGCGGCGTGTCTCTACGTTCGTTCGTTGAGATGTGAGAGTGACTTTTAAGATTTTTGCCCATCACCGAAAGAACGAAAGAGTTAGAATTTTTACGAAAATGGCTCTAGCGGGTGAACGAAGCCTCGGATGAGAAAACGGAGACCAGATTTGGAATCAGCATGCAATTCTGCATGTACAGGGTGAGTTTCAAGTAAATCGGAGAGAAAAAGTCGAAAATATTCTTCACATTGGGTCTCAACACGGGATTTTTTCGTGAAAATGTTAAATTGTGGCCTACTTTGATGACGACTCACTCAGAAATCAAAGTGAATGAAGAGCTCGGGTTTCTTTTAGGGGCAAGACCGCACTTTTTTCTCTAGGATCCTATCTTTTCAGATGTGTGGAACGTTTTGTTTCCAAATGAGAGCATGTTTAAAATCGAATTTCCGCGCATTTTCCAAGATTTTGGAACCTTTGAAACTCGGCTTCTGGTAATCGTAGAGAAACGAGGGATGGCTTAAATGAAAGGTGAGAGCGAGAAAACGTGATTGTCAAAATTTGAAGTCAATCGGAGCACTAGAACCGGAGATAGAAGTGTTTACAGTTTTGGATGATTGAGATTACGTCATCAGCTGATCGCCACAAGCTATATAAGCTGGGAACCGAATGAGACTTTTCATTAAGACGAGAGAGATTGTCAAAGGTAGGCCGTCTCTCCGAAGCTCCGATGATAGCATCGGAAATTCGAAATTTCAGGTTTCCGTAGGAAACCGCCGACTTAGAAAATTTCAATGCTGATATCAGCCAAAGCGTCAGACTTAAAGGTTAGGCAGGAGATGGCCTTAGTCTCCAGGCCATAAAAGACTCCAATACTTTAAAGGCTTGTAACTTTGCTTCTACAAGTCCTTTTGACTTGATTCAAAAAAGGTTCGATCGCTATTGATCAGACCTATGTTTACAGACTACTTATAAAATTTCATAAGTAGTGCTAAAAGTTGAAAAATTTAAATTCATTATTTTTGGAGGTTTTCTGGGGTTTTCGACCCTGCTGAAGTCAATGAAGGCATGTATAAGTGTGTGCGAGCCAGTCTTTACATGATACAAGCGGCTTTTCACTGAAAGCGAGCATGGCACGGAGAGTTTTGCTGTAATATTCCCATGATAGGGTGTTCCTTCGGGACGGCGGATGATGCCGTAGTGGTAAGTGTGGCAAGGGAGTGTGTCATATTTTAGACCGAAACCTCTGGGGCAACTCATGTTGGGCATTTGACGCAGTTCTCAACGTAGCACTTTGAACGCCAATCGGTTGAGTCTTAGCTATCTTGTCATGGGTGGCACCTAAACATCTCCATTGCAAAACGCTTGTAAATCACGGCTTGCTATCCCTCTCTACGGCTTGCTTTCAAGCTGGTCAAGGTAACGACTTACCAACCTCTTGTAAATAACTCCACCGGTTTTTATATCAAAATCGGGGCCCGGATACCAACACAGTGACATGACGCACGCTCTGTCCGCCCGAGGTTGGATTTGTGGGTCGAGGCCTTGGAGCTGGATAAGATCCCCTCTGAGTAATGCCTGTAACAGATTCAAGAGCTTAGCACCTAAACGCTTGCTATCAAGTCGCTATGGCTTCTGCTATCAGGCCTTCGTGAAATCTCGTCTAGCCTCAGTAACTCAGGGTTGGCAACGTCTATCGTTTGTCATTGTAACTTGGTAAAAATGAGAGTGTTACTGCAGGCATTGACGTCAAACCTTTTCGCGTCATGTGGTAACCAGTCTTTGTGTTGGGAGTTGGTTACTGAAAGCATGGTGACTGCCGATGCCCATAAATGGTAAAACCGCTGTTGTCATGTCAAACGCATGGCCAAATAAGGAAGGTCTGAATCATGGCTTTGTGCTCACTGGGTATATAAACCATTGCCTCTCTTTCATTTTCATTTTATACTCCATCATGCAGACACCAAACACGCTAGTCAGCTCTCCTGACAAGCCTCGGTTTCGTAGATGGAAGAGCAAGAGAGATTGTGGAACAATCTTGCTCGAATTGGTTCATCAGCTGCCGATGATGATACCGATTCAACAGAATGGGGGTATATATCGCCCTCTGACAGTCGGGTGGTAGTAGAGGAGGTCGATGCCGCTGACATGGAGAGATTAAGAGTCTCTCTCAGCAGGATCGGCCAGTCCCGCCCAAGTTAGATGATTGTCTTTTTTAAAAACATAAGATCAACTTTCATACATACAACACATTCTTTCATCACCCTTCGTCGGGAACGCCCCATGAGCCCCCTTAAGGGCTACCTTCTAATGCAGCAAAAGCGGTCCCAAACCCGCCAAATATCTTCGGATATGGAATGCAGAGGGGAAGAATAAATGATGAAATGGAATGAATTGGAAGGGACATTCATGCGCCACACGCAACCACAAGCTCATTTCTCTCCTCGCTAGTGAACAAGCTCTTGTGAGTGTAGTCAGAAAGTTTATCAAGTTGTACATAAGTTTTTACTGCAACACATGTTGATAAAGTGATAATGTAGTCTTCATCTAAATTAGAATCATTCTGATTGGTTGTTGAGGAATTCATTGTTGAAAAACATATAAAAGTCAGAAAATTGAAACACTTCTCATTCTCATCTATCTCATGATGGAAGGTACATCTCCCGCCTTAGAGATCTTCAACAAAATATTTGGTGGTTGAAGTGCGATCTGAAGGAGACTTGTGATAAAGGCAAGATTGAGCAAGTTGTGTGAAGTAATGGCGATTTTGCACCAAAAACAACGCGCGTGAAAAGAGCGCCCGATGCCCCAAAACGACCAAGGTGCTACAAAGTATACAATGACTTAAAGGTTATTCCGCTTGACTTTTCCTCGCTATGAAGTATATGTGCTTCAATTATAAATAAACCTACATACTACATGTCTTTGTTTTGCAATGTTTTTATCAAGAAATGGAAATAAATGGATGAATTTAGATATGGGGTTTGTTAACACATTTATTATCGGTCTACTTTTCTATCAAAAGGGATCGCACCATTAGAGAAGATAGAAAATGATTTTGTATACGTATGGTGCAAGGGTGGCCTCCCGTTTCATCTTTTCATCATTTAGCCTCAATGATAGAGACAAGCAGAACTCATGGCTCATTCTCAGATAACGTTGCTTCAATTAATTCACCTAAAATTATTTTTCATATATTGATTGATTTCTAGTAACTATGTCAAGTGTCTAGATGATATTATATATTATTCTAACAATAGCTCCCAATCGACTATATGCTTACTCGATGATCATTTCGAGGCCATGTAGTTTATATGAAGGAAAAACAACACTGTCATGATACACATTTATTAAAAAGAAATAAAAGCAATACGCTTTGTAATAAGACGGTGCATTACGTCTACCAAGTCAAACTCTTCTTGATTGCGGGGCTGACTAGAAGGAGAGAAGAGGTCTAGCCAGCTCCGGAGAGTCTCAACACACCGCTCCATCATAGCGTCCTTTGGAGACACTCAGGAAGGCAGCCCTGATTGTATCAGTAATGTCCTATTCATTGCTCGCTATTTCATCGTCGGAAATGATGATGGTTTCCTCATCCAACTGCAGCGGCTCGACCTCACCATCGTAAATAGTTTTCACTTACCTCTTGTGTGGGGCATTGGGCATGAGTAGGGCATAGGTAATCAGTGGTGTATTCATTTTAATGATATTATGAGGAAATGGTCATTGCACCGCACTTATATAGATTCTCTCTCCCTGCTTCGCGCTCTCTCATTGGACGACAGCCATTTATCAATCACAATGCATCATTCTCATATATAAAGAAGAGTGTCTTGCATTTCACTATCATAGCCATGTCCGACACAGAGGAAGCATTCACACCTCTTGCTAGCTCAACTCCTACGAAGAAGGAAGTTGAGAGAAAGTTTCAACAAAAGGAGGAAGAGGAAGAGAGACAAATGATTGAAGGCTGCAAGCACCTCACTCTACAAACGGTTGAGAGTGAGCCTTTCTTAAACGAGGCTGACTTTCAGGAGTGAAGAGCCTTGATGAGACCAGAGAATGCCCCAAACGGTCTTCATGAGACCACGGCTTTAACGGCCACCTAATCAAGAAAGAAAAGACATTGACTGCACCACACGCAACATACAAATTTAATGATTTGATGTTATCTGACGAAAATGAAGTGTTAAGACAGTACGACCACCAATGAATTGAATAGGATTACCAATATCATCTTAGATACCAAATTTGCAATGGGATAATCGTGATACATTGACTGGAATGTATTCCTTGTTCAGGAACTCCCTGTGCATGGTCACACCAAAGTCGCCACTGTCAATAGGAATATATCTTAAAAGGGGAACCATTTGACCACCAACTTGTGTTGAATGGATAAAGTTAGTGTAAATGTAAAAGTGATTGATATTCATATCGAGCAAGGATGTTGAGCCACAGTACTTCTCGTCGTAGAATATGTCGCGTTTGAATCCTACAATTTTTGTTAACTCTTTTGAAATGTGAATAACCGTTTTAATATGTACACTGATACAGAATGTATTTGCTTTAGGATCATGGTCAAAATGATCAGCGTAGATTTGATACACCCTTGTTCAAGTATGTGCAAACATTATAGCCATTACTATAATGCTTTGGAGGTATCGGTAACTTTTCATTTGGCTTCTATGTAAGACTGGGACGTAAAACAGGGTCTGTGCGTTTGAAATAGAGGACCATTCGACAATCGGATTGCTGTTCAGATGTTAGTTTCACATTCCCCCATTCATGGTGTGACCATAAGACGTCTGTATTCAAAGAGAGCAAATCGCGAAATTTAGAATTGATGTGAACAAATCCAATGTGTGAATGCTCATAATCATTTCGGAAATCAATCCTTGCTTTATTGTATGCTCGAGTGATGGACATAGATAATCCATTTATTTCATTTGCCTGTTTGATCAAGTCATCAACAGTACCAGATTTAAAAAGCACAAAGCGCTCATGCATGCGATCAAAGGGAAGTAGGGTAATACTAAATTTTTTCCTGTGCCAATGTGGATATTTCTTAATCTGCTTTGATACTTTCATGGACACTTGAGCTCTCAAAGGGAAGGCACCGCCTCCTTTTACTTCTGAAAATTTTGCGATAGGTAGAAAGAAACGTGATTGAAGATTCAATATCTTTTGCAGAGGTCCACTCACATAAAATCCATGGGAAATAGTAGTCGGTCTCATGTAGAGTGTAACTTTATGTAGATTTAGATCCATCTGCCAGAACCATTGACCCTTTGCCAAATCATTCATAACATTCAATAGGCGTTGAATTTTCATATAATAGTATGTTTGCTCTAAACGATGACGGAATGATGGGTTTGTAGGTTGTTTCCATTTCAGTGGTGAAGCAATTTTAGCAATGGGTATGTCTGTATCTGCAGTGATAATTAAAGTAGGGCCATTTACAATCTCATCAACAGCTCGCTTTCCCCGACGGGTGTTTACTGTAGGAATAGAATTCCACTCTGCTGCATGTTCATTCAAGTTGTAGGTATGTACTTTATCATTTCGCTCTAGTTTTGGAAAGTACAAGTCTTGATACGTTGCAATGCCTAATGTAATCTCTTCATTTGCAATGGTTCTTATATTATTCACATAGCTCAAATCTTGCAGGGCCACTTCCCAATCACCATTTAACTCAATCGGCTGTGTTAAATCAGTCTCAAACTCAGCAGCTGTATTTTTATATCGCTCAGGTTGAGCATTACTGGGAAATACTGCTGTAAACTCCATGTTAAAGTATCAACATAAAGCGTAGTTTGCTTAGGCGTTATGTTGCATGACATAACGAACTGCTGCTTTCAATCTGTTCACAGTAGGCCCTTTCACATAATGTACTCCCCTAAGTATGCTTGTACCGCCTTCTTTCATATTGCGATAGTTGATACAACCAAATATTACTTGATATCTTGGTCTTCTACGTTTAAAATCTGTAAGGGTACGAAATATTTCACGTTTTATTGATGAGCTCACACGACAGCTATTTTTTAATTCCATTGCAATGCGGCGTACAGGATTGATCAAATCGATGCCGCCTACAGGCGATCGCCTAAAGCCATAATCTGTTAACACCATTTCCCACGCATGACCCATTCGCTGACGTAAAATCTGAAGTTTGTAAGCATGATTTTGCCAAGGATCGGCTATGTCGGAAAGAATTACATCTTCAATAGGTCTTGTTGCATGAATAGGTGATTTGATGAGACGAACTGCGTCATCTAATCCTCGTCCCGCTAATGTCACTATTGCAAATGATAATATGATGAATCTTAACATGGCTTCGTCCATTTCTTATGAATGCTTTGCTTAAACGAGAAGACTAAGCAAAAGTTTTGTTATGTCTAAAACTAAGCATGATTGTCAAGCTCTCTTCTCAGTGTCACGTTACATGGAAGGCTCGACGCATTACCTTTTACGATACTCATCGACAAGTTAAAATAAGTTTATCACCTTTTCAAATGGATAACCTCCACGATGCTTTACATATAGTGCATCATCCAATGTACTATATCCCTCTAGGTGGACGTCTATTCATTATTCGACGAGATTTCATTGCTCTTCATGATCAATATGGTGTTCTACATTTTACATCCTCAAGTTGGAGCAAGTATAGAGAACGTATACATCCTCGCATAATGACTTACCTTCAACAAACCAACACTCATAGGCATGAGTGTGACAAGTGAACAATGTCTTCTTATCTCTACCTATTCATGTTTGATGACTAAATACAATATATTCAATCACATCATCTACTTTTCCATTGAAGTATAATAAAGAAAACATATTTGAATCGTACATATTTATTGAAGGCTTTTATAAAAGTTACGAATGTGCTTTTCATTGACAAGGGTGTCGTGAAAAATGTTTACAAATGTCATGTAAAGAGTCATTATGTAGTAGTTGTATTACAAAGTAGAGGGCATATGCTCCACATGTTGAAGACAAGGGATGTTGATAGGCCAAAGCATTGGAAATCCATTTTCGTGAATGACGGTTCATGAAACGTGTAACATAATCACAGTTTGGTAAGGCCAATGAATCAAAGATTTCACCGCAATAGTTTTTATCAATAAATAAAACTTTCCAGTGTTTGCCGGGTGAGTGTGCTGTATCAGTATGCATGATAATGAATGAGGGTGGTTTTGGTAAAACTGTGGGCATATAATTAATGGAAAACACACCTCGAAATGCTGCAACAGTGCGTTCATCACCATGTTCTTGAACGACTCTCTCTAGCTCTGCATCAGATAACCAACTCATTAACTTGTATAAGAAGCGGAGACTTCACGTAGCCTGTTAATTCGAATGGTGGAATCGAACACAGCATAGATGAGTACATTGACTGTTTTCGTCAAATCTTTTTCAAAAAAGAATTCTAGTTTGAGACCCTTCGTGGCAGTGGCCGGACGATAAGAAGCACCTGCTTCATTGTTTGCTGTCAAATCAAATGCATAAAGCGTATAACCTTTAGCAAATTCATCATAGGTCATACCATTGGTGTCATCAGTATTCCAGTATTTAAATATCTCCATAGTATTTTGATATGAGCGAGAATAATGTCCATTAGCGAAGTCAGGGCAAAAAGGAGTACCAGGAATGCAATCAGTATCACGATGCAATCCGATTTGATTTAAACCATAGTGTTCAAAGTTGAGGGGATTCTTTGATATATTACCATTGTATGCATCATTTGCAATCAATCCCACAATGATCATTTTTGGTGATTGTATAGGAAACAAGCTATCTTTAAGAAGGCTCTTTTGCGCACGAGGAATGGTGAAACTATGGATCTCAGTATGATTTACATCATAAAGAGCATCATACTTCTTCAAACCCATCTCGTGACCATTAATCACCGAAGGATTCACTGTTATTC
Organism: Prostheceraeus crozeri; assembly: GCA_907163375.1. Classification (NCBI taxonomy): domain Eukaryota; kingdom Metazoa; phylum Platyhelminthes; order Polycladida; family Euryleptidae; genus Prostheceraeus; species Prostheceraeus crozeri. The sequence goes on from CAJQUW010014877.1 coordinate 393,356, forward strand.
GTCGCACATAAAGTCTGACACTTTCAAACACAATCTTAAATTCAGTCTTTGCTCCATAAGTATTCAATACAAATTTAGGATCGTTCAGTAAGAGATGAACTCGCATGTCTACTTTTGACATTAAGAAACGTGATTGACGGAAAAAGTCAAAACGGGAAAAGTATAGGGGACCATATAATTCACACACCCTACTTTCTGCAGTCCACTTTTCACGAGTGACAAATCCTTTGTTTTTGTCACTATCAAATTAACCAGCTTTATCTTTACACCAACCCATAACAGCTATGTGACTCTTTTGTGCTTGTGGTTGTAACTGCATGACTGTTGAAAAATAAGGTTTGTGCCGTCCTTATTTACTATTTTAAACTTAACATGTAGATTGATGTCATTTACATCGATGTACTCAGCATCATTTCCTGGTATTAAAAACTCAATGACATTACCGGAATCGATACTTGTCTGTGGATAACGAATGGATACATAATTTCTAATGATATCCGTCTGTATAGGTGTTCTATCAAATGAGCAAAGGGATGAGGTTTTGCATTCCATATTTAAAACAGTCCACGTCGTCTGCGTTTGCTAGGAGGTATACGAGATGCTCTTCGCTTACGTTTGCCTGAAGTAGAGAGTGGATTGATATGACTGATGACAGACCTGATACCAGCCTTACCGACATTCTTCAAACGCTGTATTCCATGACGCTTTAGCGATTCACGAATCGGCAATCTTCCTGAAAGCGCATCACTTGCTACATCTGCTGCTAATCCTACAGCTTCCTTTAAAGCTGATTTTCCCACATTTGCGATAGTGGGGAGCATCATACCTTTGACAGCACCCAATAGACTACCCCCTTTTTGACGTCTCGATCCAGCATAAACGGGAAAGCCAGCTCCATGACTAGCATAGGAGGGGGCAGAATAAAACGTAGCAGTTTGATCCATAGGTATTTATTTATTTATATTTACACAATTCATTACTTTGCTTAGGAACGTTGACTAACACGATAAAGGTCAGAACGACGAATTCAACTGTTCATCGAATTTGGATAGCCAGCCCATTTCACCAGGCTCCACTTTTCCCCTTGTCGCATTTGGTGACGAAGTATCTTTTCAACCATGTAGTCATCATCTTCTTTGGTGATGGCCGTTATCTCATGACGATAAAAACTCCCTTCAATCTCTTCACCATGATAATCACGAAGCTTGTAGGTAGTGGGCTTGAATTTCTTGTTATATTTCTTCCGTCCAATTGGGAAGATAGCCTTTCGCAAACACGCTTTTCACCTTGGAAATGCGAACTTTGTCACCAACCTGAATGTCACGTTTACCTTGTGATGGTTGCTGGCGTTTATCATTGATTTCACGGATTGTATCCACCATGTCTGGAGTTATGTCAGCAGGTTTGTGACCAATCATACGATGAACAGAATGATTGTAAGCGTGTACAGTATCTTGTAATACATCCGTCTACTTTTGTGTTACTTTTGCAGTGAAATAGCGCCATAGACGAGTTTTCAGTGTACGATTAATGCGTTCGACCAATATGCACTTTTCACACTAAACAGCTCAATGTTGTGTTCGCGAAATAAAGCATGCACATGTCTGTTTTCAAACTCTTTCCCTTGATCAGTCTGAATACGTGTGGGAATGCGTCCTTCACTGAAAATATTTTGGAAAGTCTCGGCCACTTCTTCACCACGCTTTGTCTTGAGTGGTTGAACCCAAGCATGACGAGAAAATAAGTCAATGACAGTTAGGAGAAAGCTATAGCCTTTATTCTTTTTAGCTAATAAAGAAACATCAGCCAAATCTGTTTGCCATTGTTCATCAAAATCATGAACGATATAAGAACGGGTAGGATAACGTTTTCGACCTTGTGTGTGCAATGTATATGCAGGTTGAGCTTTTAACCATCTCTTCACTTGTTTCTGTGAATAACCACTTGCTTGTGACAACTTTTTCACTGAAGCATAACCTGCATAATGCTTTGGGTTATAGTAAATTGATTTCAGATGTTCATCCATCGTCTATTAAGAGGGATCGTTTATTTGCCTCAAAGTATCAGTCTTTTTCTCCGCTAGGGTTTGCGTTTGTGTTTGAGACCTGCTTTTGCTACTTTTTTGAGCCGTCTTGTATAAATCACTTTTACAACATTTACTTAAGCAGTTCAATAACACATGAATGTTTGGCAACTCTGAACATGGGATGCAACATATCTTCTTCATATTAGAAGTCTGTGATAAAATCAAATGATGGATAGCGTGTTGAAGGTTTTGGTATGCGCTTCGGCAACTTCTCGTGTGTTTTCAAAGTTTGCTTGATTCTCTTTTTAGGTCTCTCTACACTTGGCAATTTTCTCTTCCTAGGTGTAGAATCATTTTCCATTTCCTGTAAGGTATCACGACTAAGAATTGCCTTTGGAACATTGAATTTTTTCATACTTTTTAAAAAGAACTCCCATCCTGTAGGTGTAAAGTGACGACGACGATCACGAACAGCATGATTAATTAAATCTTCCACTCTTGAGTCCCTAGTGACTCCACCATCATCACCTACCACTTCACCTCGTTGAGTGATTTTCAAGTTGGGTTCGAGACTTCGATATAAGCTCAGTGCGCGATTGCGATAGGGTTTGGGTGAACCAAGCGAAAGATCATTGCGAATTTTTTCTTTCAATTGTTTCATTTCTTCTAAGGTAGAACTCTGCTTTATCAGGCGATCATATGGATTTTTACTTTGTACAGATTCTTGTTCATATTGCTGATTAAGTTGTAACATTTGATTTGTCCAAGTTTGTTGAACACTCTGCATTGTAGTCAGATGTATATATTCTTGCTGTGGAATAGCAATCATGCGTTGAAACCACTCACAGCAATCTATATAGAATGCAAGTTCTCAAAGAGGAGATGATGCGTAAGCGATAATCCTCGCAGGACACTCTTGGTGAAGTCCAATAAAAAATAATAATTTGGTGGGTAATTCCATAGCCTCGCAAATACTTCAATTAAGGCTTTTGAGTCGAGATAGAAAATTCACTGGTGACTTTTATCGTGATTTTTTACTGATGGGTGTAGTATAAATCGTGGTTTATACATCGAGTCCGTGCACATCTTTGGGAAAAAGATTTTGCATAATAAAAATGATAAAGCATGGTTTGTGATGAGCAGCCTTGTAAGAAACATAGTCAGTTTTCTTGTGAGTTAGTTTTCTTACTTAAGTCAATCATCAAGAATGATAATCACATATGGTTAGTGGCTTGAATGCTGATAATCCCCGGTTGAACCAAGAAACCCTTCACCACCACCGCACACCAATTTTACTGCAGATAAATATAATATGCAACACCAACAACGCGATACGGTATGCAGTCCAAAATCACATTACGACGCTCCAACAATTGCAGTGTTAAATGTGTCTTCCCACTAGCGTTAAATGTGAGGGTATAGTGCGATTACAGCGTAAACGGAAATCCATGTTGATTTTGATGAAAAGTCATACCATTTAACTTAGTATCTATCCATTAATGGCTTTATTCGCGAGAGCACCAGCTAATCCTCCCAAAGCAGGACCGGCAGTTGCCATGATGATAGGCGCTAAAAGTGGTAAGAAGCCACTGCGCTGTGATAATAGTTTGCGTTTTGTAGGAATTGATGTTTTTGGATTGCTCAAGGTGTGAAGAACTTTACCATGCCTGGCAATTGCATTGGCCTTTTTGCTATTTAATGTCATATAACGCACATTTCGTATTTCCGCGCACATTTTGCGAATGAAGGTATTGTCTGCCAGCTTCATTGCCTCACATCGATAAGATGGTTTTAATTCTAATAAGCGACGAAGTGAGACAAAATTTTTTGTTTGCATTTGATTGACACATTTGTCTGCGCGAACGGTGAGATGAACGACGTCTAGCCATTTTTACAGGTGGATGTTAGAGTGTTCATTGCTTAAACACGACAGCAGCGTCGAAACATCACCGACGTAAACGCAATGAAATAGAGGAAGACATTGAGTACAGCACTAGTAAAAAGCAATACACTAGAACAGCCACAGTACCAGTGGGATAGTCAGAGCAGATACATGTGTGGGTAGCTCTAATGTATCATTCAGTGAGGTACTATAGTTCAATGGAAACAGTTCAGCTGTGTCGTTTGCTGATATGTTATGAGCCAGACATGAACAATCTGTTTGTACGATGATGCTTGTAAAGTTTAATGCCTTTGCATCAATTGTGCTTAAGTGGAAAAGGCTTCCCATAAGCAACGTGTAGAATACATAACTCCAAGCAAGGTAATGAAAGAAGACCATGATGTAACAGTGATGAAAGTGTATTCGTAAACTGCTTTGGTTTACAATTATAAGATAGCATATAGTCAACATCTTCACAGTTTGCGTGAATGATGATAGCACTACTCAAACGATATATCATCTCTCTACAATCAGTGGATGATAATAGGTTTTCCAACACAAGAATCCACTGCCTTGTATAATAATGCTTTCTCTTTTCTATGAGACGGTGATACAGTGGTGTCATGGTCATAGATGACTGTTCTAAAATCGACAAGGATTGCATCAAAATCATTTATATACAGTGACTGTTGAAATTATTTCTTGATCACAGATGGGACACAACATAGTTTTCAAAGGTAGAACACGTAGAACACATAACAGTATGATAACATGGTAAAAAGAGAAGGGACCGTTCCCCTTTGAAACACTCAACGCAGTTCCGTTCACATAATAATTTAAACGTCTCTTCCAATTTCTTTCTGAAGTCACTTTTATTGGTAGAGCTACTTCACAAATCAGTTGCAAATGTCACTTTTTTCTTTTTCACTCCAGATCGCACCAATTTCATCCTCCAATTTTCACTATCATTACATTGCAGCATGGAAAAATCCTCTATCCATCTTCGATCCAAATGATGATTCATAGCATGCTCATCTAGATCCATTAGTCTTTCAACTAAAGCGCCAGCTTTAATATTTTCATTTACATTTGTAACACTTTCTATAGCCTTCAACGAATAACCAAGCTCTCTTGCTACAAACCATGAAGTTGGGAAACGAATGCAACTTTTCATCTTCAAATAATTTCAAATGATGATGAGTGTCAGGAATGGACACTCAGTTGAATATGCTTGATATGACTTGTACACCTTTGACAGTATTGATGACTCAGTGCAATCTAATACTTTACTTTCACAAACGTGTGTCACGGTAAAACTATTTGACTACACTAAACTTTGCTTTTGCAAACCATGATATGCTTTCTGACTGCGTTCACAAGAGCTTGTTAACTAGCGAAGAGAGAAATGAGCTTGTGGTTGCGTGTGGCGCATGAATGTCCTTTCCAATTCATTCCATTTCATTTAGCCTCGGTGATAGAGGCAAGCAGAACTCATGGTTCATTCTCGCATGTATGGCCAACTATCGGGAGACACGTGCAATGGAGATGTTTTAAAGTAACCTTCGACAGATGGCTAAATGTCACCCTGGCGGTCAGAGCACTACGTCGAGATGATAGGGCAACCACTTGCAAACATGATGCAGAGAGGTTTGTTTAACAAGGATTACAATTGCCGAATATCCCATGCGGTACTCTTCGCTGCGGATTTCATCGCCGCCCAAAAGGGACGCCCGTCGATAGGAAGTATTACACCGAAAATCTCCGTGACTTGCACCGTCAATGACTTGATAGCCAGACATGAAAACCGGTGGAGTTATTTACAAGAGGTTGGTAAGTCGTTACCTTGACCAGCTTGAAAGCAAGCCGTAGAGAGGGATAGCAAGCCGTGATTTACAAGCGTTTTGCAATGGAGATGTTTAGGTGCCACCCATGACAAGATAGCTAAGACTCAACCGATTGGCGTTCAAAGTGCTACGTTGAGAACTGCGTCAAATGCCCAACATGAGTTGCCCCAGAGGTTTCGGTCTAAAATATGACACACTCCCTTGCCACACTTATCACTACGGCATCATCCGCCGTCCCGAAGGAACACCCTATCATTGGAATATTACAGCAAAGCTCTCCGTGCCATGCTCGCTTTCAGTGAAAAGCCGCTTGTATCATGTAAAGACTGGCTCGCACACACTTATACATGCCTTCATTGACTTCAGCAGGGTCGAAAACCCAGAAAACTCCAAAAATAATGAATTTAAATTTTTCAACTTTTTAGCACTACTTATGAAATTTTATAAGTAGTGTGTAAACATAGGTCTGATCAATAGCGATCGAACCTTTTTTGAATCAAGTCAAAAGGACTTGTAGAAGCAAAGTTACAAGCCTTTAAAGTATTGGAGTCTTTTATGGCCTGGAGACTAAGGCCATCTCCTGGCTAACCTTTAAGTCTGACGCCTTGGAATTTAATTATATTATTCTTTCGGTGATGGGCAAGAATCTTAAAGTCACTCTCACATCTCAACGAACGAACGTAGAGACACGCCGTTTCGTCCACTGCATTTGTGTCACTGTTAGCTTTCAAACGACTTATTTGCACGACTTTCTACGATCTCTAGAACCAAAGTTGGAAGTCTCGTCCAGAGGGGGGGGTCAGCACTTTTTCTCTCCGATTGAGCTGGAAACAACCTCCCTAACCCAAAATTTCACGTAGACTCCGAATCTGTCCTCCGTTTTCCCATCCGAGCACTCCTTCATGCCGAAAAACGGACTTTCTCATCCCAAAACGTCCAAAACCCACCTTTTTCTAACTCTGGCGGTCCTAGATTCCTACCCTTGCTGCCTTCCTTCCTTCCAGAGGGGGGAAAGGGGGGTATGGAACGCTTTCCTCCTCACGGACCCATTCTCCCCAACACATCCTTGGCCACCTCCTTCCTTCCTTCCAGAGGGGGGGGTCGTCCCAAAAATTTTTTCTCTCCGATTGAGCTGGAAACAACCTCCCTAACCCAAAATTTTACGTAGACTCCGAATCTGTCCTCCGTTTTCCCATCCGAGCACTCCTTCATGACGAAAAACGGCCTTTCTCATCCCAAAACGACCAAAACCCACCTTTTCTAACTATTGCAGTTTTCAGAGATTCCTACCCTTGCCTCACAGGTGAGTTCCTCCTTCCTTCCTTCCTTCCAGAGGGGGGGTAGGGAACGCTTTCCTCCTCTCGGACCCATCCTTCCATCATATCCTTGGCGATCTCCCTCACCTTACTTCCTTTCTTCCAGAGGGGGGGGTGGTCGGCATTTCACATTTTGCACTTGATTTTGTCAGGGAATCACTACTCCTGATGGACATGACACCATAAGAGGTAGCAAAAAACAAATATTCATGTCATTTATATGTCCTACATGGTGAATTTGGTATACTTCATATAGAGCGACCTTTTATGTTATAGCCATTCATCAAAATGAATCAAAGTTCTCAATCGATATAAATAATTGAGCACTGTAATTGTTTTATGTGGTTCTTGATGAATATTTGCTTTTTTCATTATTTCAGTCTTGAAAGGCTGAAACAACTCGTAGTTGGTATCCATTAGATTTTTGAGATATCAAATCTTTCAAGTTTTTGAGATTGTATTAATGTTTAGATATCTATATGCAATAATTCCATTTTCGATATAGGAAATGTCAGGATTTTTCTTAAATTTTCTCCAGTAGATTGATTGTTGGACAACATGATAAGCTCACCAGTTTTCCACCCTCGTTTAGTCGTCACTAATCCATCATCACTTGGCGTGAGATGTTGGCGGAAACAAGACGAAATCGAATTCGTAGAAACCACACTTGTAAGCTTTCTTTTTATTATTCTGAAATTGATGATAAAATTTGATAATATTACTCATTAATCAATGAATTAGTAAGCTGTTTTGTATCAAGTGAAAGCGCTCACAGTTGCAGAGTTCTGTTTAATTACATCTTAATTAATAATCTTTGTCAGTGAAAACTGGCTATTCAGTAATGCTCACTTGCTGACTCAATGTTCTGAATTCTTAGGAAAAACTCTACCACACTAATTTGAGTAGCAGAAGAAAAGTTGTTGAAGTTTCTTCTTATGTAGAAAGCACTGATGTCCAAAACTTCAATGGTTTTCTGAAGATATTTACCATCAATGTATGAGTTTCCATTCTCTCATCATTAATTAGTCCATCTGCTTGTCTTTTTTGTAATGGGCGAAGTTTCTGGAATTAATGATCAGAATCGATTCTGTTCCTGTGCGAAAGCCTTTGTTCCGACGGTGTTCTCCTTCACCAAATGATCATCTCTATAAATCGCTTTGCTCAATAATTCCAAGATCTGTCTAAATGATTTCAACGAGTCAACAAGGACGACGTTGCATTGATTTTAGTCCGGTCAGTCTAATAATTCTTAGCATGTTTTGTTGTTTCATTTTACTTAAACGTATGCTGAAATTATCAGACATGTGACGGGAAAGAAACAAATTGGAGGTTATTAACTTTGAATGAACTTTGTTATAATTGTGAGTATTATGTTTTGGATGGCACTGTTTGTAAATGAAGAATTATGGAATTATCATGTCCAGCTTGAACGAATGTGCGAATATGCCTTGGCCATGTGACATTTTATGATCAAATATTTGAAAAAATCAGGTAGAATGAAATTGATGGAAATGAATCGATTAATTGGGGATGAAACTACATCCCAGCATCAGAGTTGAGAACGTTGTAACAGTAATTTAGTTATATATTTCGGAATGCGCATACATTTCTGTACGGGAGACGTATGTGCAAGCATAGACCATTCACGCACCTTTTACTCAGTATCAGAATGGGAAACCCATCATTGCATCACTGATGTTCTCCTATCACCTAGTCCCGCAAAATCTCGGTATTATCCGTCATTTTACTCGCTGTAATATGGCATTGCTTGAAAATATTTTCTCCCTCACTGGTGACTTCTTAGGTTGCCCATCCGAAAAAGCTAGCAAGAGATCGAAAAGCCAATAACATAATCACTGTGTCACGGATATGACAGATATGCAATTTTCACCACAGTTGTGCATTGATGGAAGTGTAACAGCTATTTTGTTGAAGAAAGCAGCGCAGTTTTCCTTTAGTCTACTTGGGGTGTTAAGCCTCGGTTTGTTTTCGAAAAAAAATGATGAAAGACTTCCCAAGTAAAAACCGATATCGCTAAACAAAGAAGCAGGTAGAGTCGATAGCTAGGATTTTTTATTTCTCTCAATCAATGCAGCAATGCTGGAGCATAAATCTTGAATTTATGAAACCTGTCAAAGCAAATCGAAAATTTCAGTTATAAATCCGATCAAACACTCTTCGATATCTGTATCTCATACTGAGGTGAAAGTTTTGTGTCTCTCGGTCAGAACTGGTGATGAAAGAATTCTATGGACGTGTGGCCTCTGGGTGACCTCACGATTTTGAAATAATCGCTCACTCAACAATCATCGAGTTGACGTGCAGAATTGGCCGAACACGAAGCTGCAACCACGGGCAAATATTTTCTCTATCACACACCGGATCTGCTGATTTAAAACTCCTCATTCATTTGTCGGCGTCTTCAAAGTCCAAAATGATGAGTTCTTGTTGGACGAATGATGGCCGTCTAATCTTCATAACGAAGAGCGATGCTGTTCTTTGCTAATTCCCAACTGTGTTGAGTCATTAGAAAAAGAGTAATCCCGTCCAGCTTCAAAATATATGGCATGACGTTCCGCTGAGTTTCGACGAACTTTTTGATGAGAAGAATGATAAATTGGAAGCAAAACGTAACTCAAGATGACTCAAACCAGAATGCACGGTTCACAATATTTCTGCACTGACAGAAAGCTCTTTGAAGAACATGAATAATTAGACCTACTGTGGGGATGACTTTTGTATCCTCATTTGGCCCCTGTCAATTGAATTATGGCTTCCCTGTGAGGATTTTCCCCATTGGCATTACTGTTTAGATTTTCTGCCTGGAAATCCATCCATATCACAAATCATTGATCCCAGCCTTTAATACGCTTAAAAGAAAAGATGGGCTATACAAAATGTTGTTTTTATTCCCCTTTGTCAGTTGTCTTCAGCGATTTTTCTATCACATGCTTGTACCGTGTACATGCAATCAGTATACAATAGATGTCGCTGGAATGCCCTCATTCATCGTCCCGTGCTGAAGCTGCTAAAGAACGGAAAGAACTCACACAAAAAATAAGGGTAGGCAACTGAAGAGCCTCTTGCTCAATGCTTAAGTTGCATTAATGCACAGATTTTCGAGGTCTGTCTCTTCGTTCAGGTGCATTTACATAGAATGCAGCATCAGCTAAGTTAAACTGCCTTGGCGTCTGGGCGCCTTGGGAACAAGTCATTTTCGTCATTATACTGGAATACGTTTCCTCTAAGACACATATATATCGGGACTTGAAATCATGGACTATTTGAAATTTGTCTCATTCTGTTAGAGATTGCTCCTAGGCTTATTTAAGACGCACCACACGTGAATTTGTTTATTTTATCTATATTTCTTCAGAAGTGATACTCGGTGTATGCTGTCTTTCGACTAAAAATACGGTACCATCTAAAATACAAACACAGGAAATATTGTGATGTACAGTAAATAGCTCTGAGTCATAAAGCAGTTCATCTAAAATCTGCGGAGGCGATTGCACATCAAATGATATGCCAAGGCTATCACTGCGTGTCATCGACTCCTGTTTACAATAAATTATCTTCTGTGTACAACATGTGTTGCTGGTGTCCTCTGACCCTGTTTCCTGAATCACAGAATAACATTTTTAACGATAGATGTACGGAAAATGCATCCAAAGATGACATGAAGATGCTAGCTAGTGAACTCCTTTTAAAATGCCGACTTTTATCTTAACTGATCTCTTTTTCAGTTGCTGTACTGCTCGTATGATGTCTTGTTTATTGTCTAAGTTTTTCTTTTGCGCATTGATAGTTGATAAGTAGTTGATAAGAAATAGCATGTAGCATTTCTTCTAAACTATATCAAATATTTGAACACCGTTGAACGATTTTTGTTCGCTTTCGATTGAACAAATTTCAATGATGGTCGATAGTCTTCGCAGCTGCTGTTATATTCATAAGAAGCAATAGCACGATGAAGATGTTAGCATAATATTGAGGAGAATGCTGCAATCACACCGAAGTGTTAACACGAGGACAGACAGAATAATTGATAGATAGCAATACTGGACGAAGTAATGCAACTGACTCTCAAAAAGGGAAGCAGTCGAAGACTTTGTTTGAAATATGAATCTCGTTGAAGATTAAAGATAGTCAACTGCTGTAACATGTTCCATTTCAAAATGATATCAATTTTGCACTTGGGAAATATTAATTTCGGAGATGAACAAATATATAGCATTCGAAGAAAATGTTTGCAATATCGGATATTGATGCATTTGAAAAATTCCTTGCTTTGAAATTATTTCAATCTTCAAATTATCTGTCATTGAAGAGCAGTAACAAATGGTAGCGTTGCAAATGGTATCGAATGGATGCATCCATTAAATACTGAAAACTAATCTCGATGTCAATCCATGATATGGTCGAATCAATTGTATTCTGCCACATAGAATATGCAGAAATGTATCTTTCACATGTTGAGCGGTTAATCATTATTATGATACTTAAATGAAGGATGATCAGTCTGAATTCAAGTCTAAATGATATTCAACCTCCTCGAACGCGGACATCAATTTGCACACAAAAAAGTAAAAATTGTCACAATTGAGGAATGCCTCTGATGCAAAAAGGTTAAATCCGAAGATCAAGAGGGAAAGTTTATGTCTCTATCTACAACGACAAGAAAGCGAAACCACCCCTAATGCGAAATTCCAAGCGCACAAATTTCTCGACTTCCTTCAGAGATACTTTTTCGACAGTAGTAGAACTGTCAAATCTGAGGAATTCGAACTTAATGAGCTGTCAGCCACACACGGTTGCAATTCTCGGAAAATACTATCACTGTCATAAAGAGGAAGCGAGAAAATGAGGTATTAAAGTCATATATTAAATACTTTGATAAACTAAAGTATAGATCAATCTTTGTGTTTGGGAAGAGTTGAAAGATGTCAATTCTTGTGTTTTGATACTATTGATCATCACAGTGCAGTGTCAATCATCGGACAGGAATTCCTAATAAATGTATGCAACTTTTCATTCGTAAAATCCATTTTCGAAACTGATTAATAGACAGCGACAATTTAGGTGAATCACCTAAAATGATTTTTTTACCTAAATTCAGGATTTTTTGTAAAAAACCCTAAATCACCTAAATATTGTCATTACGACAAAACTTGCCATTTGATTAACTAATCTACTCACGTTGGAAAACATTGAGAAAATCGTGGTAACGAATTACTTACGTAATCGGAATAATGAAGACATTGATGAGTGATTCTCAGCAGTGTCACATGTTTCTGGTCGTAGTCTTTTATATACATTAATAAAGTTTATATTGTATTTGAAATACGAGTAATTTTGATCTGTTTCACACATGCACAATTGTACAGTTGTGAAAATATGCCTTGGCTCGACATTTGATAAGATATTAAAAAAATTTTTTGGTGGAGCCAAGTTTCTGGTGGTAGGTCTGAAATAACTTCTATTTCATTTAATCTTACGACCGATGTGACCAAGGATATCTTCAGGTTGAAGATAATCTTGGTAATAAGGTTGAGATATATCGTAAGATTAAATTTAAAAAAATAGAAGTTATTTCAGACCTACCACCAGAAACTTGGCTTTCCCAAAAATTTTTTTTGATATCTTATCAATTGTACGATTGAATTGTAAATACACAATATGAAACATACATAGGCCTACTTAGTTGTTAATGCTTGATCTGTGCGGTTGTTATAACTTGAAATAGAATCGTTCCGAATTGTGATTAAATCTAGGACTTGCTTGTCATTATCTTTTCTCAAAAATTTTTTTTTAAACTTATGCGTAGATTATTGTCGCGGTGTTTGTTTATTGGTCGATTAAACAAGTCGATTATTGGTTGTGAATTCTCGTTTTCAATCGAACAGAGATGGCTTGCCTCACAGCAGCGTACACCACATTTCATTTTTTTCTTGCTATTGCCCAACAACCAGCGAACTTTAGAATCGTGCCACTGAATTTAATTACAGCTACTGTAATTACCGTGGTCTCCTGGCACAGTGGTTAAGTGCCTGGTCTAGCGATCTTTTGGTCCAGAGGTCGAGCCCCGAAGGTGTCATTGGAAGTCGGCAGGAAGGGCATCCGGACTAAAAATACTACAACGCTCCACATGTCTGACTATGTCAGCACCGTCCAAGCCCCAAGTATAGGGAGTAGTGACGTGAAAGCTTCATTTTTTTTCCAGTTACTGTAATGCTGTACAAAACTCATTGAGACCGCTCATTTTCTTAGAGTGCAATTGCTGCCAGAAGTTGGCAACGTAAGCCTAACTTTACTTTACTTTCTCGTTTTTCGTCACTTCCTCCCCATTCCACCAAGGTTGGACGTTGTTGCGATGACTCTCCTTCTGCGATGTTCCTTGACCTTCAAACATACCAGGTCCTCTTCGACACAGGCATGCCATGTCTTCTTCGGTCTTCCTGGTCAACTCAGGTAGGTCACATTTTCTTGCCACTTCGTCACTTGGCACCTTCTCCTTCAGCTTGACATGTGCCATACAACGCAACATTCGTCTGTCAACGCCTCTTAGCTGCTCCTGAGTCAGGGGCCATGTTTTCGCTCCATACATTAGGACCGATCTTACACACGGCTGGTATACGTCTGCCCTGCACCTTAACGGAATGCCCTTGTTAGTCAGCAGGCTGATTATCTCCCTCCGCTTCTTCCAGGCGGTTGCAATGCGAGTTCTGACTGCCGTTTTCATTCCGACTTCCGTTTTGAGGACATCCCCAAGGTAGCGAAATTCTTAGAATTCTTTGATGGACATGCCATTGATTTCCTGGGAGTGGTCGTCGTCTGGCCACACAAGCACCTTAGACAACGTAAACTTTGCTCTCCTTTGAGTGTACGGATTCCAGAACACTTCTTATGGCCCCACATCTTGCACGAACCACAAAGGGTGGAGTTCACACCGGCGCCCTCCATTGAGCAACTACAGGGCCACTTTCCTGACTTCGATTGCTCTTTCAAGCTGTTCATGGTGACAAGAACTTTTGTCGTTGCTCATCCCCCCGTCAGAGATGAACTTTGATTTTATCCTTTCATAACTTGAAATAAATTGTCATGATCTGCTGTCTGCTTACTTACTGACTCTTCGCTTAATGTCAATCTAACCGCAGGTTTGAAGGTGTGACATTTGGGATTCCAATGTCAATGTGTCGATTCCAGTTTACGTGGTGTGCCTTTCTCACACCGTTCGGTCTTGCTCAGGCTTCAGGTGTGGGAGCTCCACATCACTAAGTCACAAGATTATTCAACTGATTTTATCATAACTTCGACATATTTGTAAGCATATCTATAAGGAAGTTGATATTCTTTTTAGCCATTCTTGAATAATTCTGAGATATCGAAATGGAGAGAGATGCATGGTTACATGCACTATATCACTCGTACCATACAATACATATTTCAAGTCAAAAAAGTTGCAACACAATTAAAATTTTTTGTCAGTTCAGTTGTTTCATCATAGCTAGCTCTAAGACTGTGATTTGGAAAATTCTATAGTGCTGAAGATATAATGCCTGCAAGAAATAATTATATCAAACCGACTGAGTATTTGTCGGTTTGGTATCATGCCATAGTTAAAAAAAACGTGGCTGCATATTATACCTTTTAACTCTTCTGCCGATCAAATTTCATCTAATGAACACGCCAATTGTTGAATTCAATCTCGATAAACACCACTTTCGCAAAAATGACTGATATTCAGCGTAATTCACGCTAGCCAGATAGAACGTTTTGATAATAGCTGCCCTCGATTAGTAAGAACAGCCAAGCAAGACAGTTTTTGTAGTAGCCACGGCTACCATTCGAAGAAATGCGACAATGAACTTTTTTAAATTGTATATTTTTAATTATTTTTTTAATTGTCAGATTTTAGATGTTGAAAGTAATAAAGAAAACGGCTCCCAGTGTTTCGAGTTTTCGAAACTGCTTATCGAGGAACGATAGGCGCGTTATACATCATGTATATATCGCAATTGCTGTATAAAAAAATCATTGGGAGCTTAACGTAAACATCATCGCAAGACCAAAACAATGGAAAGTTAAGGAGATATGTTCGACTGTGAGAATGAAAACCGAGATGGAATAGCAACTCCCCTCCGGCAAATGAGGTTTTAGCCGAATTATGAAGCGTCTTCGACGTCCTGCGTCTTTTGCAGGTGGAGTTAAATAGACGGTCAGTTGATCTTATCTGTTTAGAGATAATGCAACTTCTAACTTATTCGAATGATTCAGAAACTCTCTCATGATCAGTTATGTTTACATGGATTCGAAAGTGAATTATTTGTGTCTTTTAAATGAAGAGACAATGTTACAAATTCATTAATGTATTAAATTCTTCCAATATGACAACTACAGAGGTCTCATTCGGCAAAAAATCAGAAAAAACAAGAAGACTGCAACATAAAAATTTATTTCACTCTTACTCTTACTCCTCTTTTATTTTCTCTTCCCATGTTTGAGGGTTGGACAGGGGGTTGTGTCGGTTGTCGGGATGGATGCGCCTTCTCCATTCTGTCCGGTATTGCGTCGATTGAGGGTCCAGATGCAGGAGCTCAAAATCTCTCTTGACATTGTGCCACCATCTCTTCCTCTGTCCACCTCTGATGATCGGTCCCGTCACTTCGTAATTAAAGATTAATTAAAGCCACTTCCAGTCCGGCATCCGTTGAAGGTGACCAAACCAGGCAAGCGATCATCAGCGGATCACTTTTTATGGCCCATGTCTGCGACACATGCAGCAAGACACTCCTGATACAGGCATTGTATACTTGACCCCTGTGCTTCAGTGAGATTGTTGGTAAGGATAGGCAAAAAGTCGTGGAAATTCTTCCAGTCGATTCTTACACGAGCTGTTATAGCCTCACAACAACCTCCAGAATTACATAGTCTATCGCCCAGGTAGCTGAAGCCCTCAACCACTTTAATAGAGTCTTCACCAATTACAATCTCACTGACCATTGTTTGAGACACGGGAAGCTCTCTCCTACATCGCCGGCACTTGAAATTTGGGTCTTCCCGTGTAGCGGCCAAATTGTTGCACCTCTTGTGAATCCACAACGCACAGTCTGAGCACTTGATTGCGTTCCGCCCAACTCCCTTCCTGCACACAGCACGTGGAAACTTTCCCTCGTCCTTTTGTAGGGCTTGGGAACCTCGACTGATGAGCACTTTGATCCTGCCGACGTTGACTCGCATTTCATCATAAATGCATTAATCATAAGTGATTCCATCAGAAATGTATTTCATGCCGGTTTCCGTGCGTCATACACTCACCATCATCTGCGACAACAACAAAGAACAATGAATGTGCTTTTTTATACATGAATTACATGAACAGATGATGAAATAATGATACAGATGAGTAAAATGCCAACATTTATAATAAAATATTGGTTCTGACTTTAAATTGCTGCTTATTAGCATTTTTGGGTATAAATATGATTAGAAGTGTTTCTGCAGTTATTGTATGGCCTGTTTGTA
The DNA here is from genome assembly GCA_907163375.1 of Prostheceraeus crozeri. Classification (NCBI taxonomy): domain Eukaryota; kingdom Metazoa; phylum Platyhelminthes; order Polycladida; family Euryleptidae; genus Prostheceraeus; species Prostheceraeus crozeri. Next base: position 409,949 of record CAJQUW010014877.1, read on the forward strand.
ATAATATTATAAAGTTTTTTTTCTGTTGATATGTGTTAATGCAATGATACTTCTTATGGTGGTCTGCATTTTTAGGTGCTACTTTGCATGTACATAAATGTCTGCAAGTTCTCCGATGTAACATTCTTGGCAATGTTCATAGTCATATTGATAAACCAGGGAAGAGCGCCTGTTAAATGGAATTTAATTCTCGTATTGCAAATGTTTCGTGTTTATTAGTAGTGTAGGACTTTGTTGTGTTCTGAATGCAATGCGACCAAACGTGACGGATCGGGTAAACAGCTAACAATCGTTGTCTTCGAGTCAACCAACGCGGAATCTCAAACTGGGTGACCATGTCCTTGCACGGGACTATCGAGGATCCAATAAATCGGCTGCTGGTATAATCACTCGAGTCGGAGGCTCTAGGACTTTCGAGTTGACCATGACAGGCGGTTTCGGTGAATGCGACATCTCGATTAATTGCGGAGAACTCAGAGGACGGGTGATCGATCGATGAGTCAATGCCCTGTCAATGCTGAAGAAGATTTCAGATCTCAGTTGCAGGATTCGCCACCGGATTCAGGACCAAGGAGCTCAAGTCGCATTTCAAGGCGTTCGGAAAGGCTGTACTACTCGTCCCTGTAGGATGGAAGAAAGTTGTGTTCTAGACTTGCAATTGCTGGAACGTGATTGGAAGTCCAGTCAGCCAATTCGGCATTCAGTAACTTTATTATCTCTCTCTTATGGTTAGATTGCTGGCTTCTGTTCATTTACGTTCCGTACCATATTAAATGCCAGCCGCTTAATGCAATTTGTCCTGTCTCTCAATACGTTGTTCTCGATACATGACAGCTTTTTTTATTTTGGATTCTTTCAATACTCTATTTATGCTTCGAATTTTCTTTATTCTTTTATGCGATTCTTCAACATAATGTAATTTCCAGAAAATAGTAACTCTATCTTAGTCTGAATCCTCAATTGTTCTTACTTTTTCACATTCTTTAAATATATTTTGAATGTAATTTCTGTTGTGGCCATTTTTCTCAAATATGCGATGAACTAACTGTTTGTTTACATCACGTTTTCGAAGTTGCTAATTTTTGGGAGCGGACATAGAGGGCCTTGATAGCATTCCTTTTGCAGCTTTTAATTTTTTAAATGCGGTGCACTCCGGATAAACGGGACAGTTTGGGAGCGAGATTCCTCTCCCGCTTATCCGAAGTTCCCTCTTTAGCGGAGCAACAATGCTCGAGCTCATGAATACTCGAGCTTGAATACCTACAGTACTATGTGAATTAAATTTTCGTCATTATATTGATAGTAACGCTGGTACATGGGCTTACAGGCTCCCAATACCATCCCATTTTGGGGTTTGAGACAGAAAGGCATCTGTGTATATTGAATTTATTCTGAATATGAAAACAATCTACTACATGTATTTGTTAGAAATAGTTGTAGTTGTAAAAACACGGAACAATAGTTGAACCTTATTGGTCAGTAGGGAAGGGAAATCAAACTTTATCTAAAAAGAAAGTAATAATAAAAAGTATAATATAATATATATATATATAATATAATATATACAATAAAAAAAATAATAAAAGTCAACTGCTTTTTGTCTTTCGCTACTCGGGGGATTTCAGAAGCTCTGATGAGCTTAGCCTTCTCACGAGAGGGAACGCGTGTTGACTCGTTGACACACAGCGCTGTGAACTGGTGTACGAGTATAAATGAATTCTTAGGAATTCTGCATAAATATATGAGCAGCAACTGCTTGTAAAAAAAAACAGATGGATTGGACTGCTTCTCAGTGACCAAAAGTAAAACGAAGATTCAATTATAAAATCGCTTTCCTTCTCATCCAATGCGACCGTGTCTTGAAGCAGGGATGATTCTTTGTCACGCTGCACTGCCACAGTGCATAAGAACAACAAGTGGCAAGAACACAAATGCGGTTTCGGTTGAAGCATTAACGAAAATGACTTAATACAGAGGTTCAGATCCAGTAAGACAAAAAAAAACTGAATTATTAGAAAAACAAAATCTCCGGTTTGAGCGGAGTGACTTTCGAAGACTCTCCCTCATAACCGGAGGGTTTTACATGTGTTGGAAATGTTTCTTGATTTTCCTCCGCTTATCCGGAGTGCACTGTATTGTCATTTTGTCCGTCTGTATCATTATTTCATCGTCATCCGTTCATGCAATTCATGTACAAAAATGCACATTCACTGTTCTCTGTTGAAAGGAAATGTCTCCTATTTGACAATATTTGATTTTTGGGTAAGGAGGCAGACTGGTCGTAGTCGATATACACTTACATGGCGCTAGTTTGTTTGTGTTTTCAGTCACCTGACGATGGCCAGCGTAACTGGTCGCAAGCTCAGTGTATACTGACTACGACCAGTCTGTTTCCTTTCCCAAAGATCGAATATTGTTCTGTATAGTTATCATGGTACAAGTATGACGTACTCAAACCGTTGTGAAATGCATTTGTGATGAAAAATTGCAATAGTGGCAAAAGACTAACAGCAATAACAGCAAAAGAGTAAAGAAAATGTATCCAGGATTTCGAACAGCATAAGAAGTCAAGTGGATGCATTGTTGATTGTGCAATAAACCAATAAACTTCTTTGCAAAATCAAAATTTACAGATAATTTATCCACATACTTTCATCTCAATCACCATTTACTTATCTTCCGAATCTACCATTAGCAAACATCGATTTATATTCAAATCAAGGCGCCACTGAGATTAATCTTTTATTACTTTCGAAACTTTCACCTACCTCATAATGAACATAAACATAATCTTAAATAATAGTGGTGTCAGTGCCTTGGAAACCCTAAAATCGCCCGTGAAGTTTTTGAACATGGAAGGCAGTTGATAGAATTTAAATAATAAGAACAAATGTAGTCTCCTTTCCAAAAAGTAGCGATTTTCCGCTACCTCAGTTCGCGTGGCGACCGTAATTTTATTTGAAGACGGTAATGGCATGTCGCTGATGAATTATAAAGCATACATTGCTCTGACATTGAGCCGTTTCAATGCGAATATTCCACTCGCCAAGGACATCAACGCAACCATCTTCAATGTGGCAATATACCTAATTACCCCTAATAATTATTGCGTTTATATTACATACTCATACGTCTTTCCTTCTCTATCGGCGCAGATCATTATTAAGGAAAATCATCAATCTATTGGCCTAAATAAAGGAATTATGGATTCAACGCATAGACTGTCTTCGGCGCTAATCGTCAGAACCAGCTGACTTGGCGCATATGGGCGATTCTAGCTACACAACTGCTTAACAAGCAAGAAATTCGCTCTCTTTCACACTCTTCTACTGCACTTCCTGTCCTTCCCACTTTATTTTAACCTTCACATCAATCTTCGTTTCCCAGTATTAACGCTATTGTTTCAATTTCGAGCGGCCTACAAACTTTGTCCTTTCCCTCATTTGTCAATGTAGGGATATCATATCCCTCGCTTCCTCTTCGCTATTGTTTCTTTCGCATCATGTCATGGTAGAAGACCTGAGTTGAGACAGCGGAATCCTCACAAAGCTTCATACTTGGTGGTGGTCGAATGATATCATATCACGTGAGGAAGACACTAGATATTGTTCGGAGTACAATTGAATCTGAGAGATGAAAGTTTTGTCATAAATTTTCTCCGAATTCAGCTGACCTCATATCGTTTTTCTGATATGATAAACATATACATGATATTCCTAGGTTCAGTTAATTTATTGCATTAATCGCGAATTCATTATTTCGAATGTAATTCACAGTGAAACCCATGTATAAATGATGTCAGCAACAAGGCTGAGCAAACGAATTTTCAAACATATTTAGATTCTCATCAAACAGTGGTATAAGAGTTCAACACAATACCAACCATCGGAAGATAACAACACATTCTTACGTCGATCAGTTCACTATACAATTCAATCAATTAATTGCTTGCCCATTTCGTCTATAAACTCTAGTAAATCTGAATTTTCATTTACAAAAATTGACTAGGTGGTTGCGATGTTGTATCAAAACTACCGAGTCAACTGTTTTATGACTTACTTGCTACAAGCACGATGCATCCCAATGTTTCCAGAATTTTTGTTAAAAGGACCACTCCAGAAGGAGTATAGAAAATATGCAATCGAATTTAAGCTTGGTGCGTCTCGAATAATAAAACCTAGGAGAAATCTGTTGCAGAGCAAAAGACACTCGAAATTGTCTGATTATTTGGATTCAAATTCTTTGTAAAATCATTTCAATTTAATTTCTTTGTGTCACATTGAATATTTGAAACAGCATTATCATTTGAAAAATGTGTAGATATAATTCATGCCAATTTACAAATTCAACAGATTGGCTTTGGAGATACTTCATTTACACTAAGTCATTTAATCAATCAGTAATTCTGCATGAATCAAAATATTGAATGCGGATGGCATGTATATATACAGTGGCCCGTGATGTTATCTCAGATTTTCAGACATATTGCTGGCTGTGGTGTATAGATCATTCTGATTTCGAAAAGAGCATCCGTTTTATTCTTCGATAACGGGAAATGCTCCCAAACCCATTTGAAAATATCCTAGAATGCATATTTTTATACTGTTTTCTAGACATGTGGCATATAATCTTCCATAAAAGCGACTTGATAACTCAATTTACATCGTCGATCAGTTAGATGCATGAGAACTAGTCTGCTTGACGCTTTACGTAAATTTGAGTAAATATGCAAATTCCAAGAGAAACGTTTCCAAACTATTCCAAGCGAGGCTATATTTGGACCTCCTATCTCACAACTTTCGACTAAATGCCTAGGCGTCATTAAGTCATGTGACATTTTGTACTTCTAAGACTATCGATTTGTGATTATTCTGCCTCAACGAATAAAGAATGCTGAGACGAAATTACTCAAACTATGGGACGAAGTGTCAGAAAGTTAAGACATGGAGCAAGGATGCAATTCGAAGATTGCTTGAGTTCGAGGTATTTGATATCGCTGACTGTCAATGTGTATATTTGGAAGAAATCTAAGATTCCTCGTCATGAACAGGTTTTCATTACAGATCAGTGATCAGAAAGTCAAAAGAAGATCGGCTCACTTTATAAGGAGACAGATAGCTACTATGACGAATACAGATAAAGCAAAAATAGACCGAGTTTCTTTGATATGTAGATTGATATTTTATAAAGATACTATATTGGTTATTGACATACAGATCTCGATTCAATATCAATTGTTGATGCATGTTTCGTGGAAATGTAATGAAACACATGGATTAGGGAAAGAATGGGCGAGGCAATAACATCTACACTATCAGTATAGAGTGAGCATTCTGACCATATATGTGGGAAGTGAACGTTAGCTACCGATGGCAGAAGACCAGGCACTAGGGCTAAATACATAGATGGTAGGGACCTGCGAATCGGTAAATTTAGAGTCGAATCGAATCGGGTCATGATTCGCGAATCGAATGCAATCATCTCCGAAGGCTTAAATAGGCCTACTTGAGCTTATTTTAGTGTCTCTAGTTTTCTGAGAAAATCAAAATCTACTACACTTTGTATCTGCAACCTATTTCGAATGAATATTGACGCTAGAACATGAGTTAGATTGTTGTTGATTTGAAAACATATCTTGAAATGCTCATTGGCTTTGCTTTGCCGAATTTTCTGTAGGCAGCTTGATAATGGGGCCTAAGTTTCTTGCAGGCAGTTTGATAATGTGGCCTAAGCTTCTGAACTCAGGTTTATAAATAAAAGTTTTTGGATTTCACGCGGGACTGGAAATGCTACCTCCATCAATCGTCCCTGTACTTAAATCCTGTACCCTGGAAAGCATTCATGAACAAACAATCAGTAGATTCTATAATTCTTAACGCAATTTTCAGATCAGAAGACAATAATGGAATTTCGGCAACAATCAGTTGATCCTACAACTTTCCATGCTATCGCTGTCCGTAAGGACGATCTAAGCTATTCAGGACGAACTCAAAATAAGTCGTTGCATAACCTACGTAGACTTGTACGTAAATTTTCACTCAAGCTCATACAAGCAAATGATTACCTTTGAGCACTTTTATGTATAACTCACGAGTATTATTGTGATCTTAGACCTGTCAGCAAATGGAAAGTCAGCGAAGTAAGGAAATCCAGTAGCTAACCGCAACCTGTGGACAACAAAGACCAAAAATCGACAATTAGCCACATTTTGTGCTGAAACTCATTTAAGCTTTGTGCTAGACGTCTGATCAATTTTATCTCTGAGATGCGGATGATTCAGGATACGAGAAACATTTCGTCTATATCAGTCATAGGTCAAATCTCAACAGGAAAGAGAATCTAGTCAGTGCACTAAATTAGTCCATCACAAAAAATGAACAAATTTCTTAAGCGATGATTGAAATTTGGATGCGCTGACTAGTTTTTTTCTGGTTGAGATTTGGCCTTATACAGTCCAGATAAAATGCCCCCTTGCCCTGAAGCTTCTCTGGGGCCTCTGTTTTAAATACTTAGCCATGTCTTCTATTTCGTTATACTTCATTATTATCTGATTGCATGTAATCGGGCAGTCAAAAGTTTCAGGAGTTACATGTCAGTGCAAAAAACTTATTATCAGCAAAAATTCTGATTATGTAAAGTCATTTGAGTGGCCTCATTAAAGGAAGTCTGAGGATCACTGTCAAAAGATCGGATGGTATACTAATGCATAAAGCAATCCTTTCTTATTTATTGGATATCGGCTCTAGCTTTGTTTCCTTACGTCTTGGCCTATGTACTTTTAGCAAGAGTTCGTGTTTTTGGATATGTATCATAATTCAGTTTTAGCAAGCCACGTGTTTGGCATAAGATTCCTGACGAAAGACAGTCTGAAAAGTATGTCTTATAGCCCTGTAGGTTAGAGGCTCACGAACCTGTAAATGGGCCATTCCATTTGCAATTCTGCTTTCAATCAGTTAGTTAACTGTGAAATATATCATACTCGGTCAGAAGGATCGGCTCTGAGCAACATGCTGCACATAGGAGTAATTATTGATGACGCAGTTCAACAATCGACGCTTTAAGCCACTATTAGTGAGAATGCAGCATTCAGAACATATTGCAATGTCATTTTCAAGCATTAACGAGCGGGAGGAGGCCATAAATCAAAAGAAAGCAGTTGAAATAATTTTTGGCCAGTCGAATTTTTCTCGAATCGCAATTTCGAATCGGCAGTCGATTCGCGCATCGAATCTAATCTCGAAGCTTCGCAGATCCCTAATAACAAGTCTATGAACCTGCGACATATCCCTGCTATTCGCGAGAGGAGTTTGTTTCAAAAATAAATGTATTGCCATCAGTCGGTTTTGTTTGTAATTATACAGTACAAAAATTTGCCCTTATTAAGATCACAACATTTTATATCGTTAGAGATCACATGCGCTGAATGTAAGTTTCAATGAGGTTAACTGATACTATTATCCGAAGATTCTTCAAGTACTTCATTTTTACTACATTCGCATACTTAGACAAACTTTAAAAGTGCCTTTAGAGTACATCGAACATGAAAATTCTTATCTCATCTTTCTTGCCAAATTTAAGGCTATGGAATTGCCTGCTAACAGATTGTGTTTACATAGAAATGAATTTACTATCTGACTAAGCGGTTTCATGCTTTGACATATTGCAGCATTTTTGTCTTTGTCCTATTTTGATTTTCAAGTGATAATGAATGCCGAATGATGTTTGTTGGTTGATTTTCCTTAAAACTCAAGGCATGATGACGCACGTTTAGTTTGACACCATAATTCCTTCCTCAGTGTTTGTTAGGTAGTAGCGTTAACGGATGCTGAAAACTCTCTAAGTGCCTCTTGAAATTCGAACTAAAATCATTTGTGGATTCAGCATTCACAACTGTTCACATATTTCAGTCAAATTGAGATTGCATTGTTAAGTAGCAGTAACTCTTCTCTGTCTGAAAGTTAAAATTGTATATCATAAAAGAAGACTAAGCTTTGTGGTTTCCAAATTTCTTGAAGATCTTATGTCCTGGATTTTCAGAGCGCGAAATAAGTCTTCTTTTTCGAAGTCAGAGATTGCAACTTGAAAAATCACTTTCACAGTGCTGGTAGTTAACTGTGAAATTTTGACGGAAATCCTTAACACCATATTCTCAAGCGATATCATGACACCAATATACAAAGCAGATGTGGTATCTATTGCAATTTGATCGAACAGGGAGAGTGAGCTGCTAATATCGCTCTATCAATCGATGTTCGCTCCGTTAATACGCGTAAATTTATTGGTATTTGATTAAGAAAAGTTTCAAATTGTATTAGAGCACGTAAAGTATTGCAATTGCTGTCACGACACGTTTTTGAATCGATGAGCCAATGAATGATGGAATTACATGAAATGTCGGTTTAATGCCATTTCAATGTCATATCGGTTACTAAACCATGCGCTCATGTTTTCGATTTACTCTGGTTAGAGCTTATTGATGAGATCTTCTCCGTCAGAATATTACGCAGACACGGTTTTCGGACGCTGATGTCATCAATAACCGCAATCGAGCATTAATCCCAACATGAAGGCGTGGTTTCAAGTGAATTAGATCATTGGCCAAGTTATCGAAAGCTCCGCAATTTGAAGTTTCTGCTTGTGCAGTGGACAGTGTGTAATGCGCTATTAGTCACTTGTTGAATGGCAAAGAGAAATTTTGGGAAATAAAAAATGTTTTTGGACATCTTGCAATTTGTCACTGTAAACCCGTCAAGAAAGGGTGTAGATAAAATCCGAACAACGAGAATCGACTAGAAGCTGGCAAAATATTACGCCGAATTTTATCTGTAAGTCAACTTTAATCCACTAGAAATATACTACTTGAATACGAGGGGCGTTCCAAAAGTATCCGGATTGAGCCCATAACTTTAAGAGTAATTATCTTATGCCGACCCATTATCATCATTAATAAGCACAAAAAATAACTTCAGAGGTATCAGATCATTACTCTCAAAGTTATGGACTCAGTCCGGATACTTTTGGAACGCCCCTCATATATGACTAGAAACTACTATATACTAGAAATATATGACTTGTATTCCGAACAAGTCAGAGCATTCCCGAATGACCGTAGTTAAAAAGCCGAACATCTATAATGCCACCGAACAAAGCTCGTATATAACTGCTCATATATAACAAGAGTACAATAGTCTTGGATTGATGACTTAAGAAACTACTTTTTATTACATTAGCTACATCTGTCTCTTGCAAGCGCTACTTCTAAAGTGAAATGTTCTGAAATTGAACTTCTTCAGTAAATATTTGTTAAACTTCATTGTTTTTAATAACGTGTTGAGTGACACTGTTTTCGTACAAGATCACCAAAAAACAGATCGATAACTGATTGCTGTTCAAGCAGATGAAAAGCAACGTTCAGTCTTGACGTGGATTGTATCAATAACAAAACAATGGGGAAACAATGCAATTTGATTTTCTTTCATCAGAGAATGTCCATACTTCTTTTGTTACTTGACGAATAGCACTTTTTCCACAGATTACACAACATCAAAGGCTACTGCAGCGTTACGAAGAACAGAGTCTTCAGTTAAGAGAGATGAATCAAGAGGTGGAAGACCTTCGACAGCAGTTGCGTCATACTGAAAATGGTAAGTAAAAATACTATGCATAAATAAGGTGGTTAATTGTCAGTCAGTGTTATGACCGGCCCCCGGCGACTTCATAGACTGACTGATCACCATAATCTTGTTTTGTTAATACAGATTGTTTCATAAAAAATGGATCACCCTTAAACATCGCCTTAACTTCAACTTTGTCTAACTCCGCCAAACTTGAACGAATTTCTCTGAAATTTGGAAGATATGTCAGTTGTGCTTACTAATATCATTGTTGGAAATTTCAAGCATGAATATTGAGTTGTTTTCCTGTTATAGATAAAAAAAGTAGTAGATAATTTGATCTTCATTTAGCAATGTTACACAAAATCATACCTCACTCTTATAAAATTACATTTCTTTCCTTTGTTATGTAATATGTTGTTCTACAAGCCAAAAGCTATCAAGCAAAACAAAAATAAAGAAAATCGGTCAATCAGAGCCAGTATAGCACCATTTTTCATCAACAATAATGTAACTGCTACATGTGATTAACTGGACTTCATCTTCCATAGCTTCCTGACTTCGTTGCGGTGGTGTTGGCAGCACTCCTGATTGCTTTCAGCTAGAAATCTATCTCTTACCGGTTGAAAACAATACAAAGCACAAATGAACAATAACGAGATCGCATTCACAAAAGGCAAAGTGTCAGCCTTGCTAGAACTAGGCTTTTCTTTGCGAGCTCCAAGCAAGCGACTAAATGTCCCTTACACAAATGTGCATCGATGGCATAATGATGATTTTCGACTCTGTCGCAAAGAGGGCTCTGGCCGTCCACGCAAAACATCCAAACGTAGAGACCGCCTAATTTTGAGATTTGTTAAAGTTGATCGAAGTCTCTCGTTGACTGAGATGGTTGAATGTCTGACTACTCGTCTATTTCTAAGTCCCACTATTCAGACTTATTGAGTCTGGCTATTGGACTGCATTTGGACCAATGCCGCTCTGAACTTCACATACAGCAAGGAACCATGAATTCTGAACGCTATGTGAATGTTTTACGAATGAACATTGGCCAAATGACAGATCAACTTGGTGATCCATCGACTTGGTTATTTATGGATGATAATGCTACGTGTCACAGGAGTAGTAGAGTCAACTTATGCTAGTCTCAATTAGGGCTTAGGACATTATCTTGGCCAGCTCGAATCTCTCTGAATCCATAGAAAATGTATGGAGTATTCTAAAACGCAACGTTCGTCGTTCACTGCTACCTACAGATGGCGTATCACAACTTACGTCACTGTTAAAAAGAGAGTGGAGAAAGATAGATCAGTCAAAAATCAACGATATCATCGAATCAATGCCTAGACGAATTGGTAATGTCATTGACAATAAGGGTAGGACCACAAATTATTAGCTTCTTAAGAACCGTTACTGTATCATATCTTATCAGATTATATAAGGACATTTAAATATATTAGGGACATGAAATAACATGAAAAATGCTTTCTGTATCATACTTATGTTTTATTTAGTCAAATTTTTAGGATGATCCACTTTTTATGAAACGGACTGTAGTTGTGAAATTCACAAAAAAATATTTTTCAAGGCGAAGAACACATGCAAACATATATATGTGCTAAGTACTCGCGAGTGCGATTGGAAAATGTGAAACACGCCAAATCATCCAATTTAATTGAAATAGATGAATAAACAAATTAGCGGGCAAGCATGTTATTTGAATAACTCAGTCGCTACAATTCTCTATTTTATTTTTCTACAATTCAGTGCTACTTTATTCAGTTAATACTAGGCTGATGCATTTCGACATTGTGGGTCTTAACAGATCACAGGACTTCGGCAGTAAAAAGATCAGAGGGGACGTGACTACTAAATATAGCAGACATCAACATTCCCACTTTGACAAAAAGGTCTATCTTAACATAAAACAGTAGACTATATATCATGAAGGACGATGTCTGCTAATATAAACTGAGTTTGTCATGTAATCTTCAATCAGAAGAAACCTGACGAGCCATACAGAACCATGGAAATCAGCCTATTTGTAAAGAAGCAAATTTAGAGTAGTGAAGCATAATTATCACAAAGCCAATAAAATATATTTCAATTACCCTTCGGCCGTTTTTAACTCAGCCACGTGAATCAAGACCAAACATGATTGCAATCGTTAGTTGTTTAATTTATTCATCAGTTAATTAATTCATCAAAATATGTGATTAAGCAATTATTTATAATTAATTATCAGCCAAATACTTCTGTCTGGATGATCATTGCTTTCTGGTCTGCAGTTCTCTAATGAAATAAAATCAATCCCTTATTCCCTTTGCCACTTGAGAATGAATACAGTGGTCATTCGAAGCGTCGTTCTGATTAAACTTTCCTTTTCGAAAAACATATTCGTCTCGACTAATTACGGCTTTGATCTCATGTCTTAATCCCTTATTCACATTTTGAAATTCGAGTAACGATCAATCCTTGCATCTGTGGTCGGTAGTTGTTTCATTGCAGTGTTTATGTATATGCTTTACATCACACAATGCAAGGGCTATCAAAAATTTTATTGATTGCTGTGATCGAATAATGGCAATTAATTGATTGACTGTAGCAACAGGGTGTCCGCGACCTGAGAAATCTGAAATTTTGTGAATTTAACTGAAAAAAATGAAGAAGCCTGGAATTCCTTGAAAAATACTGGAATAACATGGAATTCGATGAATAAACCTGGAAAACCTGTAATTTCTATAGCATCACAAATTTGCTTCAAATTGATTATGGATAAACTCATCTCGTTGAGAAAGCATATTGTTAAAATAAAACTGAATTTTGAGAAAAACTGATGCACTGCACATTCATGAAGGTCATAACCCCTTAATTTGATTGTGATTATACTTTTTTCTAAACAATTTCAATATTCACTTGAACCTCATGATAACGTTCTTACTGGTGGCAGTTTCTAACCTCAAATGGTCCTGAAAAGCTTTTACATGTATGCAAATGAAATGAAGGTTTATAATTATAGTGTAGTTAAAGATGCATGTTGTGAGCTCTTTTTCTTAATTTATTTGTTGAATTGATTTTTTTCATTATAACGGTTATTACGTTAATAAACGTGGTTCGGCATATATTAACATTATTTGACAATAGACATGTTTATCAAAAAATTGACTCCAGGACAGCTTCGATAATAAAATAAAGCCGCACCTTTTGATGCATATTTAATCAAAATTGTGATGCAGTTGCAGAAATGTTTCTTCACATTTGGAAAGTTTACACAAAAATGGCTTAGTTGGAGAATGACAATTTTATTTTTTTCCAACTACTGTAGAAAGACTAGTTACAGATTTTGTGAAAGTGGCTGAACCAAATAGCCGGAAGCACTAATTAAAAAAAAATGCTTCCAGAGTTTCTGGTATGACTATTTTTGTTTGTCGATCAATACATCGAACTTTTCAGCGTTATCAAAGTGTCCTTCATCCATCAATCAGTTGCGATCTGAAGGCATACATTTAGTTGTCCATTGTTCCGTGAGCAGAAGAAAAAATAATCATTGAAAATTACGCAAAAACGTCCTACTCAGATTCAGTTCCCGATGAACATGCCTTCCTTTGTCTATCGAAGTCTCCAAGTTCATCTATTGCATTAATTTGAAATTTTTCACGTTTAAACTCCCTGCTTCACCCTTCAACTACGACGAAGATCTAGATGCAGAGAAACAAGCTGCCGTCTCCAAATATCTGAGAAATATATCCCTTCCGCAACTTGGACTGACCTGCCAGACTTAAATTTGAAATCCCTGATGTAGCCGGTCTAGAATATTTCGTCATATTTCCTGTTGGCATATTGGCCATTCGGTCCTATATCTGAAAAGTGATAACCACTGCTCCAACAATTCTACTCAAAGCTCTGATAAAGTAGCCGTTAATGCAGCACTTGACTCATATCGGTCTGCTACTGACAACGTTGTGAAAGCTTTTCGAATTATTTTTCTGACCATGTACGAGCAAGTTTTGATGAGTCCTTCAACATCAAGAGACAGCAAAACCAAATGGAAATCACCATTCAGTTTTGGAGCAACTTTGAAATGAGCTTCGGCAAGGTATATAAATAGGCCACACATCCGTGGGCCTTTAGCTTTGTTGTGAAGGTTACTTGTTCTACAATAATTCACATAGCCGGGTTAAATATGCAGCTTGTGTCTTAGAAAGAAATCGAACGTCTATGGCAGATTTGGTGGGTTGTCGTAAACGGACAATTAGTAAGTACCGCCTTCTCGCTTGGAATAGCAACAATGGTTATCGAAGAATGCGTGAGACAACATTATGAAGCCTAATCTATCATGTTCATTGCCTTTTCTTTCTTCTTTGTTTCATGTTGCTGCTCTGTTTCAGCAATGATTACTGCTCAGTGCATGTCACTGTATTGTCTCGCATATTCATAACCGAGTTATAATTCTTCGATGTGATTGTTGCTAGCCAACGTGGGAAGCGGGTTCTCTAAGCTGTCAGTTTTGCACCAACCCACAACGAAACTTTTGAGGAATTTCGATTCCTTTCTCTGACACCTAAGTTTCACCCCTCTATCTGCATCTAAGTCAATAGACTTTCCATCTAGACAAACCACCAGGGCGTCTGAGCTGAATATCTGTCCTCCTAGGGCGTGCTACCGCTGTGCATCTGATAGAAACATAGAAAGGCCTACGTAGCCTATGCATCTTAGGGTTGTGACTGTGAGCCCAATGGGGAAGTCAATGCCATGAAAGTCAAACTGGATTATGATCACGTGGTCATTTAGGATCGAAATGATGAAATCTTTTTTTCGTAGAGGAAAAATCAAGCTTTACTCTGGGCAACGCTTCCAGTTCTGGGCCGGATCCCGATAGATGTTTTCACTGCACACCCGCTGTGACTCCGCCGTCTTGCAACCCTATGCATGATTAGGCTCAATCAGAGATGCAAGGATTAAACAACAGCGATCATGTAAAAGATGTGTATTTTAAGGCATGTGTATTTAGTTGCAAATATCCATCATCCAAGTACAAACATCAACATTTGGACATGGAAACCTTGGAATATTACTAGAAAAGTTCATGTAAATCTAATTGGAATGTCATAACTAATTGCTGTCATCAAACAATTACAATTAATTTTGAATAACCCCTTGATACAAAGCATTAGCTCGTAAATAAACGGAATAGACAGTTTAGTTAATGACTATGTAGCGAATATGATGATGACATTCAGTAATTTGAGATATGAATAAACTGATAATTTTTCTCTCTCATCAAGATCTCTCGTTCTCCATTGCCTTGCCGAAATCCCTCTACTTCAACTCTGCTGAACCGAAACTAATTTACCTACATCATAACGTCGAAACATCATAACTGACAGTTACTTTTACCTCATTGATCTTTCTAAAGAACAGTTGGCAATGGACTGACCATACTGGAACATCATCGTCCGCTCGACGTGAAGTACCATCTGTTAATGAAGACAAGTAGAAACATTCCTCCACAGTGATCATGAACATAGTAGGATCATGAACAACATCTGCTTTTGTCAACCTATGCCCCAAAACGAAACAAAATGTGCTACTTTTTCGTCACCCAACATTCGTCTAACAGCATTACCTCCGTGGATGATCGGAAGCCGACTGTCATTCTTGATTGTACCTCCGGAAGTGCGGAGTGGGACGCATGGACGCGCGAGTTGACGATTTCAACTACGACAGACGTAAGACACGACGTTATCCGCTGCTACATTTTTTCAATATGCTAGACTTACCCTCGTCCACCTTGTCCTCATCATGTCAGAAAATGGATACACAGAAGTCGATCAACATTCATAAAATCTTGTGCCCCGAACTTGCCGAAGGCAAAAATGAACCGAAGATTCAATGATGACGAAAATCAATGCCAAACCCATCATGCATTTATTTAACTTAGAATAAGTCACCATTGAGACAAAGGAGACAAAGTTCCACAGACAACAAGAGACAGAAATGTCAAGTTTGACCCAATTAGAAAATCGACAAGAAGACTGAGTGCTCGCTGCTTATAATTACGTGTGTACTATCCACCATGTAGACCGATAACATTATCGTTTTCCACTGCGCCTGACATTATCAATCCTTCGCGTAAGAGCTTTTTTGCTGTGAGCATAAAAACTTGTGATTAGGCTTAAAACAAATTTAATTCATCGACGCTTTTGATAAGAAAGTATTACAGCCCTAGTAAGGTCCGCATGTAGTTGTATTTTCTGTGTATAACCATGTATAACGGTAAATTTGATGTCATCATATCATTTGGTACATTTGCCTTATACGTTTGTTCATAGTACTTAAACTGTCTACTTATTCATCACAGCGCTTCCATATTTGCTAAAGTACGAGGCAGATCAGCTCAGCTGCATCTTTGGTTTCTATGATAGTAGGGAATATGTTGCGGCGAAAACTGGAAGCTTCAAGTGTAGTGCATCCGCACGTTACAATGGACACACTGTAGATCCATAATAAATAGAAAAAAAACGAGGATTGAACTTGTGGAATGAAACCTAAGTCAGTGAATGGCAAGTTGGCGAGAGGATGAGCTGCAGGAAGAGTGGTAGACAATGCCTTATTGATAGAATTGTTAGTGAATATAATGGAAGCATTTGCAGTCGAAAAGACTGAAGCGATGAGTTAGCAACAAGTTAGATGATGCATGATCATCGTTGTTCTTCCAACCACTTGTATTACATAATTGTTCATCGACTGTCAATTCCCTATTAATTCTATCTACTTGTCTTCTCACAGCCTTTCTACAACTACATTTCTACATACAACTACATTTGAACGTTTCGCTAATTTAGACATTCAGAGCTCTTAAAGATGTTTGCTCACTGAAACGAACTACCTCACAGTTGTGATTTGACACTGATACAGCATCATCAGGATATTTGATCAAATGTGATTTGAAACAATGTTCTCACGGACATATTTGACTAGCTGTACAGTACTGTATATCAAGACGTACGGCGTCCTGTTAAATAGTGTATTTTAAATTTGTTTTGCTCATATATCTTCGAATATCAAAATATTCTCATACCAGCCCACTCACCTGTTCACGTAATCGACGTCCAGGGTGGTGGAGAGCTCGCACTTTTTCTCTCTGCCGGACCGGTGATGCAAAATACATGTATATGAATCGAAGGCAGGTATAATTTTTAGGTGACTGTAGATCATATAATGGACAAACTAAAATTTCAATAGTTCATATTGGACGGGATTTTACGTGTGAGCATGCTATCGACCCATCTTTAACCCATTTAAGAGTAAATCGATTCTGACAGGATATTTTATAAATTGCCACTTTTACTTTGGCACGGAATGAACATAGTCTATGAATTGCTTTCTTGATTGATTCCTTCCACTTTCCTGATCTTAGATTTTCAGATTATATTAATTGATCTATTGATTGTATTAAAACACCAAAACATGGGAGAAAATGATTGAATTAACTTTTGTTGTTTGTCATGATTGTTTTATTATTCTCACCAATAAACTTCTGAGGTCTCTCATCTCAAACCTAACGTTCACTACATGGACTGCACAAATTATATTGGTATTTAAAGATTAATATTCTGAATAGAATCATTAATGAAAGAGATAATTTTTTATGACGTAAAATTTCAGAGTAAATTTTTTTATCAACACGTGCTAATTTTCGCAGATGATCAGTTGTTCACTTTGTTGAGGAGAGCAGAAATAGCTTTTTGCAATGACATAGATGATTGTCTACTTACGGAGCTTTGATTCACACAGCCTAATAGTGCCTATGTAGCATACCGTGATAGCATAGTGCTTAATGTGGTGTCACTGGTCATGATTGCTCATTTTTCGTTTACGTTCAGATTCTAACAATAAACATGGTGACTTGAAATGGGCGCAACGTACTAGTAGATTAGCCATCGAAGTGGAAATTTTCCCAACTATTTGCTACTCGATTTTGCACCTACGAGTTTCCTAAAACATTATTGTGAATGACGCTCCAACGGAGTCGAATCAATTGTACATATAAAGATGGTTGAAATGGATGCGATCATGAAGATATCTCAATATTATCCCTTTGAAATGTTTCAGCTTTCCCTGTCATGGTCGTGTATCTGTTGAGCATTTTTTCCGAAAGAAATCAGAATTCTTAATCCTGATGACACCGGTGAAATATGAATTACGGTAAATGGTCAATGTCACCCGTGGAGATTCTCAGGTTTATATCTGCAACAGTACATTTTATCCACTTTTCAATAGTTTTCGCTTATCTTATATAGATTTGTTGCTTCAGACCTCACCGGAAATTTTAAATGGATTATTTTGACCGGTTGACCGGAGGGGTTCTGGAAAGTAACCGGACAAAGTCTTTTGATAACGTCATAAATATCTAATGTCCAAAAGAATTTATCGTGAAATTTCATCGTTTCATTAGCAGCTTTGCTGCCTCCTCGAAGGCCAAACTATTTCCGAGACGACGAAAGACCATGGTCCTTCATTTTTCTCACACGCTATATACCAGCGGAATGCTCCTTCCTTTCCTAATTGGAGGGATGTTCATTGGTATTAGGAATATATACAAAGTCATCGTGCACTCCCCAATATCTTCGTGCCTTAGTGTGTTTCTGTTGCTGATTATGATGCAGTGTTTACTATATGTCAACCAGACATAAGCACATTTAACGCACGAGTTCTGCGGTTCATGCATTTGATTACTGGAAAGTACCTGATCTAAGCTTTTCCATGGCTAGACGCAGACTCTTCAATAGATGTAGACTCTTCAAAGACATGAGGTAAGTTAGGAAAGTAGGAAATTACTTGTAAACAAGTGATAAAGGGAATCTAGTCTTAAATTATGACGTATCTATAAATTTGAGATTTTGAATATTGAAAAAGAAATGTCAATTTTATCATTATGTAAAGCAATAGACGTATGTATTACCTCCACATGATGCCTCAGATTTCAAATATTTTATCATTCAAAGCATTATTTCCTAAGTCAATGAATTTTGTTGTATCAATTCTCGACATGAATTAATTTGTCTATACTTCAGATAAATTCACGGTCTCGATATTTCTCACTTCCTCCTTGTGTAAAATACCTGTATGTGCCTTTGAAAAGAAGCAGATGACGAAGGATGAAAGTTTGCCTATCGTAGCGATTCTGTTCATTGTGTATTTTTCCTTCTTGCAGGATAACACCAGCTGCATCTTTAACCTTGCAGGAAAGTTCTTGTTCTTCTCTCTAGTTTTTGCGACGCAAACACCACTTGGTGATTTCTTTCACGTCTTCAACTAACTTTCTCACGCTTGGCATTTCTTTATCTCCTCTCCAATCACTCGTGTCTCATCGAGCAGGCAGCTCACCCAGCGAGGAATTAATGGGAAGCAGTCATTCGTATAGGGTCTGAGGGTTTATCCTGAGTAGTGTTTTTTAATCCAAAAATGACGGACTTCGACTTTGAGATGAGTTTGAATTTAGATCAGCGTGAGAACTTAAAAAGAGCATTGATAACCAAACTTGTGATGAATCTCAAGATAATAAATTTGATCGTTCCGCATTTCTAGGTGTGATTTTCAAACAATCACATTAACTCTTTATTATTGCTATTGAATATCATCATTATATTTATTCACGGCAAATTCATGCATGTGACTGGATCAATCAAAATTTTATGTTCAATACAGTGCAGATTCGAATTATGAACTCTGACACATCCATTTCTCAATCATTAAAATGTTTAATTACTCTTCAAGTATTTTCTATGAGCCCCAGACCGATGCATGGCAAAATCTTATCACACGGAATCAGCCTTTTTTATGATTCACTTGACCTTTCTTAGAATGGTGCTCCTGATGATGATGATCTCAATCAGAGAAAGAAATGTGCGAATATATTAGTGAAATATTGAAATTAAATAGCACAATTTGCTAATTATTTTTTCCTGGATGTCAATCAATACATCTTGTTAATAACATTACTTTTGCGTCAGTTTCATCTATATTTTACAGAACAGAAATAAGTATTGGAGGATCAATACGTACAATTAAATGATATCGATAATATAATCTAACTTAATCTTCCTTCGTTAATAAGGCGTGAGTAAATTTGAAAGTTTTCGTATGGCAAAACTTTAATTCAGATTTTCTAGAGGCTACCATCAGGAATTTGCATCAATCAAAGTCATTATTTATGCGTTGCGTATTATATTCTTTCTGGCAATTTTCGGTACACATTTACTTGACGTGTAATTTTTGTCTTACCTTGGTCGAAGAAAACTTCTCTTAGGTTCACATTATTATTTTGTAGACAATTTTTTTTACAATTTAATAAAAACTTGTAACTTGAGTATATCAAGATGGCTGCATGTTAGTGAGCTTGGCTATCGAATCAACACCGATAGTTCAATGAGTGGAAATTAATCCATATTGTAGGGTTCGAGGATATTATCTCAAAGAAAGATGTGATAAGGAAGCTCCATTATAGCTAGCCTGTACTACCTTCCATTTCCTTCTCTGTGCTGCTATTCCTGCATCGAGTTATTAGATAATAATTACGGAAATTAAATAATTTCTGCCGATTCTGAATTTTCAGCTGAATATCATATTTCTCTTGCCGGTGTGAGAAATCGCATGTAAGTCAAGAGCAGTTGTCTGTTACATCATACCATCAAAGTCGGATTTCACGACTATGTCGACTACAGCGTGGAATTCATCTGACATACAATCTAATTAATTCATCGATCATGCCTTCTTTTCACATGCACACGTGTAGCAATGGTGGAGGATTGATTTTCCTCGGAACTTATGGTTTGCAGCATTGTGCACTGGCGCAGTGGCCTTGTGGTAGTGTTCTCTTTGCGTTCAGGAAACCTGTGCTCTAACCATGGGTTAAAAAGGTTACTTTTACTGAAGTCCGAGACTGTGTCGTTATCTTGGAAAACCACTCAAAAAGTGCGTTTTGTAAATTTTCCATTTTACATGTACAACGAGCAATATATAATTTTAAGTGGAATCGATGAACCTATGTACAACTTAGAAAAGAGGAGTGTGTGTAAATATGACCATCATGCAGGGCACTTTTGTTATAAGAGGAAGTGACGGAAACTGAATACAAAGATGATGAAATCAGAAATGCGACATACGTGATATCTGATTGGTATACTTATCGATGGTATATTCTCTAAGTCTAGAGAGGACAATATATAAATTGGGTGGCACCAATCTGGACTCGGGTCTGGTTCAGGACTTCTCTGTCCTTATTTTAAGATAATTTCTGGTGTAAATGCCATCTAACCTAAATTCTTTACGCAGAGACAGATCCACATGTCACCTATTTGACTTTGAATTATGACCGTTAACAAATCCTGTGGACGGATGAAAGAAATTTTGAAAATTGATTTTGTGACCACAGACTTAATGATTCTTGTTCCCATTTTTCATGAGTGATTTATAATCCATTGCAAACGATCCTGAGCAGAGTGATGTTCCAGCATACTTAAACGACTTATTAATTAACATGCTAGTTTAATATTACTTCCGTTAGATGCATGTTGTTGTCATTTCAGGTCCGCTGTAGATTACATAGATATCCAACAATCCGACCTCTATGGAATTAGGGTATACTGTGTTAATATTTGAAGTAGATAAACTATATGACTTGCAATCTAAAAATTCCGGTCAATCGACGAATAATTTATTAAATGGACATAATATTTCACGCGAAATCTGTGCGCATCATCGGGTGAATGAAATATTCAACTTTCGACCAGTTTCATGAGATGAATTAACACAGTGTGTGACGTCAGTGCGAACGTAGAGATATATGAATGAATGAACAATAGGACAAATGATGTATTTTAAAACAATGCTACACAAACATAGCAAGGAAGTCAGAATGCAAAGCACATTTGATGTACATCAATTAAAGCAGAGAAATAAATAATCAGAAAATACAGGAAAATGTTAGGGACGAAAAGTTCACAACGATTAACCCAATCAACACGTTTTGAGTGCCATGCGCTTCTAAAAATGCACCTCTCTTGTACTTCTGCTCATGCTCAATTATCTCAGAAGACTACCAGCCAATCCGGTGATTTTCATTAATTGAATGTTCAGCTATTGCAGACTCTAGGTTCATTAAACGAAGAGCTGATTTTTTCTCATAACTCAAAACGTGTTGATTGGGTTAATCGGTGTGAACTTTTCGACCCTAACATCTTTTCTGATTATTATTTATTCTGCTTTAACTTGTGTACATCAAATGTACTTTGCCTTCTGACTTCCTTGCTTTTAGGGCAATGTCACTGTAGTACAGTTTTTAAAATGCCTTGTTTGCCCTTTAGGTCATTTATTGATGTATCTCTATGTTTGCACTGACGTCACACATTGTGTTAATTCATCTCATGAAACTGGTTGAACGTTGAACATTTCATTCACCCGATGATGCGCACAGATTTCGCGTGAAATATTATGTCCATTTAATAAATTATTCGTCGATTGACCGGAATTTTTCCATTACATTTACGACGTCCCCAAGTGTGCTCATGACATACAATATGTTTCCATGTCTGTATGTGGGTTTATTATTCCAAATAAGTAAGTTGAGTTTTTTGACAACCAACCCTGTACAGCTCACAGTTACACAGAACTTTCTCCCCTCTTCGTACCCGAAAACAATGAATCGATGTAGAGCGAGGCATGTGTGGATGGCTGTTATTCCAATACTTACGTACTTATTGTTTGTGTACTTATTTCAATGATCCTGTGGACATTTGAACGTTGAATCTATCAGATGTTTCATAGTTCTCTCACTTTCGAATATACCACGCTGTTTTCTGATCACGACATCCGAATTAATATCTGCGATGGTGCCAGTGAAGCACTCCGAGCAACAACGTTTCCAAACAATCCGTTTTTGATGTTCCTTTCTCTATTCAATAACTCGGCATTGTTTAAATTGCACCCTTGTCACATCCGACTTACAGTCCAAGTGGAAGTCTCTTCGAGAATGAATTACTCGGTGCCATGTCTGTTTGCACTTGAGTATTTCAAATCTCAGAGGTTCACAACTTAACCATTATATGTGAACCCTCTTTAAATGAGTTGAAATAAGATCAGACTAATGGCGAATGGGTTTGGGGATTTCCTTCTTTTTCACCCTATCGTCATGCTTTTTTAATAAAATACGTGTAGACTGTAAGTGCCATTCTCAAGATGACAATGGAAAACTTTCCAATATTGTTAGCGTGGATTTTCATTCATTCGAATGTACTTTTTTCAAACGTGATCATTCTTTTGATACCAATAATTGTTAAAGCTACAAATTTTTCGATCGGTCTGTATGTAGATAGCATTATTTACGTGAAATGATTTGGAAATCATCGGAATTAATATTTATTGCTAGAGGAATATGTATGATTGGAGGAGGCACACCTGTAACTGGCAGTAGGTTAGAGAGTGAACCAGAGTCCAAGATAGTGTGCACGTCCAGAATGATGTAGAAGATAATTGGTGACAGGACTGTTTTCTGTTGGAAATTAGCGGTGCAGGTTCAGGCCAACTGGGATTGAAGAGGCTTTATATGGGGAGCTTCATATAGCAGCCGTGTTCTTTATAACTGTGGGAATGTATCCATTGCAAGAGATCGGGACCTCCTTGGGTTCAGCAAGGCTGCTGCTAGGTTTGCGTTCGGTAGATTATTTTAGATATTTGTGGTGTGTGGTTCTACTCCACAAATTCTTCGGTCTTCTTAGTTAGTATCAAATTTGATTATTAAAACGGCTCCTCTTGGATTGCAAGATTTAGACAAGAATGATATTTCATTGAAAGTGTTTGAAAATTCGTTTATTTTGCCACTGTAGAGTAGGGATAAATAAAAGCTGTGGGCGGGTGTGTACTATTTTGCTAAGATGTTCATGAAATTTTGAATGGCGGTTTCGCCAGATGGAGTTTTTTATTGATTCGACTTGTTGTTCATTGGTAGCATCCAGGGTGTGTATTTGCATTACTTTTGTCATAACCTTCTAATAAGATATTACCACTGCACATTTCTAGCATTTAGGGCCGCAATATTCGCCGCAATATTACAGCTTCTGATCTACGTTGTTTTGTCTTTTCGTTGCACGTTCATGGCTAAATTGCTATGTGATTCGAATTGTTCTTATCGTGGGTACTTCACAATATTGAATTCAACCTTTCAGAAAATTATTATTGTTACTTTAAAGTTTGAGAAAGGCATCCTGAGGGAAGATGGGGATGATATTTAGAGATCTTTTGAGACAAACGCAAAGCAGGTGCGCACTGTTTGTTTTTTATGCTATTCATCACTCATATATTACGACAGTTCATGGATAACTTCATCCCGTCTGCGCATAATGCATGAGTCATTAGAGTAGAAGCAAACGTTAGAATAACTTCGTGCTTTGTGTGAGGCAAGGTTAAGCAAAAAAGTAAAGTTGGTCTTCGATTGCTCTAATTTTAGCAAATATTTGTGCCTTCTGCACTGTAGAATAGAACAAGTAGGTGTGAAAATTTGTCCTTAAAATTTATGAAATTCCATTTGCTTAGCAAAATTTTCAATGTAACCGATAAAATGAGTGAAATTCGCAAGTATTTCAGAATCGATAACTTTATATATTTTAGATTTGTTTGGTAAATCAGGTAAGTTGAACACCAAGCACGACAGCCGAAATCGGAAATTTAGCTGAAATGTTGATGACACATACATAGAAATTCGCTCTCTCGGGTCAAAATTGTGCCTGAGGTCCAATTTGGCTCAGTTAGTTACTTGGATTACTTGGAGACCGAATCTTAGCCGTCGACTCGCCAACAGTGACGTCAACAGCCAACAGCAACACTTTCTCCAAATTCGTTTATCTCTCGCCATTCGAGTCCACGTTCTCCCGTGCAGCTTTGTGATGGGGTCGCTCCATCTGGTGGTGGTCTGCCTCTTGGTCTTGTGTAGCTGCGCGGTCTCCAGTCAGTTATTCGAGTCGTCCATCTTTCGTCAACGTGGCCTGCCCAGCCTCTTTTTGCGATGTAGATGGTTCCAGAATATCTGTCATTTTGGACCTTCTTCTGACTTCTGCATTTGAAACTCGTTGAATCAATTGGATGTTGGTGATTCGTCTTTCCATTGATGTTTGGACGACTTGTAAGAATTTTTCTTCCTTTTCTGTGTGACTCCATGTTTCGCAGGAGTATGTCATGGATGGCAGTACACATGTATCAAAAAGATGGACTTTGACATCGGCCGAGACGCTGTTATATGCAAAAAAGTTTGCTGAAGGAGCACCATCCTGCTCTTTTCCTTCTTGATAATTCTGTTGTCAGCCTGTTATTCGTGTTGACCGATATGCCGAGGCAGATATATTCATCAGCTTTCACCAGTATATCATCTTCCAGTTTAACTTCGTCGTAGTCGTGAATGTCAAAATCGTTTCTCATCCATCGAGTTTTGGACGGATGTATCTTGAGGCCGATTTTGGATGGCACGAAGTTAAGTCGGTTAGCCATAGTCTCCAGTTCTTTTAGTGAGTGAGCGAACACAAAAATGTAATCCGCGAAGAGGAGGTGTTGCAAGTATTCTCCTTCAACATTTATGACATGAGGAATAGTGCTACCTCTGAGAGCAACTTCAAGTGTCGCAGAGAAAAGGGCAGGTGACAAGACATCTCCTTGCTTCACTCCTCTTTTGACCAGCACTTTGGCTGACGCATCATTGAAAAAATGTCTGCCTCGCAATTCGAATAAAGCTCCTCGATGACTGATACGTAGGGGTCTGCAGTGGCGTGACCCTTGACTGCATTAATAACAGTTGTGATTTCTATGGAGTCAAATGCTTTTCTGAAGTCGATAAACAGTAGGGCAAGTGGAATTTTGTATTCTTGTGCTCGTTCTATCAGTTGCGTGACAACGTGAATATGATCCGTGTTCGAGAATCCCTTCTTAAAGACAGCTTGTGCTCTTATACTTCCTTCTGTTAGCTTCGAGTTGATGTGACTGAGGATGACGCGGGAGAAGAGTTTAGCGATCTGGGACACGAGACAGATGGGACGATAGTTTTCAATGCTGCCTTTGTCCCCATTTTTGAATAGAATAAGCGTTGTACTTTTCATCCAGGAAGGTGGGATAGTCCGATTTTGTAGGATTGTATTGAAATGCTGGGCGGTGAGCTCGTACACCTTCTGGGAGTCTTCTTTGAGGATCTCACTGGCCATCCTATCTTGGCCTGGTGCTTTTCCGCTGCCCATTTTCTTGATGACAATTTTTATTTCGTCGGCTATAATTTCTGGAACGTCTTCAGGTGTGTAACTCGCTATGGAGTTGACGCTATGGTTTGAGGGAGACAATTGTGAGTAGAACCTTGATATGATCTCATTTTTTCTTTGGTGCTGTATTGGACTGTTCCTGAATCGTCTTCCAGTCATGCAGTGGCACCTTCATGTAATGAGGTTGCCTTTCTGACTTTCTTGATCGACCTCATGTTCAGGGCAGCCTCGACTGCTTTTTTTCGTTGAACTCTTGGTAGTCAGCTCGAATTTTCTTTCTGAGGATCTTTCTTAAAAATCTGACGTCTTCCCATTTTCGATCTTACGCTTCCTTTCATTGATGATGTCAAGGGTTTCTGGTCTCAACCATGTTCTTCGTGTTGGATTCACTTTAATATCTTGAGCATTTTCCGGCACTTGTTTTAAAATATTGCTTAGACTACGGTATCATGGTCTCCCGTGCTGACCATTTTCCATTCGTAGGGAACCGCATCGATGGCTTTTCGTGCGTTGTCGAGATTGATGACTTTCGCTACAGCGTGTTTCTGTGTCCCCTTCGCGAGAATGATGTAATGATGCTTTTCTTTAATTTCTTTTTCAATCGACTCATAGATCTCATCAATGTATTCGTCATTGTTGTCACTTGTAGGAATATAGACATTAATACATTTCCAAGAAGATCCGTCAAAGTTCAGTGTTCAGGTCGCTCCGATTGTTGATTATTCTCACTTCTCAATCTGGTGTTTCAAATCAGAGTGGACAATAGAGTCAACTCCTCCTATTCCTTTTTCAGATTCACCTATGAAGACTGCATGACCTGTTCTCCAATTCGTGAATGAAGTAATCGATGTCATGACTTACTGTACGTACGTTGACCGTGGAGAAATTTAGGACCTCGTTATTGCTAGCGCACCCCTGTCTTTCGGCGCGCGGAACTCGCGGTCGGTTTGAGTTAACATAATTAATTGGAGAAGGGTGATGGTCAGTCAATGTTCTCGATGAACAACTTGTTGAGAACATGCACAGTGTCCTGTACTCGGACGAAGTCCCTTGCCGATGATGGATGAGCGGAAAGGTGTTGAACCATGGACATGAAACCTAATGATTGCTCCAGTCACCTGCCTCCTCACCTGCTGCCAAAAGGAGGGTTCTTGTGAGTCGTCGATTACTTGAAGATTGATCCCACTTAGATGGACTTGAAGTGACTGGTCTTCGGCATGCTGAAGTTGTCGGACTTCTCTCTTCGTCGCCGTTGGTCTTCACCTTGGGTATTTAGGCCAAGGCTCTTCAGGGCTGTAACCGGTCCGACTCGGTGGGTTGCTTAGTTACTGTCGGCGTTAAGACAGCATCCAGAGGGCACGATCCTGAAAGCGCCACCAAGCAGGCAGTCTCTAAGGTGGTCGGCACCTGGACCTTAAGGACTCGTGGACGTGACAACTCAGCTCTCCTCAGTAATTCGCTCTGTAATAATTCTCATTTCCACTAAGTGCTTCTTTTGAAGGCGCTTGGTACAATAAATTGGCTAGTACATTGATTTCCTGCTTTTGGTGAATTTGGAGCAAGCTGTAGGATTAAATCATAATCACTCATAATCAACAATGCTGTCGATAAAGTGTTGTACGAGGAATTCACAATTTCCTTTCACGTATTTCGCCAACCGCTTGATTTCGTGAGCCACCCCGAATAAATTAGCAGGCACATGTAAACGAATAGCTACGAAAGTCTCTTGAATGTGTAGTAATCTTGATAATTGCAGATACTTTCTGGATAACGACAGCATATGAAGCTGTTAACCAACTTTTGCGTTTATCTTTACATTCAGAGACTTGGTGACTGGCAACAGCAGTGTTGATGTTGTACCGCGTCCTTCATCATCGTATGACATTCTTGAAATGTATTGGTTTTGTTGGCATCATTGATTAGCAACATTTTTGCTAAACTTCAAGAAATCACGCCGATTATGATGTAGGACAGGAAAGTGCTTCCTAAATTGTATAATTAGTAGCCCTTCAGCTTCTACTAAAGATTCTTAATCGAAATAAAGTACCGGGTACATGTAAAATCGTGAAAGATAATTTCAGAAATGTACTCGTAGAAGCTAAGTAACTGATTTATAGCGGTTTCAAAAGTCCAGAAGCGTAGCGAGCCGTTGACTCAGACATCTTATTCCCAAGACCTGCGACCCGTTGACCCGGTAGTCACCCTTCTACTGCTTCAACGTGTTAATGATTTCAACTTGCTCTCACGCTACTCAATGAAAGAATGCCTTTAATTACTGTCTTGACTTTCGTGTGAGTGTGTGGACTACACTAAAATACTTATGATACATCGAAATAGCAGAAGTTGCCATTATGCAAGTTAGGGCAGCACTGCATTAGAAATTAGCAGAATAGTCATCTAATTAATCACGGCATTATACTGAATTTCAATTCACATTCAACTTAAGCCAGTTGAGTTACTTCTCAATGTGGATGCAACTGTAATTACGTCATACTGATCAGTATAGGTATGCAATATTAGGAACTAAACAAGAACTTCTACTCCATATACCACGGAATTCATGAGTATGATTTTTAACATATTCAAGATATTTAATGGTGTAGAGTACCAAGAATTCCAGAAACAAGGACACAATGCATGTTTTTGTGATGGTCTTCGAATTTCGATGAACGGTTAAATGATTTCTGCACAAAATCAGATGACAGTTCAGTTAATAAATAACTAATTAGCTAACTTAAATGTGCTGTCATGTCTTGTTCAAGGTTATCTTTCGAAATGACTTTACTTAATATTTTTGTGTATCTTTTATCTCCAACTGGTGATTGAGATGTTAATGATTTAATTTCAATCCTAATTGCAAATTATGTGAATGCGTGTATCTTTCGAACGAATGAAGTGAGCATAGTGAAATCGAGATTTTCTATAACTTCATGTGTGAAAGCATCCATCTTCACTAATGATTCAAAAGTGAGGATTAGGACAATTGGAGACCATTTCACTATACCAATTGCTGTAAATTACCGTAGAGTTGTAGGATATGACGTCGCTTCAAAACATTTTATCGTAATGTTCTTCATTTTCCTAGTTTTGATCATTTAAAATCATTCTAAATTTTCTTTTACATGAATGGTTTAGAGATAATTTTCCTTAAATTCCCATATTAACATTCGTGTCATTTATTATCTCTTCTTATTGTTGCAACGACAATTTGGGAATAGCATTCATCGTCACAGGTTCCCGCTACCTCTATCAATTTAGATTCCAATCATTCTGACTGTTCATATTCCTTATTGCGATTGTTTCGATCTTTCAGACTTTTCTTATCAATTTGCTTGAAGCCAGCTTCGTTGTTTCCCTGCTCAGCCTTCGTCACAGACGACATTAATTTGCATGTTTAATGTTCCTCTGAAAGTACACGTGAAGGCATTTTGTCGTCTACTGAAGGCAATAGCACTTTAATAGAGTTTGAAACGATTCTGATAGTGCAATTATCACAGGAAATTCATGAAGTATTATACTTTCCAAAACGTAGTGTACATGTAGGCATTTTTTAATGTTTAGCGACTTATTTTCCATAAAATGATTAAGATACGGACTGTGTAATTGAAGAGAATAAGCTTATTCCTCCTTTCTGAAGCCCACAAGCTATTATTGATAGTCAACGATAATAGAAGAAGTCAGCACTTTTAAGAAGTCCAGTTCTTCAGCTAAGACGCGGCTCAATAATTTTACCGAAGTGTGCCAATTAATCAATTCAGATTGCGCATTGAAATGTTGAAAGGGAAAAGCTATGCCAAAACAGCTAATTATTGATTTAATCAGCTGGTTATTACAAGCAACACTGAATATGCACAGTATATACATCGTACTATACACTGTACTTGCGCTGTTTTCCAAAATGTTGGCATTCATCACAAAAACAGATTCTGTCTTACATGATTGGGCATACATTCATGTGCCGCATTAATTTATGTACCATATTGTGAATTGTGGGCGATCAAAAATTTGTGGTGAAAGCTACACCCTTTGAATGTTTGCATTTTAGCTGTCACTCGCACTATCGGGCACCACTAAATTTTATTCACGACCTATTTACGCCAGTTAAGAGTTCTGGCACAGCTTCCTTCTATTCCAAGATAATGACTTGGCTGGAAAATGCTAGGCATCAAGTGCACTGTGGTCATACACGCATTTCTTGATCCTCTCAATATCTCTTTGACTGACAGACTTACCGAGCATCAATTTTAATAAGAACAAATGTTTCTCAATGTCCGTCGCTGTATGCCAACTATCACTGTATGCTCGCAGATAACAAATATTGCTTGAAGCGATTATCTCTTTAGCAAATTGGCAGTAGCTGATTCTGTTCACCTCAAATTCGAAATGATGATCATTACATCGCTGATAGATGGTCGCATTGCCCGATGTATATGGTGCAAGAACAGCAACCGACAGCGTTAAGTAACAGTCACATTATAGATTTCATTCTGTCCAACTTCAATAAGTATCCAAGAGAAAAGCAGCAAATGGCATCACCTCGAAATACTGTATATTGAAAATAACTAACTCCTAATATCTCAAATGAATGAGATAATTAGATTTAGTGATTTAAGTAATGTGACTAAACATGCTTGACAAGCGATGTATGATGCAAATGATGCGAGGCGCTGATGGCACCTACTATCTGGTGTGCAAAATCTCGTGCATTGCGTCTTGACTACTAAAACATCGATTCCACGATTAGAGTCACCGGGTTTGTCGCTGGTGGAAGGCTGGTTTGTAAAGCTCTATGGTTCGATAGTGGTCAATCTATTATGTGGCTGCGTTTCTCTTGTATGGGTCTGGCTGCTGACTAGAATTTTAGATGAGACTTCTGCGGCTAGTAAAGGTGGAATGCATAATTTGCTAGAAGGATAGCCTCGAAAATGTAAGCGTCTTGATTATAATCCACCTGCCAAATACAAGACCTTGAGTTTATTGCGAGTAGCTTTGATAAGGAGGAATAAGTCACCTGTCCCATTCCAATCACATTTCATCACATATTCACAGTTATTATCTGGTATTCAGTGTAGGAATCTTCTGTGACTCCACGGATTCCTTGACTTATACACTTCTTCATACTCATCTCCGATAGCATTTCATACTTTCCTATTTCAATGTATACATATAATTTGATGACAAATATTTCGTAGCTATTAGCGCTTTATCAGATATTATTAGTTTCTTGTCAGAATCTATCGTATTGGACTATGGGACTAGAGGAATATGACTCACAGGGTCTCAATTTCAACGATTAATGTTAATACAGTATCCCACTTGCAATTTTCATTCAAACTGACGACATCTATTTCCATCTGTAGCACTCACGAACGAGTTGTACCGACGTCCCCGCAACATTGGTCTTTCCCCTCGTACGGGTAGAACTGGAGAAATGTCAGCTCGTAGCGGAATGGGAGACCTGTCAATCATGGAAGAACCGTTTTCGGCACGACCCAGTGCACGCCGACCCATGGCGGATAATGTAGCTGACCTATTGCTTCCTCCTCTACCACTAGCTGGCGAAAACGAAGACGTGGATGATTTGGTAGCTGATACAAAGTGGCGGCTAAGAACTTTAGACCAGGAGACTGAGAATCTTCAGGTATGAAGCATTAACAGCGAAGGGGAAAGTAATGTGAACAAGTTTTACGGTGAATCCAAAATTCAAGACAATTTTTCACAGAAACTGTTATGATGACATGAGAAGTGTCGAATCTGACATGACTATCGCTATCACAAAAGCATATTCAGTGCTATTGTAGGGTGTATGACGCATCTTGAGTAACATCGAATCAGTAGAAGTATAGATAAGACAATGAAACATAAATATACAGTAGAACCTCCATATTACGGACACCGTCGGGACTGTGCCTTAGTGTCCGCATTTTAGAGGTGTCCGCAATATGGAGTTACCGGTGATGATACGAACATTATTCGGGACTGAGCTTAACTGTCCGTAATACGGAGGTGTCCGCTGTATAGAATGTCCGCAATAGGAGTTAAATATGAATAAATTGGAAAATTTGGGACATTACGATGCAGTTTCAGTAAATGATGAATTTTTTTTTAATCAGTAATTGTAATAGTAATTTATCCGCAGCAGTAGAAATAATCTTTGTCTAATTCAGTTACCTTTAGGCTGGCATATCAAAATTTTTGTGAAAGAAAAGTGCATCCGAGGGGCTTTTACTCATACGGCGATCTCGTGGATGCATTCTTGTTATAAAGTAAGATATCCTGGGTGCTTCAACATGCAAGTGATTGGGGCAAATCTATGAAATGCATCGTAATACGTTTCTCTCCGATTAATACAGAAATGATAATATTTTGCTTTCAAAATTGTAAGAAATATTGTGCTGAAAATGAAAATCTAAATGAATTCAAGATTTTTTTTGGAAGCTCCTTTTTCATGTTCTCAGTGCATTTCAGCATTATCAACCATTCACATAGATATTTCCTGCTATATCTCCGCTATAATTCATTATTAAGCAGCTGAAGTTACTGCTCTTGAGGCCAATTTTTATGCCCTGATTGTATCACGATTCACTAGTCATTGTGTACAACACATTGTGGCAGACATTGTTTGACGTAGATATTTGTAAAATGTATTTTTTCGTGAACATAATTGATCGTGTTTTCTTTCATAATAACATCACATTCACATTTGGTGGCATTTCGAGCTTTCACTGAATGATTGCATTCTCAAACACGGAAGTTTTTTTGTGAGCTTGGTGTCTTTCTATAGATTAATTCTCCGGTTTAGAGTATTGCAATGCGACAAAAGCTAACAGGAACTTTATGAATCTTAATTGCTTTATAAAATATCATCAAAGTCAACCTATCCACTTTTCATGATTTTTATCTAGCAAATTGCTTACAGAAAATTATCGACATACGGTATGAATATACCCGCATTCTATATTCAGAAATATATGGAAGGATATGTCTGGATCTTCGCGCTATGCTTTTCACTTCATGCACGGAGAAAAGTCATTAGGAAAAACTGCTTTTTATTTCATAGTGGCTTTGTAGAGAACATTTTATGTTAAATAATAATTCTGCTTTTCACGAAAGTATTTCGATATGGCGACAGCTTCGCCTATAGACGCACAACAGAAGTTAAAGTTTGCAATGTTTTCTTAAATGCATCGCAAATGGAACTATGGATATACCCATGGCGATACCGCCGGATTAAAGATGTAAGTCATTTGAGATTGAGACATAAAGTGGTGTACAAATCATGTTGTAGTACAAAATGCTGGAGGTTGAGAATAGCAAAACTTCTTAGATACAAACCAATCAGCAAACCACTTGCATCTGATTTTTTGTATCTTTTGGTGTGCCGCGCCTCTCTGAGAAATTCAATCATGTCTTCATGAAGGGGCCCTATTGAATGTGGAGCCATTTCTCACTTTAATTAATTAGGACAGTATTGTTGTATGATTAATTTATTCAGCACGTTTAAACCTCTCAGGGAAAAGCTCTTTCCTTATATGGTCAAGACGGTGTCATTAATTTGCATACCATGATGTCACATAATTTGACTTATCCTAATCCTCACAGAGCTAAATTTTACTTAAGTAATTGACAAAAATAAAAAGAATTTTGCTTGTTCCATGTTCACAAACAGCACCTGCATGTTCATAGTCCTACACCAGTGGCTTTGCGTCGAGGCCCGATGCTTGGCTAGAAAACACATCTCAAGAATTTGGAAGAGAGCCAAGTAAAGTGATATTGTTCTTTACATTTATTAAATGTACGTTAACGTATGTAGCCATCATCAAGCAGTGAGTGAATGAATCACCAAATGAAATTCATAATTCACTTCTAGGGATAGGCCTATGTAAAATGCATGTACAAAAATATCCAAAAATATGTTATGATACGGTGAAAGAAGAGAAGAGTAGGAGCTATGCTCAGTTGTGTCAAATGACCTGACTGGAGACCTTTCTGCCAGGTCATTGACTATAAATGCTATTCGTACTATGTCTATGACGATCTCTCTTCCAATAGTTGTATTTGTTTCAAATATGTCAAGGAATTCTAGAGCAATTCCGTGAAATACATATGCATGTATACCGGTATTTCGTATTATTCAGACAATAAAAGTGAGTTCGTGACCGAAGCCTGTAATGCGGTAGCAGTAGTCACTTAAATATTTTTTCATCTTGCTTTTCGTCATGATTTCTTTTGCTAGCATGTGATGATCTTTATAAGGCTCCCAGAAACTTTTTAGTACTTTTAAGAAGAAAAATTATCATTTATGCTGTCGAATTTAACTTAGTATTGTCAGCGATGATGACTTTATTTGAAATACAACAAAGAAGTTCAAAGTATCTGCTCAAAACACATACCTTAGAGGCCATAGACGAGGTGCAGTGTTTGAAAATGACCGGCATGCGTCTTCAATGATTCAGTTAATGTGCCTCATAGTGAGGTCTCCAATCAGACTTTTATGCGAGTTGGTGAAGCTGTTGTGTCGCTTCGAAGAACAGATAAGGCTTCTGAAAATCGAGACTTTTAGTCTCATAATGTTCAAGTTGTTGGCGACTCCTTTTTGAATTTTTTGATAAACGAACGTCAAACTTCGTCACAGTTGAAATTGAAAGAAAAAGACACCACGGCAGCTATTTCAGCAGTTGTCAGATATCTCTGCCCCATGATAACTACAGAAGGATAAAAAAATTGACAATAAATTGAATTTTCTCATCGCACTTGAGAGAATCGAACGGTTATTAAATAAATTCAAATTGTTGAATATGTCATGTCTAGCTTCAAATTCTATTAGCGAGAGTTAGAAATTTGAACAATTTGCAGAGAAATCGATTCAGTGAGAGTATGCACAATCGATTGTTTTCTTTTAATTATCTTCACTGAAAGTCGTCGGGATCAACGTGAACAAGTTGTTTATCAGACAATCGCTTACAACTTCGCTATAGGTCATATAATGAAATTTACAATTTGCTATCTCTATGCAAAGATAGCATTCACTACAGCATTCAGCCAATCATGTTTAAATTGGCCCTATTTTTTCTATACATCAGATACATTACTTTACTACAGATGTGTGCCAAACATGAGGACTTACATGCATCTATCCTTCAAAAGTATCGGAACGATATAAATTAGTAGTTTAAAATAAGAGAGAAGTGGAAAATTAGAGAATTCTCCATCAACGGCAATCGGCACACGAAAATCACATGACATGGGAGACTCAGTTGCACTGCGTGCCTGGAACCGCTGCAGCAACCCCGGCGCTGCTGTGAGAGAATTTCCCATCCACGTGACTTTTATCTGTGATCATCCCTGATCCTTGCTAAGAAAAAATAGGAATTCGAGAGCTAAAAATCCTCTTGAAGGAACCCTCTCCTCGATAATCTTCATGATTACATTTACTATGCGCATGGCAGATAATTTTTACCATCGGCGACTCACCAATCGAAGCGATTAATTACAGTTAGGTCCGCATGATTTCCATTAGTTGATATCAAGTCATTAAAATTATTGACTAATGCATCCTACAGATGTACTGTTCTACAACTTAAATTTTTCCGATTCTAATAGTAAAGTCGTACTCGAGTACTCATTTTAAATTAAATTTCATTCAGTGCAAAGAACAGTGTATTTCATCACCTTCATGTTAAACTTTAGTACATTTATTTGCTGCAATTGAAATATTTTCCAAATAATCACACAGTTCTTCACAGTTAATATCAGTGGAATCTGCAAATAAACAACAATGTGTGTTATCGCATGTTTTGAGACACTTGACTCATAGTTACAAGGTTATTTTCTGCCTCTGCATCGCCTTTGCTGGCCATGTATGAACCCAAATAAGTAAAAGGACAGCCATCAACTAATTCTCGTATCGTACTAAACTGTAGCTATGACATTTGGAACGATGGTAACCTCATTAAGTGGCTTATCCTATCTCTGACTATCCGACTATCCCTGAGCACATTTGTATCTATCACAGGTGGACACCCATTAACATTTTTAGTCAGCAACACGCAATGCTAGTCATTTCATATGCGTTTTGCTATCCCTTTTGATTCGTTAGTACAATACCGCCGATACTAATGATAAAGGTATTTAGACATTATATTCTCATTAGACAAGAGAGACTGCTCTTCATGTCTTCATGAGATTTAACTATAGTAATTAGAATGCCTGAAGTGCGCCAGGCTTTTTATCGATGGAAAGTAGGTTCTTATCGTCGAAGTCACTCTAACTTTCGAACATGACACCAATTGACTTCTTTTGGAATTTTGATGATTCAAGGTATCATGAACATTTCGTCAGAAAATTCATACAACGAACATGTCTTCATGCAAGCTTTATGCTTTTATTTATTTTATTTTTTTCGGATCAATACATTTGTAATGAACAGGAAATTAATCGGTCCCCGGGATCTCTATATGGTTGTGGTTAATACCTCCGGTGTTGATATGGTTGAGACGTTTGCAGTGTAATCTTACTCATATCAAAATGCAAAGAAGAATTACAATAATCGCGAATCTTTACAAAATACATTGACAACACACCGGCTCCATACCTCGCAACTCTCATAAGCAAAAGAACTTATCACTGCACGTCAATTTCGAGTAGAGCTCCTATGAAATTTTACCCAACGGGCTTCCGCAGAGATCTTCTATCAGACTTATCCTCTTTGGGTGTTGCGTTGCGTCTCAGATTTGCGTTGTGAGTGATCTGATGATCTACTTCTTGTGAAATACGCAGGCGACATGTTTCTCCTATCATCGCTCAAGTGCCAACTTATATCATCACTGCTTCAAATAGTTTAAAACCACATAAAAGAATGGGTCAGCTCAAATAAAATGTTGATTAAGAATGATCAAAGTCAGCTAATCTTCTTTAGTACTTGATGCGAATTTGATTAAATTTGCTCCACATTCCTGTCATACCGGTTCACACCGACCCGAGGATCGTGGGAGTGAATTTTGAGCAGAATCTGACCTGGTGGGCGCATTTACAATCTGCAAGCGAGCATCATTCAAGTGGCATGTATTACGCCAACCTCGCAGCTTTTTGACGAAATAACAGCTGATCATCATCTACCAAAACTTCATGCATAGCATCCTCGAGTATGGTGTCCCTCTACTCGTGAACCTTAATATTAAACTACTGAAAGAACTCGAACACAAGATGAGGCGTGCACATCATATAATTCTTGACTCTTGGCACCATTTCCCATCGTCGTCAGATTCGTGGCTTTCAGTTGATTCTTATTATAGTGTCTGACAGATAAATTGCAAGAATTGGTGTTAGTGATTTTTCAAAGTTTGTCGTGCGTGGTGCGCGAGTTGGAGAAGATGAATGCCATTAGGAATATACATATTGTCATACAAGCTTTGTGTAATTCGGATCAATACATTCGGAATTAGCAGGAACTTAATCGGTCCCGGGATCTCGATACACTTCAGAGTCCGGTCTTGATATGGTTAAGACGTTTGCAGTGTATTCTTCAAATCAAAATGCAATATACTGTATATTAAAAGAAGAATCACAATAATCGCAAATCTTTATAAATAGCCTCCACTACAAAATACATTGACAACGCACCGGCTCCAGTCCTCGTAACTTTCATATGGGAACTTCTGATTGCGATTCATTGACAGCCATTGAAAACCGCCACTCAAGGCACTGCTTATCTTAGCATTGCATGTCCACTGCAATGTTGTTATCAGTGTACTTGTCTGTTCATGCACATGCACATGTTCTGTGGTCCACTCTTGCCATCGGATATTAAGTAGTGTCGGATTTCTATGTATGGAACTCACAGTAGAAATTTCATGACCAGATCAAGAACGCCTCGCTAACCGGCTATTTTCAAGGAATTCATTTTTATAATATTCTTTAATTGAAGTTCCTTCGAGTTAACTTGAATTTATCGATGTCACATCACTTCCGGCATCCAGGATCGTCCGGGGATTCAATCCTGAAAATTTTGACAAGATTGACAATCATTGACAAATTGACATCATTGTACAGCCGTGCGTGTTTTCGAAAGTTAATCCTGCATTGCCTATCAGCGCAGCTGAATCCATAAGTGGTTAAAGGAAGTTTTTGCCTTAAACATTAAATGCTGTCTTGACTGAATTAATCACGACAATAAGTGCCAGAAAGGCGAGCCTCTCTGGCCTTGTCTATCTTTCAGCAGTAGCTATAATTTTGCTCTCAAATGCTTTGTTGACGTCAGTTCGTTCTGATCAGGTCAACTGATTGCCAGCGAGTGCAGCGATGATGAAACTGGATGATCTTCATAGGTTTATTAGTAGACCCGCAGTCGGTGAATCAATTAGTAGTAGAGAGCTATGGTTTTCGCAGGAAATGACCAATTTGATGAGGTGAAGCATCAAGCATTTCATTCAACGTAAAAGTTTAGAGTGGCGTATGTCATACATGACTTCAAGCCACTTTGCAAAAAATATGTGTGCAAAAAACAAAAATGCGATGCAGGAAAGGAGCTAGGGAAGAGAACGGTTTTAAGCTTGAAGGACGGTAGTGAAGCTTGGTCGGTCACTGATGAGGGCAGGGAATTCCAGACTTGTGCAGCAATAGCGTGGAATGCTCGGTTTCCAATCGATATCCGTAAGAGAAGGACGAGCAGTGTAGATCGAGCTACAGGCCGTAGGTGATTGCGTGAGACAAGGTTCGAGACCGGTAGAAGCCAGTTCGATAGATTAAGGAGGAGCCCTATCGTTGAGACACCGAAAGCAGAGGACGGCTATGCAAAAGTCAATCATTTCCCGAATTCGAAGCCAGTGGAGTTCTTTATACAATGCAGCGCCAAAAAAAGAACGTTTCCTTAATGTTTTAATAAACGCCCGGCTGCAAGTAGCTGTATTGCATCTAAAAGGTAATTCTTTAAGATAACCATTAAATTTTAGTGGCGAACTAATTTATCCACTTCAACTGTATGTTTTACTGATTTGTGAGATGACATCACAAGACGTCTTCATTATTCCATATTTTCTAGATTAATCAGTCCGTTGGTTGCGGCTTTACTAGAAAATAACTGCGTTCACCATGCAAACAGTTTCAGCAGAATAAAATAATAGCTTTCGAGGCGAAAAAACAGGCCAATTGGAGAAGTCGTCCCATTCATTATTATGACGAACTTAAGGGAAAGAAAACATCTAAAGTTCTGGGTGAACCCTTTGTACTAATGGGAGACTGAATGCATGCAGTTCGAAAGATTACTAATTTTTCGGTACATTTGCCGGCTACCGGACATCACGTTAAAATTGACGGACAGCTGCATATGTATCGCTACGCCTTTTTCAGCTTTCAATTTTAAGTTTTCTTTGTAATTTTTGTGGTGCAGCGCGCGGAGCTGCTTCATCTTGGTCAAAGTAATTTATTTAGTTGACTTTGCTCCCCCATAGCACTATGCAAGAGTTCAGAAGAGTTTTCTTCTACGTTCGACTGTATTCGACGATGAAAGAGAGAAAAAGAACATCTTTATTTGACTCACAATATGAAATCCGCTAGACCACTACAACAAAATGAATTGTGTATTGGAAATACAGAAACGAGAACAATAAGAGGAACAGCTTATTACAAACTGAACATTATAGAAAGTATGTGCATGTACTTCATATAGCAGGTTTTATAGGCACCAGAGTTGGAACCGGCCGGCGGCTCGGACTGGACAGGTGTCTCTGTATACGACTGGTTATCTTATCCGACTCTTATCCTATCCAAGCGTCTCTTGTCCGACTTGTCAACTTAGACCGGACGACTTTACTCGATTTCTATTTAGCGAATGGTAGACCTACCGGTATTCAGGATAAGAATTTTCTTTAAGAGCACTCATTTTTTAATGTCTTTTCTCATGAAGTGACTTTATTAGTCTCCACACTGAGACGCTAGATTTCTGTGTTTGTATCCGTGCTTGTAAATTTTTGAGAATAAAGTTTTTCAGGATAAGAATGAACTCCGGATGAAATGCACCAGCATTGTTTTTATCAATCTCTATCAGATTTGAATTTGAATCATGTAGCGAGACAATAATTCATAACTTAACAATATACTTTGATATTTTGCACATGTATAGAAAATATGGATCAGTAGTGACTTATTCAAGATATGGAAAAGTTTCACGATAAATAGGCTAAGGAATACACAATTCTTACAAAATTCATATAGAATGAAAGCAATGAATGAAAATTCTGTCTGGACGTGACTGTGGCATGAATGGGTCGAAACGTCGTCCTTCATTTTTTGTTTCTCTGTGGTGCCCGTCGAGGAATTTCTGACTAGAATATGCGATTCTAGAAACTTTGTTCGAGATAAAGTTGTGTTTGAAACTACATGCACAAGATAAGATATAGAGGTGCCTATAGATTAGCACTTAATCAGTGTCCAGAAGTCCTCAGTGCTGTCAAGTAATCTTTGAAAGCATACTGCCGATCAACAAACGTCAGCTTCGATCAGAGCCCGAACAAGACATCCGAGAATTCAGCAGGACTTATCACCCAAATTTTATCATGTACAATTAAATAATTGTCTGTGAACATCATTCCTCACCTTCGTTTAAGTTTTTCTGAAAAAGCAGAGACGCATCAAAAAATTGTACATTTTCATCATGAGGTGTAGCGGTTGTTATTTTGTGTACCTAAATTGTGTCATCGCCAACTATCAGCAATTTGTATGTTCATTAGTCAGCAGCTGCTTTTACAATTTTGAATAAAGATTTGGAGAAGAATTTTCAATTTTTAAGAAAGTTTTCAATGCATCATTTACGTCATATAGTATACACATGTTTTTGAATTATGTTACATGCACATGATCTTTCTATGTCGCATTTTTTTTTGATTTACCAAGCAATTTATTCTAGAGTGAATGTCGTTAATGGTTGAGACAGTCTAGTAAAATTTGCAGGCTGATCAACGGGTCTTTAAGATTTATGGCCGTGGCCGCTAAGTTGCATTAACCATTATAACCAAGTGCGGTAACCGTTGTAACCGGTCTCCAATTCTGGCACCTTAACAATTTGTTGCATATGAAGTACATGTACATCTACTTAATAATTACAGTATTTGATGAATGAGTTGCAGAAGAGTTTCTATGCGCATAGAAATACGTTTCAAAGTACATATTTTCCGCTTTTTTGGCTGGTTTGTTTTTCAAACATTGGCAGCATTGCCACGAAAAAGTCTTGAATGTTTAAAAAGGGGGATGTAGTTCTAATAACACACTTCTCTATGCGGCAAAGCCAGTAAATCACAGAAGACGGGATAAGGATGAAGTAAAAGTGGATAAATGAAGACAAAATGCGCGCGAGTAATCAATTCAGGAGGACAGTTTTTTTAGATCACTGATTAACTAGAATTTTTCGAGGCTTTACTGATTGATACAATTACTGACATGCTTGCTCCAATTCATCGATGAGGGAAAGTCAGGCCTGATACCTGATACTGTCAATTGTTTCACCTCTGCGGTACAGAGGTATGAAGCAATATTTCAAGACGTCCGGGATTATCAAAAATTAATTGAATTTCAACTGATTGGTGTCAATTAATTTAATGCTCAGTAATTCAATTAATTGATTGCTCATGAATCAACTTCAATTAATTGATTGGAAAGAGCAATTGAGTTGCAAGCGAGTTTTGTTATTCCCTGTTCCGTACCCGCGAGTAGCCTTTTACTGTCTACATGCACTACATAGTGTGCATATCTGTATACATAGTGATGTCATAACTCACTTTACTACAGGCCCTAAAACCACTTAGCGTCCTATTCTCCTCCTCTATTGGGTTGGACGATTTTTCTTCGTGGAATAATTCCAGGTGTACCATGATTACTATAGGAGCTCAACATTATCATAGTGTAGAGCTAAACAATCATCACTTATGATAAACATTATGGATTCATAATATTATTACTAGCATAATATTGTTCGTTGATTTAGTTGATTGATTTTTGTTCACCACTTCCTAATTCTATCTTTCGCTTGTTTTGATTTCAATTTCAACTAATTGATTGCTATTATGATGTCTTATCCTCCCTTTCATTGATGTGTAATTTTTGTTGCTGGACCATATCGGAAAAGGACCCTTCCTAATGTGTCTTGAGCTTAAATAAAGGTATCTCTGAAAGAGTCTGCTGATCCAAAGTGTAGATTGTGCAACGATATGGATGAGATTATATCACATCTGACAGGATACTCGAAGTTAGCTTCCACAGAATATCTCAACAGACACAATGAAGTGGCAAGACAGATAGAGATATCTGCATAAAGTATGGCACTAAAGTAATGAAACATGTCCCCCTCGCTGTTTCAGAGAATGGTCCAGTAAAGATCATTGGGGACTTCGAGATCAGAGCAGATCACAGAATATCTGCAAGACGAACTGACATAGTCGTCGTAGACATAGTGAAGGAGAAAACATGGATTATAGACATCGTATTGCCAGAAGATTAAAACATTCGTGACAAGGAAAGAGAAAAAATGAACAAGCACCAAGATCCAAGACTTGAGGTAATAAAATTGTGGAATACAAGTGAGGAGG
Source organism: Prostheceraeus crozeri (assembly GCA_907163375.1). Lineage (NCBI taxonomy): Eukaryota > Metazoa > Platyhelminthes > Polycladida > Euryleptidae > Prostheceraeus > Prostheceraeus crozeri. The sequence continues at coordinate 452,435 of CAJQUW010014877.1, forward strand.
TGATCCCTGTAGTCATTGGAGCTCTTAGAGCCCACACAGAGAAATTAAGAGACCATCAGTAAAATGCCTGACTCATCCCACGTTCCGGAGCTAGTCATTGCCCACATCCTTAGCCGTGTACTTGAGCTCCCTAAGTCCTGGTAGGACTCTGAAGTCCAGGTGATGCCGTACAACGGTCAATAAAAGTACAAGATCTGCGGTCATGTAGTAAGAAAATAATAAAGGTATTATCATTGTTTTTGTTTTCAATTTCAATTAAGTGATTCATATTGTTTTTAATTTCAAGCAATTAATTGCTCTGAAATCTCAAGTACAATTAACTGATTGCTCACGAATGCCAATTTCAATTAAATGATTGAAAAGATCTATTAAATTGCTATCAATTTTTGATAATTCCTGCCACGGATAACGCATTCGTAAACAAGTTTTGTTTAACGTATGATTGATCGGCAGCTCATCGTCGTAAATTATATATTTTGCTCCTATCATTTTCGCCTTTCACAGCCTATAAGGTGTTCTATTGAAGGAGAAAAACAGCTGAATGATTTGTGTTGCACCACATAATGCTTCTAAATGGAGCACTTCATAAATACTGTTGTTTATTTTTTCCAAACAGTTTCTCATCTGTTCATATATTGACTTTCCCCTTGAATGATATTCTTGCACTTACTAAGTGAAGCAGAACTTTGACTGACAGAATGGTTCATGAATGGATTTTCTTTCGATGACAGAATTTTTAAGATAGCGGATTTCTGCTATTTTCAATTCTACTTTCTACCTAATGTTGGCAATCATATAAGTGAGTGTGGAAATTAAATGCACAGATGTGAAGAATCTAGGCAATGCGCTTTGTCGTTTTGTTGCCTCTTTACAATATGAAGAAACTTAAAGTCGACAATTGGTTGAAGTCTGTACAATATATGCTCGAGATAAGCTCAAATATAATATGAGAAACATAATCATGCAGTGCTACACTTTAAGGGCAGTACAATTAATAATGTCTAAAGATTCTATAGGCTGATAGTTGAGCTTAAATGCGGAGCATATTCGTTGTATATTTCTGTCAGGCTCGTATTTACAAGTGTTTGTGGAAGAATTACTAATTGATATTGACATCCTGTGCTGCTGTTTTAGCATAATTTTAAATGGATATTTAAAATTAGCATAGTTTGAATGGATATCTAGTTTTCAAGTTCCGCAATAGTTTACACGCAGAAACTGTATTTGAGCTTCCCTGCTTTCTCCTATGACTAATACCGACGGTGTTGTTTACGAGTTCATTGTCTGAGTCAGTGAGCGGTTTGTCCTGAGAATGCGATGTCGGTGGCATGATTCTGACGAGCGAAGAATCCCGAAGGGTACCTGGCGATTGTTTAATTGATACTGGTATCGTAAATTTCGCTTTTTGGATAAACAGGTGGTATGGGGTGTATGGACGTCTCTCTAGAGTTGGATTCTGCTGATAAATAATTAACAGAGTGATCAATCGTGATTTGAGATTGTGATCGCTTTTCTCAATCATCAGCGTACTCAGCAACCACTCGTACACTAAAACAGACAGGCTTGTATCTGGTCATGAAATTTGCGTTCTCTTACCTCTAATGGAATTCAGGAATGAAGATATTCCTCTTCATAGAATTTCCCTAAAGCACCACTGATCAGTTCATGTTTTTAGTAGCTCCTATGTTCAGCCTGTAGTTTCTCTAGTCCCTCAGTTCCTATAGTTTCGCTTATCCAGCCTTGATCAATTAGAAGCGCTTATACTCGCATAATCTAGCGCTTGACCCTACCTACTAACTAACGTCTCGTTTGACCTTAGTATGGGCGTGTCTGTTAAAAAGTCATAATTTTTGTAACTCCACGCAAATATGAGTGTATGGAAGTTGAAGTTTATATGCAAGGCGAAGCAAGGACGAAATGTTTATTTCAACTCTGAAGTCAGTTTTGCTGATGATATATTTTCAAAAGATAATTGACTTTCTAATAAGTATGATGAGGAATATTTGAGTTAGGTCATTAATCATTTTCTTTGCTTTATGTGCTTTCTATTGGAGCTTACGTTTACTCTTATATTTGTTTTTCTCGAAATTATTTCCTCATCATTCAGTCTTATCTGCGGCAATCTTCGCACATTTTCCTCTTAAATGTCCATGGTTCTTCCGCCCACGAACAACTGTCGTCTCCAATTGCCAACGTAGCCTCTGAACTCGAAAATATAGGATAGATAGGTAGAGGAGAGAGGCAACAACTCGTAAAAGAGTTGTGACCTTTTGTCCCGGAGGAGAAGTCGATGCTTGACTTGTGCAGAAGAAAATTACAAATGGAAATGAACTGATAGTCATTAACTGTGTTTTTTCTTCAATTCTTCGTCAACACTGCTGCTTGAAATCAACTTTTCTTGTGGAAAGAGATTATGAGACTTTATACAGCTCCTCCTATCTCGTATCAATCTTATCTTTTATTTGCGTTTGTGTAATGAGTTCTCTGCTCATTCGTACATTTGCCAATTCATGTACGAAATTAGCTAAGGGCGCGCACCTGAGTATTAAAGCTGGGAAGTTTAATCCGTTTGTTTAAAGGAAAAGTTAGTAAGTGCTTATAGTTGTAAAGGTTAAGGCTCGGTTATCTTAAGGATAAAGTTCATCGAAACGCTTGATGAATTTTGACTTTTCATCGACATCACAGTTAGGAATAATGAAATTGGACAATGTTGAAAATGAACCTGACAGTAACTTTATTCCATCCCAAAAGATAGTCATGGCAAGAATTGCCGGTATGCTCAAGCACATTTAAGAGTTGATTTTACATTTGTGCACTGTCGAGATTTTTCATTTTCGGGTTTAGCTTTTAATCAACCGTTCCTTCTTCCTTCAGTTATTGCCATTAATTTTTATGAGATATTTGAGTTGATTTCTTGTCATTTAAGATGTCATGACTGAATGTGGAAATGCAATTTGGAAACACCGAAAACAGTTTATCACTTCACAATTTTCTCGATAACATCAACCTTATCGACAAATAGAATTATAAGCTTATTCCTCTTGCCGGCTTCATGATCAACGCTCAAATCACAGCTTTTACAGAAGTTTATGCACTTTGAATAGTACTCATGTTCAATGATTTGAAAATACTCATTACGCGGCTTCTACGCTCATCTAAGCAACTCGGTCTTTTACTGTCATTCATAGCAACTCAAAGCCAAATGCCATGTACAGCAACCTATAATATGTAATCACTAATGATATGTGCTTTGCTTGGATTTTTTGAAGTGTTGTGTCTTAGACATTCCTACTAAAAAGAATTTATCTGTCAATTCTTTTAGCTTGAGTGAAAATACTAGTTTGGAAAATGTTTCTTTTTTGAATGTTTTGGGAGGTCATCTTTCTTCAGATATGAAATGGAACAGGCATATTGATTGCTTGATAAAGAAAGCATCCAAACGCTTGTTTCTTATTGTGCATTTAAAAAGAGCTAGCACACTCTCCCATGTTATTTTCATGGCGCACAGCAGTTTCATACGCCCGATTTTGTTGTATTGTTATCCTGCCTTTTGTAACGCTCCGCAATATTTACTGAAACGACTTTCACGTGTTGAAAGAAGAGTTTTACGTATTATAGATGATAGTGAATGCGCTAACGAGACTTTATTTGCCAGTGGAGACCGCACTTGTAAGAAGATCTTCGAAGATGTTATTTTGAATCCTGACCATCCACTTCGTGAGTTTTTTCTTGACCGCAAAGTCTGTATATGTGCCAAGAACAAATGTCAATTGAAACGTCCTAAGACAAAGACTGAACGCTTTTTAAATTCTTTTATTAGGTATTGTCCGTGATTCACACCAAAATTTTATGCATCTTTGTATTTTATCTATTGTGTATTATTTGTTATGTGCTCACCGACCTCTTGAGGCAAATAAAGATATTTCTATTCTATTCTACATAAATCTGATTTTGAAGAGTTCAGGTTCACGCAGACAATCCAACATTTGAAACAAGTTTCTCTGTCTCTTGAGACATGTTGCTCAGACATATTGAGATGATTATTCTCAAATTACATGACTTTTTTTCAAAAAAATTGTGCAACCACACATTTCGTTGTGATCTACGCCAAAAAATTCAAATTGACAAATAAGTGCTTCAAGCACGCGAATTTTGACTACTCTACTAAAAACTTAGCGATTTTCCTGCACTTGTGCATTGCTTTTCAAGATCGCAGCTACTTCATAAATAATTTTGTTTTGAGATATATTAACAATTTCGTTATGATCGACGTGAAAATGGTAATAACGACAGGGATGGTCCGATGTGACAAAATGTGACAATTTAGGAATCTCGAAAAAACGTGACAAAATGTGACAAAATGAAATTCTACTGAGTATTTGTCGACATTTGCCCGGGTCTACTTACATTATGAATTAATTTCTTGAAACTTTGACATATTTCAGATAAGATGGACCTTTACAGATAAATGAGATGACCTTATTTTGTTGAATGTTCTTTGAGAATGTATCTATGATTTTTATGAATATGTAGATAAATGAAAATAGGCCTTGGGTTAAAATTTTATTGTTTGCTTGTTTTCCAAAGGTGAACACGTTTCTAGAACGCTTTAAGATACACATTCGTACACAATCAATCTTTTATGAATCTACACATATGTTTAGAAAGAGCTAGGAAGTACTGTTATCGAACTGTTGACTATTGAACCGAATCACTGTAATTGATGTCTGCCATTATCCTTGACACTTAATTCATCAAAAGAATCTTTCTTTGTACATAAATTAGTAGTTTCAATCTTTCGGCATCTAAACATCGAAGTCGGTATGTTGGGTTTCTGAGTGTTGAGGAATTTTAAGTTGGAGAATGTTTTTTGTGATTTGCTAGAATTTAGGAGGATATGCATTAAAACCCATACGAGTTACTATTATCCTCGCTCTTTCCAAATAATGCATGTATTTTGAGTAGCGGAGACATTTTCAAGATATGGATAATTAATTCATTCTTGATTACATTTTTTGATCATTTTTTTCTATATGTAAAACTGTCTTCTCTTTGCATATTATGTCAGTGATGCAATTTGTTTATAAAGTTGTTATTTTTTGCTTTTACATTGTGGCCAAAGAAGTACAATCAAATTAGAAAAGACGACATACGCTTGTAGATGCTCTCTTGGATTTTTTTGTTATTCCAATTTTTGTAAATATAGATACGTTGTGAATTACTCTACTGTTGATATCAGCCTCTTGATCATGTACACTAGTTGGGATGGGATTTTGTACTACCTTTGATGTACACAATACGAATCTTAATGATATGAAATTCAGTCCAGAGGTTAAGTGAAAAGAGCTTTTCCGTCGCTGTAGCATTTAGACCGTAGAATGAGTCGATCGATGTCTATATTTTAAGCTCCAGGTACCAAATACCAGAGATAAAGAAATAAAGGAATAGGCTTGCGCTGTGGAACTGCATTGCGCGCCTAGGATGTATTTTCACATGTCAAAATTGAATTTTGGTATGTGACAAAATGTGACAATTTGTCATTTCCGAAATGTGACAAAATGTGACACAAGCCCTGAAGTTGCGGATCATCCCTGTAACGATAATCTTGTAGGCCAATCGGTAGATATGCATCAGTCATGTCTAATCCATCTAAATCCACTGATTTTATATAAGATTGCTCCATGAAGATTGATAAATCGATAATAATCAACGCACTATTTAGTTTGATAGTCGAAGCATCAGTTAATCGATGTCTTTTCGTTATGAACAACGCAGACTTCGTTATGATCGACAAGCAAAAACAGAATTTTCCTCGATGCGGCAATGCAATAAAAGTTTTTGTTCTTTTCGGTGTGATATCCGTGTTCAGTATGCTTAGTTAGCTTCGTAGTTTAGCAGCATCAGCTAAGCTACATGACTATCGTTATGATCAACGTAGGCATCACTGTGATCGACAAGCGAAATAACATTTTTCTTCGAAAGGAAAAGAAACCAAAGGTTTCGTGTACTTTTGACGTGATATTCGTGTTCAGAATGTTTTAATCGTATATAAAACATGATGTAAACATGTGTCATGATTTTTTTTCAATTTTCCAAGCAGCGAAAGCAGTCATTAAAAATGGATAAATAACATGCGAATATTCAACGAAACATGTTCAAGGACTATGCTTATTGTTTGATTCTGTTTTAAAGGCTGTTAATTCTGAGTGGGCTTTATTCAAAGATGGAAAACTTCCATGAATATCTAAAGAGAATGACAACTATTAAGTAAATAAAAGACACCAACACCTTTGATTCCCCGACCGCACTTGCGACCTTTTTCTCAATTCAAGAGAAACGTCGTTTTACTTTTGATAGCCATTTGTGCTAGCTTTAATAGATCAGTGTTAGTCAAAAATACAAGATTGACTTATCAGGTTATTGCTTTATGATATTTTCTTGGAACGAAATTAAAATTTTTATCAGTTTTATTTTTCATGAAGTTGCGTAAAGGAAGGTGATTTTACTTTAGCGATTATATGCCTTCAAATTATGCTAGCTAATCAGTGAACTTTAATCACATTTTGTTGACGATTATTTGCCGATAGCAATTAAAATCGAAACCAAACACCATTTTGTGAAATTTGCCACTATTTGCGACTGCTCACTTAGCGGAAACAATGGGAGCAAACAACTGCAATGGTTATACAAATTCGACATCATGGATGATTGTGTTCAAAGCAATGACGAATTTATGCCGGACGACGCTGGTAGCTGCCCCTTCCCTAGATGTGATGGACTGACGGTGCTGTCGTCACCCTGATAATTATTTGATGTTCAAAATGCGCCCTGTCCATCTTGCAAAATCTGATTGTGATGGGTGACTCTTTATCCAGTTGACGGTATTTCTTCGAAGTATCTCACTGGCTTCTGTATTTCCAATTTTCTAGAGATGCATTTGTGCGCTGACTGATGGGAATATTGAGGTACATGCAAGGGCTGGGTCTTCTTCAGTTATCAGGTGTATGGGCGCCCATCCGAATGCTCTTTCTGAAAGCTATCTAAGCATTACGTATCATAAAATATTTCTTGGGCTTCATGAAAGTAACAGGTGTCCTTATTAATATCACAGACATCCTCACGAATCTTGTTGAATCCCTAATGGTCTCGCATAAGGACCTCATTGACGCCTTTGGCATTGCCATCGACCTCACAGGCGGTTTCTTCACTCTCCGGTGACCTTGTCTATCCCGAAGTTCCTCACAAACTCCACCGCACCCTTTCTTTACCTTGATTTTTGCAACCCTTTAGATTTCCAAAAATACAAATTGTCTTGTACAATAGGGTGACAAATTATTACACTCAGCCACAAAAATATCGAAAAATCGAGTTGTTTTCTAGAATGCGCTTTAGATTATCCTTTTCATAACATATTCTCAGTAGAACTATTACAGATAAGAGAAAGAAGGAACAATGCATCTTAAGATATAAAAAAATTGTTTTATTCCGATTTTTATTACCCTGCTTACCTAGCTGTATTACCTAGCTGGTATTACCCTTTCATATGTAAAAAAAGCATCTGCTACCATTCATGTGTTTTCCTGAGTTGCTTCAGCTTGGTCTTATTCCATTGGATAGGTTGCACTTATCAAACTCTCTGAGAAATCACAGAGTTCCATCATTCTAGAAAACAATTTCCAACAAAATTTCAATCGTTACTCTTGGTTGTGGGCAATCCTAGAGACTTGAGAAAATTGATGATCTTCTTGAAAATCCGCTGCAATGTAATGCCACTCAAACTTATGTTATCCAGGTTCAAAAATCCATAGGCGGCAACAGCCCTTTTGTCAAAGGATGGGCAACTGCGGTTGCGAAAACAGACCACATCCAAGGAAATAGGCAGGAGAATTATTCTCTGTATTCCAAGAAATTCGATTGCCTCAGCGACCGATGTCTGTGAGTGGACAGTATAGGTATTGTAGTGTTTGCATTTCCACACCAGCTGTGAGAAGAAGGTTTAGTGAGATAGGGTGTGCATTTATTAGATTCAAGGGAGCACCGCGTTTTACTCCCCTTATGAAAAAGAGGATACTCCAGTTTCATAAGTTGTACGCCTACTCTCAAAAATCAAAGATTTTCTGGAGAATTCTGTTGTGAAAGCGCTGATGAGTGTCAAATGGCTTCAGGAAAACATCAAGTAGCTCTTTTCAAGATTATGGAGACCTCTCTGCATTATCTCCAGTCATTGCGATGAACATCCAACCAAATAAAAATGGTTTGGAGGTTAAGTCATCTAGGTCTTGGGACTCCACACATTGGACGGTATGGCGACTAAAACTCACGGTCTAACGGTTATGCAAAAAGTTAAAATCCCGTAGCTCTGAGATTAGTATGGAACCATTGATAGCTGCATGTTCATGTATGACATGCAATTTGTAGCAAGGCGCACCTCATCATCGATTGACTGAGTTGTGAAAGTTCCGCCTTCTGACCAGGGTACTCCTTAGCTTTTAGCATTTGGTGAACATCTGTGGACTTTTGAAGACAAGATTTTATGATATTGCTATCTACTAAAGGCAGCTGCATATTGAAAAACTTATTCAGGTTTATTTCTATGAGGTAAAGTTCATAGAAAAGTTTTCCGCCCGCTTTAGGTAGCATACCATGACGAGTTATCGAAGCAATTCGCTTAAAAGGTGGTTAAACCAAATAGGTCCATCATATTGTGAGTTTTGGACTAAAATAAAATCTGATGAACTTATGCCAAGAAAATGTTCTGAAGGATGGTACTCTTGTGCATGACTTTATTTCTTTAGAAAGCTAGAGTAATATTTGGTGATTCCGTTATGTTATCCAATAGCATTAATATGATGGCTTACGCTGCATCAGTGTTGCGATTCGCGCGTGTTTACACGCGCGCGCGTTTTTTTGACAATTTGCGCGTGTAAGCGTATTTTTTTCAATTTTTATCCATTTTGCGCGTTTTTTTTAAGTTTTCGACTTCTATTTGTAATTTTTGATAATAGAAAACTTTGGTTCTAAAATATCAAAATCAAGATTTCAAAATTTCAAATTACATGCAGTGTCTAGATAAGCCACATGTATAGCCTATCAAAGATCATTTAGGTTCATTAACATCTCACTCAATGGATAGCCTATAGGCCCACTGCTCGTATGCATCTACCACTTAAGGCACGTGTGTATTTGAATTGTCCTGAAATATACCTGAAAAATCTATCTGATCGCAAATTTAAGCTTTGTAAAAAATTCGTTTCATCAAATATTAACGATAAGAGTTGCCATTTTGGCTTATTTGTTAAGGAAATACATGGTGCGCGTGTTTTTCGACCTTGCGCGTTTTTTTGACCTACGCCAAGAATGCAACCACTGCCGCTGCATCTGCATATCATAAATACCACAGGTATCTTTCATGTTTGAAGATATATATCAGTTAAGTATGAAATGAAAATTTTATTCATCTTAAAAACAATTCATCATGCCTATATTATCAATGACAAAGCAGAATATTCGAATTGCATAACTTATGAATGCGATTTGAAGCTCGAAAGGGTAAGTCCGCGAGAAAATCATGACTGAGTGTAATAATTTGTCACATTCTGTAAATCAAGGATGCACACATGAAGTTACAAAATTTTGATTTAAATAACCATGCCTCAGCCAGCCATGAGGATACCTCATCCATTCAAAAAGGAGACTCCGAGCCGGATTCTAGAGCAATCAGATTTGATCGTTAGAAAATACATCCTTCAGGCTTCTAAACAATCCTGCTAAACTGTGAGCATGTGGGCAAGGCATAGTGCAAAACTGCATCAGGCATGCTTGATAGATGTTTTGACATCTTCTAGTGATCTGTAACTTCTTTCATATCTAAAACTATTGGTTGATTGTAATTTTCATGATGGCTTTAATCCCCACTGTGCCGATTTTGGGAACATTCTTTATTTTAAAAAATACAAATTGATGCTCGTATTTCAATATCTGATGATGATCTTATTTTCGCACACTCAGAGACTGCATACTTAGAACTACAAAACTCAACTCCTGATAATTCATATATCTGGCAAAAGTAGGTGACTGCATAAAAAAAGTCCATAATAACTCCATAAAATGACATTTGGTCAGCTTCGAACTTCCTCAAAACTCTCCAAAGCCTCTTCAAATTTCACACTCAAGAAATGCGTGGCTACTGTGGTCTGAGTTTCCGAATGATCTTGACGAAATTAAGGATTCATTTCACCTTTTAATCCACATTGAGTATTGAACGGTTACTATACCTTTTGCCATAGTTGTCTCAACCGGCACAGTTGTTGGCAACTCTAGATTTCTACAAGCTCTATGATCACTGCGTCATTCTCATATCTAATGGAAACATTTGCACGTCATAGCATGGTCATAGCATTCATTTGATAAACAGAGAATTCTAAGCCTTCAAAACTGGCATAGTTGTTGGCAGAACCAGCATACTTGTTGTCAATGAATAATTCGCTATAGAAAATTCGTCTCCATGATCGAGACTGTCTGATACAGTCAGGGTTGTCCAACATTTGAAAGTGCCAATGCGTGAGATCTAAAAATTAGCTCAATGTCTATGGTCTTGTTGATCAACTTACCTTATTGAGGTCGACGTCTGCTTGCAACTGCTTCCTCCCGTGTCCTTCACTGGCTGTCATGGTACTGATCACAGTGCACTGGTGAACGAATTCGACAAACAGTAGACTGATTTCTATGGACTGAACGCACAAGTGGGAACATCAACAATTTATCAATTTTTCACATCAGGAACGTAGCTGCATCGTACAATGAGTACAGCCAAAATGTAGAATGCGTGAGATGCGTGAGAAGTTTTCGGAATGCGTGAGATTTTTTTTGCGCCTTGCGTGAGAGCGTCATATGGGGGTCGAACCGTGAGAGTTGGCAACCCCTGTACAGTAACCTGGACTAAAAAAAAATTAGAACAATGCGTGTGAAAAACAGGGGGAGTGGGCCAGGTAAACTGGCAACGAGGTTGAAATATTCGCTTCTTTTGAGTGTCTTTCCTGCTTAGCTACTTAAACTGACGCTTCTAAATGCGCTCCCGCATTGAGTTGGTATCATATTTTTGCTAGAGCATGCATGACAATGGATTTTTTATCGTGCTGGAACGTTAAGTCCATTAATATTTTAAGGTAAACGAATTTTCTTGTCGTTCTCACAGATAATTTCTATTGCTAAAAAAGCGATTTTATGTTAAAGACGTGGGCGGGCATGATTTTCATGAAAAACTTGTGTACATAACTTAAAAATAGGGCGATAATTGCTGCAGTCGAGTCTACGGTTCTTTTTGTAAATGACACCTATGAGAGCCTCCTCTTTGAAGGTTTGAGGCACTTTGCCTGTTGAGATAGCATTGAATAGCTGTGGACAGAGCATTGACTATTGGTTCGCCGCCAGCTTTTTAGGAATTCAGTATAGATATTGTCAATGCCAATTTTCCTGTTTTCTAATTGCTTCGGTGATTTCGCACTTTAAGATGGTTTGATGTCATCGCACGGCGGATCTGATGTCATTGAGTGACTTATTCCTTATAAAGGTCTTCGTAGAAGCTGGCCCAAAGTTCAAGAATATCCTCTTTATTGGTTAGGAAATTACCATGGTCATCATTATGGTATTTCATTAGCATTGAAATACATGTACTCTTTTTGAAAACATCTCATGCACGTGCATCTATATACTTTTCGTCATCCCTGAAAATGGAATTTGCAATATGAAGCAAAAAGTTCCATCATATTTTCGCTTTCGGTATAACAATATGGATAGAAATGCTTAATCAATGTGAGCAAAAATTAAAATGCTACCCGGATAATTCATATGTATATCAAAGTAGATAAATAACCGTCCTGTTTGAAAAACTAAGCATGAATCGCAAGTTAGCAAGTAACTCGCCAATTAATGTTTTTCTAAGTTGCAATAACGATCAACTCTTACATGCATTACACAAAATCACCTGAATAGAATTCCCTGCATTATGATTCTCATCTTTCTTTGATTATCATGATATCCATCATTTCAAGTGAAGATATCTGAACTACTGCCAACAACTGTGCTGGTTCTGACAACAGCAATGCCGATTTTAAAATGTTGTGAATAAATGTGTCAATAACTATGATCGTTCTGCCAATAGCCAATATGTTGATTTAAAGAAGATATTTAAAGACTGCCAACAACTATGCTGGTTAAGACAACAGCTGTGGCAAAAGGTATATTGTTGTAGTCAAGCGAAGACACTGCTTGATAGACGTAAATGCTTTCTCAAATTGATAAAAATGTGTACAACATAGTGCACTAAATAGATATGTGCTAATTGTAAATCAAAATGGATATCTGCTGATGAGACGCTTATAACATTTCCATGAAAAGGTCGAAGTCTATTTATCATGTGACCGCTCCGCCATTTATCAAGACATTTGGGTGTCACATATGATGTACATTTTATAGTTATTGGTCCGGTGATATTGTCTTGGAATAATGATTTATTTCCTCTCTTCCTGCTCCTAAATGAAAAGATTCCATCATCAAAATAATGATTGATGAGGAAATCATGGGAAGAATTTCAGGCGTAATTTCAGTCATCATAGCATGCCATCTGGAAATGATCATAAAATGTTTGTTTTGATGGATTGAAATTATTGTCTCTTCATCAAAATCTCAGCATTCCACAATCAGACAGATTTGACATTCTCAATAATGTATCTGAACTCTTTGGAGGCGCTGAGTTTGTTATATGATTAAATTTTGATAAAGCAAGTTTGAGAATATGTCGCTGAAGTCTGGATACTTTCTTCAACTATTTCAACTTCAGTCATTATTGGAAATGTCAGATGTAACAATTTTGCTGCAATTTCTTCATTCTAAGATTGTGTCTTCAACATTAGAGAATTTTTTAACTTCATTATGGTTCTTAGTTTGTCAAAGATTAGCAGACGTATCCATAATCTTACAACCGAAAAAAATAATGAAGTTTACCTTGGAAATATAGAAGAACAATCATCTTTTGATTATGGTCATTGATCTTGTTAATCTTACATTGTAAGTAGCCCTACTATGAATTAAACTTACAAACCGACTCTTGCCGTCCACCTATTTATAAAATTATTTTTGGAGAAATGAAACAACAATCATTTGCTCTAGTGAAAGTATCGGTGAAAAATGAAAAACTTGTACCAGCACTTTTTAAAATGACATTAGTCAGAACTCATGAAGAACAAGACTAAGCAAATTCAGAACATAATGTTCTCTAAGAAGGTTGTGATGAAATAGCAGAAATTGTTCATATGTGTTAACCAAACGCATCTTTTGTGATTGCTTACAAGTCGCACTGCATGAATTGGTATTTTTTGTTTTAGCTTATTAGTTTTGGATGTGTAGCTTCTGATCATGTGGTTGGAAGTGTTTTCAATGCGATTTGGACCGGTAATCTATTATTTATCGGTTTATGTAGGTAAAAATTTATTTTTCTCACCTGAAGGGACATGATGATTTAGCAAAAAGTGCGCACAAAGTATAACAACCAGGGTATTCGATCGATCGATCCTTGTTTTTGTTGTTTTGGCCTGATCGAATGATCGATCGATCGGTACCTCCAGCATCATTATAGATGATCGATCGATCGGTGCTTTATCTCAATCGATCGAACGATTGGTCTTATTTGTTGTGATCGATCGGAAAATAGTAGCAGAATAAAATCTGTCTTATTCTGTCGGTGCGGTTAAAGCTGAATTTTGTGTTTCTGTCTATCAATTGTCTACGTCAGCACAGGAAGACATTACTTTCCTACATGAGAGAGTTGAGGCAAGTAGCACCCATGCTCATCATCCAGCGTTGATGTTCAGGTGGATGTTGGCACGAAAGAGCGTCACAGCAAGTCGATCATTTTTCTGGTGTTCAGAGACCACAGGTGGAGAAATCGGATGATGAGGTTGGACGATTCGCGGAGGAACCTAATCTAGAAATGTTTGAAGATCAGAAAGTATGGTGGAAAGTGAAAGCGTATATTTACCCCTCCATCCTTCCGCTTGCTATGAAGGCATTAACAGTGCCACATACATCTGCTTCCGTGGAGCGATTGTTCTCCACAGCTGACTCTTAATCATCCGGGGGTGATCGCACATCAAGCCTGGCCAGCTCGAGTACTCCTTTTTTTATGTCGCGCAATAAGATTTTGCTAGACAATTGATTCAATTTTTGACATTATGCATTTCGCGCGCTCGCTGTTTGTATTGTGCAATTGGAAGTTGTGTGATTTTTATGATGCAAACTACTAAGTAATCTATTTCAATTTTCACAACTTGATGAATCCAGAAGTCTGACAAGAATTGCAACTGCTTCAGTATAGATCTTTTGTAGATAGATTTTGATGCAGTTGGACAGAATAAAGTAAAATAGAATTACTCCCAGTTAGACGACTGTCAGCATTTTACCGGTTTCCAAGATTACCACCGCATTAAGAATAGAAAAACTTTGTACCACAGTTGTTGCGAATTCTGTTGATCGATCGATGATCGGGGCGTTCTGATCGATGATCGATCGATCGCTTCTATAACTAGGGATGATCGTTGATCGATTGATCAGTGAAAAATGACGCATGATCGAAACATGGATCAATCGAGGAAAATCGTATCTTTCAAATTTCCTGATGACAACACTTGAAGTTAACCATTTCCAGGGTGCCAGACATTGGGTAAAACAGGATAAAAACGAAGTCGAAAGCTATTCAATATAATTTATTATTGACCTTCGTTTATTATTTGTCTTCGTTTTGTAAATTAATCTACTGTTGAAAAATTGACATCAGAATACCACAAATTTTTAAGCTGTCGCTTTAGCTTTATCATCAGATTCAAGAGAGAATGTTGACATATTGGGAAATATATAAAAATTCATAAATATTCATGACAGTATCTTTGCATAAATTGATATTGGTATTATCTCTAAAGATTCGACGCATTTGATAGTGATTTGATGACTTTCGTGACTGATCTTTACATTTATGACAAAACATTTGACACAGTGAAATGATGAACGAACTTGGCCGTAGTATACGAATACTTGTATTTCATGCTTCCCAGATCGCATCATCAGCAGACGATATTACAGATTGATTTAAACAATATCATTATCAATTTTCGCCAAGCTATAGTATCATCATTCATTTTTGAATTTCTAAATGTCTCTTATTAGACTTAATTTCCACTTAATGACAAGTTGAAGTGACAGCTTGAAAAATTGAAGATAAATTGGTGGTAATATTCCAGCATCTAAAATTCCAGTATGACAATTTCCGGGTTGACTTTTTTGCATGTCATATAGGACTTGAAATTTGAAATTTTGGAAATGCATTAAGTCCAATCTAGCGGAGACGAGAAAACGGACGTTAGAGTGATGAGTGAGTGAGTTTGAGTACTTAGACTATATTTAGAAATTGAATAATCGGGTATATTTGCATACATTTTTGGCTGCGGATTGCGTAGTTAAACAAACAAAAGATATTAAGATGCACATAAAATAGCGATTCTCCATTGCTGTTATTAGGGCCTATCCACTGTATGTTCAGTTATTTCCATACTTTAACAAGCATATACTGTATATTCATTCATCGTTGCATTGTAGTTACACAGCTACGACATCAGGAAGACATTACAGAACAGCAAGAAGCGATGCTTTAATATAGCTTTATTATCATTTCGTCGAACTTTTCACGATATAACTTTGTAAAATGCTCTTTATGAAACTGACTTATCAATATTAAACTTTGTTATTTTTGTGCGCTAAAAATTACTTCATTCCTGCGCAAGAATCACTGGAAGACTTCAACGATGCAGAATTAAAATTGTGAATTGATCAACGAATAAGAAACAATTTCGGTTTCATGCATCAAACTCGATATGTACGTCAATTTTCCAAGCGTGTATTTGAATGGAGGGCGGATGGATTGGTTGTATATCAAGCGCACTGTTGTCACCTGCAATGTAGATATCTAGGTAGAGTCTGTATTCATGCTCTAAGGTGGTCTGTGGATGTTCTAATAGGATTTGATATACATCAGTGATCGGAAACTTGCTCAAGATAATATCCATTTAAATCTAGGCAAAATACCAACAATCAGACATCTATGACCGTCCTATATTATCTCTCTGTATTACCTTTTATTTTGGCCATTGCATATTTCTTCAAAATATGTCCTTATGTGTAAATATTCGTATTTTATTTATGCATTAACTATTTATGTTATATTCCATATAGCTGTTATGTTTAATAGTGTATAATATTGTGCATAGCTATTCGCTCAAAATATAGATTTTATCATGTTATAACCCTCATTATTTAAGATTCCTATATCTTTTATGCTTGTATTTCTGTACATAATCCATGATTGCTAATTCAAGCTCGATAACACTTTTCTAAGGCGAATCTTACCAAACGTCTTTATCTTTGCGTCGCCATTCTTTTCTACGAAGCATTACTTTGGTGACTGAATTTGAATTTGAGTTATTCATTCTTGGAGACGAGGGGAATGATGCTTGTGAGTTATTCATAATGAAGCTGAGTCATCAATAGATAATGACATGAATGATAAATTGATAGATATCGGCTACACGACAAAAATGTCACTAAAGATCTAAAATGAAATTCGTTACAAAGAATGTTGCTGAAATGTTCATACATTTTTCAAGGTTGCGAACATGCAGCGTTTAAGCATAACCTCAGTTGGAAAATTCAGACTTTCCATATTCTTCGATTCCGAGGGCAGTCATCGTCACTTGCTGTTAATCTGTATTGCGACCTTCACCATGTTGTTGATTTGTGGACATTGATTAACCAAAGATGGATGGAATATCCTTCTTCAGCATATAATTTTCGGTAAACCACATTGGAGTACAACGTGTTCGAATTGACAAGTATTGATCAGATGTAGTAGAGCCATGAATGTCAAGAGATACGTATTTCATTTAGCGTCTTGTTCGTGACGAAGTGTCTATAGCATCACGCTTGAACTCCATGTGTACCATGAAGACGATTCATGGCCCTTCAGCTATATCGTTAGTGCCACATACCTTGAACCACTATTTAATATGATTGTAGTATGATTAGCTTATGAAGTATAAGATTCGAATATGATTTTTCCAAGAATTAACTTTTTTCATTTTATGTCATTTACTTCAAAAACATCGATGAGACTAGTCACCAAGAAAGTCCCAAACTTGATCTGAAGCAAATGCAAATTCAAAATCTAGAACATTGTAATTATATCTACATAAATTTTCTTAACTGTTTTTCTGAATTACTATTTTTCGGCATTCACGTCACCTTTCATGGAGAATTGCCTTTTTCAAGAGAAACAGGACTCATCAATATGATGTCCGACTACATAACGTCTCGTTTTGAGGCCTTTGACATTTTAGACGATCATTGGCAGGTGAGCCAATGTCATGAAGCTGGAAATGATAAATCACTCATTATGCGATAAAAAATTGCCCTGTATATAGCAGGCCTCACAGCGTCATAAAATGTTATAAAATTCCTGATTTTCAAAAAATGTCATGAAATGTGATAAAATTTAGCGCCTGTCATAAAGTCATAAAATTTTTGTAATTTTTCTACCATTCCGATTTAAACTTAACTTCTCTACATGTTTTTTACTGAATCAAATTATAGGCTATTATCTACTTTGTTGTGTAAACACTTTTTGAAATATTTTCATTATTGAAAGCAAGAGTGCCCAAAGTTATATTGTAAAACAGATACAATGGTCGATGATAATCAGTCAACCCTGTACTACCCAGGCGCCCTTCGTCATTGACGATGAGTGATCCGTGTCAAAGGCTATACTTCTCATGTGTACGTGAACTTAAATTGCCGTAGTTATAATTTCTGACTTGATTCGTCATTGTACTTATAAAGTGTTTTGCATGTAATAACATCCTTCATTACCACCGACGAAGTGCGCATGCCTGAAATACAGGTATGTGTGTCTTACTGATTTTTATTATCAATGTCGGATTGTAAATGGTCATGACATAATTTCCTGAATTGGGAGAAGAACCACGTATATAATCAGGATAAAAGGATAAAAGACATCCCACTATATGTGCGTGGCCTCAAGTGCTGACACCTGAAATTCTGATTGTCTTTGTCACCAAAATGAAGCGTCCATGACCAAAAGTAAAATAATAGTTGAGATTTGACGGAAGTGAATATACTGCGAATGGGAAGTACATGTATTTTATCCGAACTTTGTTCTTTTCTCTCACTCAAGAAAATATGAAAATGATACAGCTGTACGCCAGTGTATTCATAGCAAGAGACGCTCTATCAAAAAACAGTATTATCATTTTGCTCTTGTTTCAGGTGACAGTTGCATAAATTCACATGATAGGTCAGTGTGATCGTTTTTGTTCTATGCTTACTGTTATTTGGATATGAGAAAATAAGATTGGATTGATCTTCAAACCGTAAAAGAACAATTAAGCCTACGGAAACTTTTCTATTTTATACATGATATGTCATGTATGTGCGTTCGTAGATGTCATTGTTGTTGCCCCTGCAGTTGAAGTCTCTTGTTCATGCATTGTTCGGCAGTATAAGTATTTGTTTTTGGTAGGGGATTATTTGCGTTATTGTTTCTGGTTATATTCTTGACGCATATTGTGAACCTGTCAATTTTCAAGACTGTTATGCAAACTATTTTTTTTGTACTGACACAAACATTGTCAAGCATCATCTGACGATAATGCTAGAAATGCAGCATACCTCTGTGAGAAATCAGCATATCGTGTATATCAATATAATATTATCGGATGATCTTATATATTTTCAATATAAATCATCTATATGATATGGCCTACTTTATTGTTTCGAGAGTTGAGATAGTCTCGGAGCCAATGTTTTATTTATAAACGTATGTAGTTAGCGTGTAATACATAGTATTTTACCTTAGATATCTCCTTTTTGACTATCACCATCTCTTCAATAATTGTGACGCAAGGGGTATCATTGCTATTTTTAGATTCAAATGATATGTTTTGATATCAGAAGCATAGAGTGCGGTAATAATAATACTACAAGCTAGTACCTGAAACCGGTGCGAAATTAATTATGTTTATTTTGTTACCATGTGTTGCGCATTGAATAACTAATGCGATTCTATGTAATATTTATTCATAATGTCTGAGTTCGACAGCCAAGCACTTATAAGTAACCAGAGTGGAATTTCAGTTGGTTGAATGCTGGGGTACGTCACTGTTAGAGAGGTAAACCTATGCTGACTGCGAGAATACGACTTATCATATACTTAAGCAAGTCTGATGAAGTGAGACAGTGTGGAACGGAAATTCCCTGCAGTAAAGTTTCTCTCAGATGACTTGATTACTTTGATTTTAAAAGGCGTTTTTGTCCAGACTTTCTGTATGTACATGTACTAGTGTGTAATGAAGTATTTTTTGAGAAAGTGTTTGTCCATGTTTGATCTCTGATAGAGAAAGAAATAGGCGTCTTTTGTGTGATAGGCCTACAGTGGTATCAAATTAAGTGTTGTTTTAATCACAGTAAAAGATGAAGTGAAACCATAGTTGTGCCAAATAAAGGACTAGCATTTAGTGGAGAGTTGAGAGAGAGAGAGAGAGAAGAGTTAAGTGCAACATTGTAGAGCGGGAGTGAATAGGAAAGTCACTAAGGTTACAGGTCGATCTCTTTGTCAAACGAGGCCTGAGAGGCATCTCCGACATCAGTCTTCTTCATGCTATAGAAGTAGTCGCTGCTTAAACATCATATTTCTTCGATATTCTGCGTCGCTATTTGAAGTATCCATTTTTAACGTCATCAGTGAAATGTGTACTGACTTTAAGTCATGGAAATGGAGCTCCGGAATCTGGTTTCTCCATCAATAAGGCCATCTTAGCGACGCATGGAAGATCGCTCGATGAGAACACATTGGTGTCATTGCGAATTGTCAAAGATGAGATCTTGAATGCCGGCGGATTCCTTAATATCCCAATCACGAAGAATCTTCTGTTGAGTGCTAGGCAGAGCTACCAAAGGTATCAGGCAGATCTAGGAGCGAAAAAGAAATGGGAAGAAGATCTGAAAAATCAAACTGGTTCGGAAATCCACAAGACATCAACGCAATCTGAACTCAAAGACATCGAAGAGAAGATAAAAATAAAAAAGCTTGGTATTTCAGTTGCAGACGAAACGATCAATGATGCAAACTCAAACATTGCGAAAATATTGAGAGACAAAACTATATCAAGGACATTTCTGCAAAAGGCTCAATCTTCTTTGGAGATGGGTATAAAGCGAAAGCGCTTACTCGAAGAAGAAGTATCAAAACTTGAAGAAGAAATGACGAAGAAAAAGAAAGAAATAAGCTGGCGAATGTGATGACTGAGTCAACGAGAAGTTATAATTCAGTTAATAATAATAATGATAGTAATGTTTATTGAAGTGAATGAAAGTCATGCATATACAATGTACATAAAGCATAACGATTAAAAGTAAACAAAAAATTCAGAGAGTGTTAAAGTGTTTATTATACAGTATACTCAAGTTTCTGCTTAGCCTTCAGTATCTTTGAAAAATAAGTGTTCTTCCATTGATATTCGTGAGGTTTTGTTACGTTTTTTGAACGTTTAAGTTGGCTGTGGACTTGTTAAAATTGCTCCGATCTTTATCAGAAACGCGTGCCTGCCTGACGTTTATAAGTTTTCATCCATGAAGTTAATGATTCTTTTGTTAAATTTTTTAGATTTTCCTGCAACTACTAGTCAAAAAGTGTTGTTTTTTATATGATTTTTTAACATGTTGTCGATTTGTTATAGAATAATATAATTTTTGTTCCCTTAATTTGTTAGTTTTTAGAGTGTCATAATATGATACATGTACATACATGTACATAGGTCATGTAAATTATGACCCATGTGTATTTCTGCTGGAATATGTGGTTAGATATGAGTCAAAACGGTCATGTATCATGTCGCATGGTCATGATATTTTCTAACATTTGTCATAAAATTTTCGAAAATTTGTCATAAAATCATAAAATTTTTGATCCGGAATCGCTGGGAGGCCTGATATAGAAGCATATGAAAGAAACGCGTTAACCTCATATTATGCAACATGGTGTGGATAATATTGTCAACAGGAGACAATCTCGAATTATAGCAAAAGACTGAAATGATTATTAAAAAGTCTTTCTATGCTGATTCTGATGACAACCACTTTCGCAAAATATCATATTGTATTTTTTACCAAAATTGGCCACAGTAGAGAAAAGAAATGAATCCAGTGCTGCTTGCTCATATGATGCATAGGGACCGCTTCAATTAAATACGCAAAATGTTTTTTTGCTAATCTATTATTTTAAGATTTACAAATTGACTAGGATGCTGAACAACTGACATTTTTCGTGAGAGGATTGGTGTGTCCACCTGATATGTGATTGTGCTTCCAAATCCAAATGTGAAATGTTATTAAATTAACATTTTACGATCGAAAAATATGTGAATTTATCCAAAATAATCAATTTGATATTGTTCTCTTGTTCCTTTTGTGCAAATAAGAATAATTCTATTTCAACACATATTTGTTTCGCGGATGGATGGATGTGCGTTTGCACTTTTATAAGTAGTGAATAATCTCTTGTATTTGCAGTCAGCCTATCGGAATTTTCAACACCGTTTGAGTAATCCGGCGTACGCTGTGGGAATGGGAAATACTCCGAAGTCGAATGCTAAACCTGGGTTACTTGGAGGTGACCTGATGGAGCCTCTGGCTGAAGATGGACCTGTCACGAAGGACTGGAGGGCGACAAGTGGTTTACAAGAACGCTGGAGACAGCCGTCGGAACCTCTAACTACAACATGGGCGAAAACATCTCCTCCAGAATTAGAATCTGCTCAAGAAGGCAATCTGTTAGCGAGGTAAAGAAGCAAAATATATCGAAAATTTTAGGGAAATTATGTTTAGATTTTATTGCAACGCTCTCTGATGGAGAAGAGAAATCTCTCTTCTAATCAAGTATTCAATCTTTTAATCCAGGAAAAGGAATATATTTCGAAAATCCTCATTTTCTATCTTGCCGCATTCTCAGTCTCAAAATCGATTTCGTTTTAAGCATGAAAATATCAGCATTTTTTCAATAACTCACATCATCAAAAAGTTCAGTACACGGAGGTTCTGATCTGGAAATCATCACAAATTATAGACCACGCTATTTCATTTTCATACATAATTTTATCTACTAAGGCACTACTGAAATTTAGAAAAAGTCAATTTTATAAGTAGGCTAATGATGTATGTTAAATTAGAGAATTGTGATTTTACGCGTAAAACACACTTGACAACGTGCAAGTCATGCTTCTAGAACGTGGAAACCACGCCTATTACGCCGGTGACGCGCGTTGTTACCATAAAAGTCGCTACGAGACGGCGCAACAACGAAGCACGTAATTTGGTCATGAACACAATCACTCTGCCTATTTGGGCGTTTAGTACAGCGACTGACTAAATTAGAGACAATTGAGGTGCGATTAAATGATAAACTTCCCTCGATGACGTTCACTGTGTATTTGAATACGCACGCATACACACACACCTATCGCAGGTAATTAGCTATAATTGAAGTATAGGAGGCGATGCAATGTTCGTGTTAGTCGGCATCGGTAGTCAAAGCGTGCATATCACGTGGTTGCGCGATGGAGAAGTGAAACTGAAAACAGCGTTGCTTAGATAATCATTGGTATACGTATGGCTTCGGTAGATGTTAGACAAACTTACAGGATTTTAGGTTGGCACAATAGCTATGCATCTGATCCGAGAGTGTGTGAGAGGTGTGAAATCGTAAGAGACAGGGGAAGGACGGAAAGGAGAGAAAAGAGAGATGATGAAGAGCAATAAATAGAGAGATAGAAATAGAGAGACAGGGAGGTTGGGAGGGATAGACTGGATGTAGAATGCAGGAATGGTGAGGGAGAGGGAAGGACTGGAGTATGGACGTGAGGAGGGTTGAAGGATAGGAGTGAATGGAGGGTGAGGGTTTAACGGAGGAGAGAGAGAGGTGAAAAGACTACGGAGTAGCTTTAGTCATCCTATGCTTTTCGAGGAGACTCCGGAGAGATTAGGACGAGAATAACGGAAAGAACTTAAGGGAGTGGAAGGATGGGAAAGAGATAGTAGTAGTAGTAAAATAAATGTCTTTATTCAAAATAATGGTAATCACAAGTCACACAAAAAGTACAAAAAGTCATATGATACAGAACCATACTAATACTTTACAAAAGAAGAATCATAAACGTTGCATATTCAAAATTCCTGCGGAACATAGAACAAAGGATGATGATTGTCTCAAGTAAGTTCGTGAAAAAGGTAGCTCGTACTGTTGTGAACGATCGTATCGTCTCGGAATAAGGTGCTGCAACAAGTGGCCTGACTTAGAAATTTCACGAAAAAGTTTGAGTGCGTTGTTACGTCGACCAGTGGCTATCGGTACAAATGATTTGCAAACATAGTCGTTGCCACAAATGATGCGATGAGATCGCCTACGGATCTTCTCTATTCTCTCTGCGTTTTTGTTACTCAAGCCGATCAGAAGGGCAGAATTACTTTCGAGGATACTGAGAATAGTTGCGTTATACAAGGTGATCAAGTCTTTTCGAGGTAGATATCGTTTTAACCGTTTCAAAACATGGAGTCGTTGAGTTGATCGAGTGCAAATTTCTTTCACGTAAAGATCCCAAGTCATACCAGAACTGTAAATTACCCCAAGGATTCTCAGTTGTTGTTGGAGCTTTATATCACTTGGAGGAGAAATTAATGAAGAGATCGAAGCAAACATTATGGATAGCGATGGAGAGCGAGTGAGGAACAGAGGGAGGGGGATGGACGGGGATAGGAGAACATAGGCTATATACAACTGCACAAGTCGAATAGTAGCTAAATATTGGTTCGCGGAGAACTGGGCAGTAAAGCAAGTCCATTTTCATGCAGGGAACTGAGAATCGCCAAATCTAGAGACGAGTCGAATGTAGTGGTAGTTTGCCTACTAAAGCTTATTTTTATGTGCGATTTGCTTGGCGATGGTTAAGCCACTAACCATATGCCTACTAAGGCCACTAAGTAAATATGCCTACCAAATCGGACAGGAGCAATATTTTATTTGCACGGCTATTGAAAGGCACATAGACAGTCACAAAGAAATCATTGGTCAAGTTGAAGTGTTTTTATTGTTTTGAGATAATCAAACTCTGCTCTGCTTTATGACCACAACCTATTTCGAATGACATATTGACGATAGATTGTGAATCAGATAGTGGATTTTGATTTGACATGTGACTTCTCATTGGTCTTGTCAAGTAGATAGTTTGATGATAGGGAGCGATAGGGTTTGTATGTGACCTCAGGTTCGTGAAAGAAATATTTTTAACCATAAAAATATTTTACACAAAGTCCAGCCGTATTTCCCACGACTTTCAGTGAAATGTGTATCAGGGTTGCTGTCCAACAGTGTTTTTTCCTCGTTAGAGATATTCGAAACATCAGACAATACTTTTGTTATTGGTTATGTCATGTTTAAGAAAAGCCCTAGGGGATGGTGTAGGAACTACAGTAGAATCAACCTTGCCCTATCTACCAAAACCAAACTAACTACAACTTTGTGCCTCAACGTAGGATGTACTTCTTTGCTAAAAGCATATAGAACATTCCATTAGGCTGAGCAGGGACACGGTTGCTTTACTGGAAGGTCCTAAATTAAGACTGTGACCCTTGATAATGCATGTATCAGGTATCATCAGGATTTCCCTTGTATCATCCTTTGAAGTTCCGACCTGCTAACCGGGGTAGGAAGAGACAATGCTGGTAGAATAAGAGCAACTAACTAGGATGATTTCCAACGAAATCAACCTCGTCAATAACTACAGTACAGAAATGTTGCGATATTATATGATCTCTCTTGGCGTTTAGCTACACGTTTGTCTGTTGCATTTATCACATTATTTCATAATTTTGCACAATCTCCCTCGTTGAACATCGCTATCACGCAAACAATAAAGATATTCAGTTTAGGAGAAATGCGTTGCCGTTATTGCGGTGATTATCAGAGTGGAGATTCCAAGCTCTTGGCAGCAATTTATATATCAGATATCTTTGCGCAGATCGTGTTTTGAGGACCCTTCTGATTTCGTTTTTATTTTTGGTAGATGTGTATCTATGTCATAACTGAAGAAATTGAGATGTGTCTTTGAAATGGTGTATGTACAATGTCTTCATGCCTGAAGTAAAAAATGAAGGAGCAGTTAAAGAGTCGAGCTTCATAAATTACCTCTCAGGTCGCCTTCGCGATGGGCGAATCCCTTTCCTCTCATTGACTCGAATGCCAGAAGTTGGATTGAACTGTTTTTACATGAGGTCTTAGTGGCATGGATGATAAAAGCACAACATACGAACATGCCAAACACGCTAGCAAATACGGCTGAATTAGGTTTTGGCCTAATTTTACTTTCTAACTGCTTCATAACAGGCACCTTCATTAAAATTTTGTAGGAAAGAATTGATACTCTCTGAATGATTTAAAAGGATATAAGAACTGCATGAGAATGTGATTTCATTTTCAAGGATTCTTTAAACATACCAGTAAATTTTATTTTGCATCACATATTTCATATTTTCATCTTAATTTTGTATATTTGTATCGCTTAAGTAATTATTCTTTCAGAGAGGACTATTAGTGAAAAAAATACCTATGTAGACGTATTCTTCGAAGAAGTAGTCTCACCAACTTCAAAAATGTTCTCATTTATCTCACAGGCTCCAACGTCTACCGTCGACATTCTCCAAACTCGTTAGCGCCTCCCATAACTCATAGGCGCTCTGCTGCTTCTAAGGCATCCACCTGTTTGATAGGCCCTGCAAGGCTAGAAGTTTTCCAGGATTTTGGAATTTGAAATTGCTACGTTTCATGAGAATTATTTTTTATTGTGTATTTCTTAGCTTCATTTACTTTTCTGGCTATGATTCGATTTTCCGGCTTCTTCATTTGCCATTTCTTCGACCCCAGTCCAATTCATCACAACCTTTTATCGCAAAGGACATGTGGGTAAATAAGCACAAGGAATGCAAATAGGGCGGTTGGACTAACAACCTATTTGGTCAGCTTTGTAGCCCATGTATGATATATCCGTTGACGCCCCATGATCTCATATTCCGATTTGTGGCATTTCGAAGCTTTTGATTTGTCCTATTTTCTACCTTAAGTGTGCATTACGCGTTAATCTAGCGCTTTCTTAAATTGTTAGCATCAATTATTTCTCTCATAATCATCTCCAACATGAAATAGTGCGGTTCGAAGGGTCTTCTCAAAATTATATTTTCATCTCATGTACTCACTGGAAAAAGGACAGGTCCCATAATTCTAGGGATTAGAAGTTGATGTATAATCTATGAATATCTGGTACTAACATTCTTCTGTTGATATTCCATTTATCTATTAATTATGTGTCTGTTTCTCCACGTTGTTTGTCTACTGCAACATTCCCTAGCAATCGATACTGATGTTAGCTTTTCTGTTAATGGATGATGTTTTACCTCTGTCAATTTTCACGGCTGACAGACTATCCACATAAATGATCACGATTTTTGTGATAATCATTTTCCCGATAAACTTATCTTTATTGTATTTACAATTTACTTCGGATGCAAAAATACAATCGATTGGTGATTGTTGGAGGAGACATAGCGCGAACATCATGTAGTATAATGCATATTAATTCACTATATTCTTCGGATTAACTATATTATAGCCTATTTCTTTGAATAAACCAAAGAAGTTAATAAAAGTAAAAATTAATGTTGTAATCAATCCATGTATTCCAATATGCATAGTATTTGCAATATTTAGTAGCTGAAGATCAATAGCTGTTATGAAAGATGCTCCATCTGCATTCTTAATGGCAATCAGTCGTTGAAATTATATACAAGAATTTATAAAAA
Source organism: Prostheceraeus crozeri (assembly GCA_907163375.1). NCBI lineage: Eukaryota > Metazoa > Platyhelminthes > Polycladida > Euryleptidae > Prostheceraeus > Prostheceraeus crozeri. Next base: position 479,453 of record CAJQUW010014877.1, read on the forward strand.
TCTTTTTTCACTTGACAATAGATTATTCTGCGTTATATATTTGCGAATTCCATCCAGTAGGCATTATAATATCGTAGTTGACCTTGACTGTCTTTCGATTGACAACTTTATTGTATAATAGTGGCTGCGGCCTTGTTGGTAAGTGAAGCATGTCATCAGTCTCAACTAAACGGGTTCGATTCCTGGTCTGCAGATGTAACTGATCGTTTTAAAGTACATTGAGGCAAATATACCGGCGTAGTTGATTTGACTATGTTTTTCTATCAGAATAGTAGAATGTCATCAGAGTAGCAGCAAGACTCAATGCGCTTGAATTTTCTAGTCTTTGTATTAAGCAAACCTGGATTTGTTGAAGTGAATCCATAGCTGTATATATCCACCGCAACAACAACTAGAAGTTATTCTGATGAAAAATCGTATTTTCTCATTGTCACTTGGGTTAGATATACGAGTAGTCTTGGTTTGTTGCATCGTGAAATTGTTGTGTAATTATTTTACATAACTTTTCGTGTTACTTCGAATTACTGAGCTGTTTGCATCGTGTATGTGATGTGCAGTTGCTTAAGTGATGAAATCTTCATTCCCATCGACAACAGTGGTTCCTCAAAGGCTCAGCAAAATAAGTGACATCTCAAGTAATAATTCTATGCTGAGAATTGAGATTTGAAGCTTTCTTATAATACGAGTCATCTATGCAACGGGAACTGAAACAAACAAACTACAATGCACTTAGATTAATGTGCTGATTGTCTCGACGGTTACTTCCGAATCAGATAATCATATTCAGTGTACGTGAGGCAAACATGCGCGCCATAATTTTGCAATTGTAGATACCTGGACGAAATTATTGAATTATTGAAACTAAAGTTCGCTATCAACTTATGCAGAATTAGTCGTTTCCCATAGCCCACATTGCTGTAGATTGGCTTCGAATTTTCTCACGATTTAAATGTAGAACTTATTATTGAGTAAGCTATATTTTTCAAGGGCGAATGACATGGAAGCGTAGAAATCATCTGATGAATGAATCCATGCACTTTCCAAACAAATGTTTTGCGCGATAAGGCATCCTCGTATTCGATGTGAATGCTTGCCCTATCCACTATTGTTTGTACTTAGAGACATTTTCGTAGTACAGTAGGTATCTAATCCTGGTCTTGCCCGCACCTCACTCTTTTGTTACTCTGCAAATTATTTGAAATCTCTTGAAGTAACCAGTGAATTCCAACTTATTTTGAAATCTCATGGCATGTTGGTGTTTCAATTTTCATAAACGGAAAACTATATTTGTCCATGACTTCAGTTGCAGTAAGTATATAATTTTTGAGCTCGAGTAGTCGAATCAATATGTAATCACTTTATAAAATCACCAATGTGTTCTTTTTAATCTGACATGAATACTTTATGATCTTTAATCCAAGCTTGACTTCACATGTGACGTAAGGGTGAGAGACAAGTGGATTCAGTATTTATCGATGTGCTATCCTTGAACCCCTTTGATAAAATATTTCGGTCAGTTACCTCGTTTATATCAATCAATTCAGTTTCTTTTGCAACCTGTGCAATAAGCGGAAAAAATTATGAAAGTTTGACCTTTTCACTATTCATGCTCAGTGGTGACCATTTATAATAATACGATACCTTTCTTGACGAACCTCTTCATTTGGCAAATTATTTATTGTACTCTGATCAGCTATAGAGAGAGGGAAGGGAATGGTCTTCGTGGAGCACGTTCCACGAACGAGCCCCGTCAGGCAAGGAATGATGGTGATAATCCATCTTTTACGTTTCTTGTGGATCCCTCTGTAGACATCGGCAAATGATAGACCATTTTTTATACTTCTGATGTCTGCTGACCATAACAGACGAGAAATAATATAAACAGTTTGCCAAATCAGCTTATTGAACATAATCTTCTGCGTGGTATAAGGGTTATCACAAAATAATCTGTAAGCAAATGCATCAAAGCGTCAACAGCTTTCGAATATGATGCAGCATGCTGTATGTGTGGATTTTTGTTCTTACTATGAATCCAATCTCAGAATACAAGCGCATCGATTTTGGATAAAGTTATTTCATCTCGACATAGTCACAAGGAGGAATAGCAACATCTGTGTATTTTTTTCACCATTGACCTGCTAAATGGCATCGATAGTTTAGGAGAAAGTTATCGTTGCTGATATATCAATACTATTCAATTTCAAATAGTTAATTCATTATAGTTTGTCTACCTTCACGTTTTGGCAGAGAAATTTCACTTTCGATTTAAGTGATGTCCGGCGTAGTTCAATGCTTGATGGTATTGAACAACTTTCTCGATAGATTTATAATTCACTAATCCGATGTCAAGCTTCATCGCGAGCTAAATCCGCTTCTAAATTCGTATAGTTGCCGTATTTCCACGCAATGCCATCTCTGACTTAAAGCGTATCTTTTTGATGTGACAGATATCAATCACAGTAAGTAAGAATCAGTTACGAATGTACTATAGGAATAATAGATTCTAATGAATTTGGTAATTGTTTGATTAGTCGTGTTTGTAAAATGGACTTAACTCCACGTTATGGATGTGTGAAGGTATTGATGAATCACTTCAGCAATTTATTGTTGTGTCAAAATAGTTCTGCATTAGACTATGAAAAATTCTCCGACTGGTTTTGCGACTTGAATACTTAATGGTTGTCAAAGCATCAATTTTCTACATCTTCACATTCATATAAAATTAATTGCTCAATACTTTGGAGAACAAATTATTTCTCAATGTGGATGTTTGTTCTACATGCACGTCATGCATTCCTGTTACAGGTGTTACAATAAATCAACGATAATCCGCTTATATGTGTGTCATTTTACTCTGAGTGTTGTAGAGGAATTTTGTTTTTTAATTCAGAATTTGTAAGAGCCACGTGGCAACTGACAAGCAAAAGATACGTCACAGCTATATAGTTTGTCATAGACTCCTAATTTCTTAATCATTTTAGTAAAATATGTGTAACGAATGATATCCGGAGTGTAGGTAGTCACTGGAAGGGTGATGTGACTTTGCAACGATGCTCAAACTCTAGGCTATATGTGATTAAGAATTCATTCTTGAAAATGACGAATTCTACCGTTTCAGAAATCCTCCCCTACACCAAGTATGTAATCAATAATACTGCAGCATCTTAAGCGTTCGGGACTCATCGCCAAGTACAGGGGTGCTTCCCCCAAGCCATGAGCACCAGATGACATCAGCATGAAAAAAGAAGTCCAACCGAAACCCAATAGCGAAAATTTCTTATTGCGCCCTGACATGACAACCAAGTCATCAAACCAACGCCACCTAAGAATTCGCTCGCATCGAGCGATCGCTCGTGGAGATCACGTGCGCCCAGAAACAATTCTGCAGTGCGGTCTTTGCCAGCTGTCAAATCAAAACTCTTTTCCTGTGTCAACCTAAGATTGTTCTTGATTCCAGTCAGGAGGTCAGCCTCCTCGTTACCTCTAAATTACCTTGATTAGGTTGCTACATTATGATTTTCATTTTTAAGTATGAGTCAGAAAGACAGTCAAATTTTACATAAAATTAGGCTTGGCAGGACTATATTTTTTCTGATGGCAAAGGCTTTTGAACTCCACCAATTTCTTGGTTACTCCAATTTCATCAATTCCAATACCTTGCGAGCATAGTATCACAGATTGACTTTGTGGACTTTCTACATTATTCCTTGCAGTGCTCTCCGTGAAGTAGTGGAGAAATGCTTGTCCGAACGTTCTATTGATATTGAAGTCGAGCCCACAGAGTGTCAAAGGTAGTCGTTAGGTATGGTAACCTGACTCCAACTAATTGTGACCACCACCACCTCGTCTTAACCCCCATGAGAGTATTGACGTTGAATCTTCATTATTTATACAGTTACAAAATAGATCTACATTATAGGCTTCTGAACCCCCCTGCGCTTATGCTTCTGGATTTTTCATCCCCTTTTTTCACAATCATCATCTATGATTCATACTTTTCCCGAGATTTAAGTGTTCATGTCTCCGAATGCTGTGACGTAACCTGTTGTCCGTGGATAATGATACTCACCATTAACTTTCACAATCTTCGATCTTGCAGACACTCGCTGATGCAAGAAAATAATCATTCATTGTAGTATTAGATTTTATTCATCCTTCTTCATGAATCTTGCAATTGCATTCAATTTTTTCGTTACTGTGGAGGTGCGAAGGAGGACACGTATTAAGCAAGCTTGATAGGCCTGTTAATCCTGCTACTGTCAAACTCAAATTATAGAGTCGCTATCACATGGATTATTAATCATTATTAATCTCTAATAGTATCAATGGTGAAAGCGCATCCATCCCAACGACAACCGATGCAACCCCACTGTCTGATCCTCAAACCTGAGGAAAATGAGACAAACGATGATTAAGAGTGTAAGTGTATTTATCAAATAACCTCTATTAACAGTGTATTATTATAACCTCTATAGACATATCACTGCACATTACATACATTATTCAGTTGCGTAACTTCTATGCATTGTTGTAATTTATGTCAAAACTCCAATTCACTCACCGATTCGAATGATAGTCTTTCTTTCTTGAATTTGAGTTACCCATCGGTTAAATATCATCTGTGCTAATCTAAAACTGACATTTTAAAGTTGATGTCACTGGCGACATGGTAAAATGCGCTAAACAAAGGCATTGCGACCCCAACAACACAAGATGATGTATCTACTCGTACAATGCTTTAATTTTTTTTACTTGACTTGGCTTTTGAGTTGTTACCTTCAGACTCAAATTATCACAAATTTCCCTATTGACTTGTCAACCTAGCGTGGATGTTCCTTTTCAACAAGTTTCATTCATACCTCATAATAGTATTTGAATGTTATCATTTTTGATATTCTGTCAAACATTCGGCTACATTGTTTCTTCAATCTCAACGCGATGTTCACACCTTTCTCCTCACGATTTCCTTATCACGCCCACTGCCACGAATTTATTTTTCCGTGTTATGATTTCTTTATTTTATGTTTTATTTTGGCATCTTTTTATATTTTGTATCCAGATTCATAATGTGACTCAGATTCATTTATGGGCAGACTCGATCTTTAGAATACAATCTGTCATAATACCTGTAGGTGGAGCTTCCAGTCATTGTCTTGAAGACTCTTTATATATTGTTAAAAGTAAAATCAGTCATGACAATGATAATGTGCCTCTGAAGTCCTTGATCATACCCAGTTTTCTGCTGCTCATCGTCTTTTACTAGATGCATAAAAATTAATCTTGAAGCATTGCACAATCGTTCATCTGTATCAAAAATGTTTACTATTTACATCAACTGTTTCACTAAATGTATTCACAAGAAATCTAGGAGCAGCTGTTATGAAAGCTGCACAAAGTACTAAAACACAACTCTCCCTCTTAACAAAGTACAGACATGACAGATAATGAATGCACATTTACAGGACTATTTCTCCAAAGAAATCAAAAGTCTCAAAAGAAATCAAAAGAAGAAAAGGTTGAAGAATAGATAATAGAAAGCGCATGAAAACATGCAAAATTACGAAAGTATAGAACCTCTCTCTCTCTCCCCTCACACCATTCCGCATACCGTCTGTATTCCTTATTAGCCAGGGCTCTGTAAAACCGCAAAATTTGACTTGCAAAATCTAGAAAATCATGCATTTTCGAAACACCAGAAGAAGTCATGCAAAATTGGCATACCTTTACCAATAAGTGATTCGTACATGAAAGAAATAATGCGTTTCTTATCAAAATTCCCGTCAAGTGTTTGTTCATTGTGATAGTCAAAAAATATATACTACGAGTGTGTAGGCACAAAACTCTCCCGATTGTAGTTAGGCCGAAAATTATAATGACGTAAATAAAGACACAAGGTGGCCGACGTTTCCCGTCCTGACGCTTTATCAAGGCCTTGATAAAGCGTCAGGACGGGAAACGTCGGCCATCTTGTGTCTTTATTTACGTCATTATAATTTTCGGCCTAACTACAATCGGGAGAGTTTTGTGCCTACACACTCGTAGTATATATTTTTTGAATAATGGTCCTCCCGCCCAAAGCCATCAATTACATTGTGATAGTGACATTTAGATGAAAGTGTATATGTTTTATTTGCTTGCGATACATCACATCCGTGATAACTTCATATCCACCATTCATCTAAAATTATTATTCTGTAAGTATCGAATGCGAAGTTCAATAAGATATTAATTGGTTGTCATTAAAAGATTTTTACTTCAGTTTTTTGGTAATTAAAGAAATTTCGACCTCTGTGCCCTATGCATGTCGTTGAAAGGTAATAGAGGTCATGGTGGGAGTTGAGATTAAATGAAGACGGTAAAATGGGCACATTCGATTCAACATTGTGCATGATTGATTGAAGCAAGAAAAATATATGAACATTGAAATCACACACTGATTTACATATATCGCGTTGATACACCATTTCACATAGCGTTTACAGATCCGTTGACAGGTGCGTCGAAGATTGATTTCGATTTATTAAGAACTTTTACTTTCGACATGAAATCTTGAGGAGCTATGTTTTCTTATCTACAAATTTACATTTTCATGCCTTTATCATGCCTTTTTATTTTTTTAAAAAAATGTCATTAATGTTTACAACACAATTAATTCATGTTTGTTAATAGTAAATGGTTTTGAGGAAGTGACATCGATTCATCGTACTTAGAATCGTGCAAATATCCAATCACGCCCGCCACTGCCCACAAATCAAAGCTTTCAGTACAATAAAAGGTACAGAATCATATCATAAATTACTTGCCAGGGGCTGTACAATATCTGATAAAAGCGCCACCGTCGCACGATTTTTGATTCATCGTGCACAGAATCGCGCGAATATCGAATTGCTCCCACAATTGCCGATAAATTGAAATAAAAAGAGCATTTCAGAAAATGTATTGAGTCACATGATTAATGGCCTACCATAAGCATTTCAATATCTGGTAAAAGTAAGTCACTTTCACGTTCATTAGCTGTTGTTTTTTTGGCTTCGTCTAGAAGTGTATGATGACACTGCCTGCTGTATTTCAATCTACTAATATCTATCTCAAAATTCTATCTGTAATACAGTCTGACTTTCAACATGATTCATGATTCATTCCTTATGATTCATAACTTTCAAATTTTTGTTTTGAATGAAAATATTAAGGATAGTTGAGCATTTTCACTGAAGAAGATACATGGATGCTGCTCAAAAATTGCTTTGCACCAAATGTACGGCAGTTATTCACAATGCGCCGTGCAATATTTCTCTACAGCTTCTTTTTTTGGTCTTTGAATTTCCCGGTGCGATCAGTCATTCCACTTCCCAATATACTGTGGACATTTTTTCTCAAACGCCACACATTAGTCTCTGAAAATGTTTAATGATTTAAATGCATTGTGTCTCCCTCATTTGTCAGCTCACTGTAATTGTCAGTTATGTCAAAGACTGCACATTTAACGTGGAAACAGTCACATGATTTTATTAACTTAGTTGTGTACTCAGTGCGTTTGCTGTTAAAATCATTCCCGCATTAAATTCATGTCCAGTACTCAAGATGCAAGCGACGTGATAGTGAGAGAGCATTCAAGAAAAATCTTTCTCGACGTCTAGACTCCTGGCAGCGACTAATTTTAGCTGTTTGATGGAAGCGAAGTACTATTTTAATATGCAACCCATTATTGATCGACTAATATATTTGTAAATCGCACTCCATCGTTCAGAAAAATGATATGGTATCGGTCTTTTAACGGAACTTTTTGACTAAATTATTGCAGAAAGATCAAAGATAAATTAAACCGACCTGCCATTATTAAATTTGTCTGGTTTATAGAAACGAAAATTGAAGTCGATTTTATTATCGAGAGTCTTTTATGCATATCTCCATGTATTCGTCTTCCAAGGTAAAATGGCTATCGTGTGGGTCTTCCAGGTGCTATTCCGCGCAACTGAATATTTGCTGTAATATTCAACAGATTTCCAAGCCAGGAAAACTAATTTTTTGTAGAATGCAGCAAATTGCAGTAAGGCGTTAAATGTGCTGAATGCCGTTTTTTTTAATTATCAAATGGATATTTCAATGCATTATGATCAATTACTAAGTCCGCTAACACATGTAGACGAAATGGAGTTGAAGTCAGAATGAATATATAATCCTTAATATTCAAGATCGATACATCGGCTAGGTTCTCCGAATTAGAATTAAACATGAAATTTATGAACTTGCGAGTGGTCATGAAATTGAGCTGTCACTTTATTTCAACTGCGCGGCATACCTACCGGTACAGCGAGTAGCACACTGTATTAAAATGACAATGAACTTGCATCGCCAGCATGTGTTCCTGACTACGAAGACTTGCCTACAGCGGAGCAGAGGATAGATGATTATGGTGTCCCTACATAGACTAGTAAAAGCATTAAAATATTATAGAAACTCAATGTCACACTACCAAATAAATATACGATTTCTAGTTGTCCCCGTTACTGTATCGAACATCAGCCTGAAAAGCAACAATTTAAAAAAATTGTATCTTTTATGCCTTGATGTGAATTTTGAATCACATTTTATAGCATCTTACATTCTGTACCTGATGAAAGCCACAGATGTTTTGAAGGCTCAATCTTTCAAATGAGTTTGGGATTTGGCTCCTTCCAAACACAGAAAAAGTCGGTTTCCAGGAATAGTAGTAGGTTGCAAAGCTTGTGTTTTATATTGTTATGACATATAAGTACCTACGTTTGTAGACAACAATCAATCATCAGTTCGGTTTAGATAACTGCACCGAGTATACCGGGACACCGCGAAAATCGCCTTTGCTGGCACCTACCCTTTGTGCCGAATCAGTGCTTATGAGTAAGATTGGAAATATCAAAAAGCTAGTTAAGTCTGCGATAGAATTTTAGTGCATTGAATTTCGAAATTCAGCATCTTTTGAAATCACCATTTTTTGAAGCGTCTGAATCGAAATTTGATGACATTTCAATTTCGAGTGAACAACCATGTGACTAAGATAACATGTCATCGAATAAATCGTTGTTTTTCCTTTCATCAACACCGTGGAAAATTATATAGCATTTACTAGATAAAAGGCATATTTGGAGCAGATTAATGCCGACTGGGAATTGTAATAATATGTGTATCTTAAATCATAGCCCGCTACGATTTGCCTGTATGCATGCTTGACTACTAAATGTTAATACTAGCGGAGTGATTTAGTGAATACTGAAGAACACTGATTTCACGACATTCATGGGGAAAAAATATTAGATCAATAATGAAAGTTTACAAGAATATTGAAAAGGTTTTGAAAGTTTTTTTGTCTTTCAAAGTTTTCCTATTTTAAGATGTTTCGCTTTTGCTTCAGAAATATGCTAGGACAGCAATTCCTTCCTATCAGTTATTCCAAACCCATCTGACTTTTCTATTATTGGTCAATCTCAATATCTGCATATGATATGATTTTACAGTTAACTAGTAATCTGAGTGCTTGTCAGTTAGTAGAGGTATTTAGAACTAGACTCTGAAGTTGAACGAATAGAATATAAACCAATTGTTGGGATCTGAAAGCAGCATGTTTCATCTCATGTCAAACTCTCACTCTCTCTCTCGTCAAACTATCTGTTTTCAATGATAATTTTAGCAAAATACAGCTGAAAGAAATTAAAAAACCCAGAAAGCTCTGCGATTGCGATATTTGTAATAATAAATTAAGTTGACGTGTAGTCGTCTTCACAGCCCAGTGATTGACTAGCTATCTACTGACTTCAGCTATCATCCACACTTATAAAAATCGATGCACTCATTGATCTTTCACTTCTTGTAATCTATCTGACTGTTTTACCGGAATGTCGCGATTGACGGATGCATCAATGAATTAATTCCTTTGACGAGTATTTCACTGCAAGTCCACGGCACCTGTCAAATGAAACTATAATTTTTTTCAATCGAGTATTTTCAACCGCAATGGCACTATTGTATGAAAGTGGGGCATTTTTTTCTACTGTGTATAGTAACTCAAAATTCACTGTCTTATTTGACAACAGAATTCGTGTTTCGAATGAAATTAAATTAAATGACTTCATTGACATATTTCGAAATGCTTGTCAAATGACTTAATTGAACAAATTATGTGAATTAAACTAGTGTTGTAAAAATGAATTTTCAATTGATTGAAAAAGAACTTAATACACGCATGTTTGCAGATGACTGTAAATTCACAGCAACATAAAAAATAAAGTGATGAGGTCAAACCCCAGCAAGCTGTCAGTCACTTAGCTCTATCTCTAAATAAATCAAATGATATCCTGTTTTATCACGTTGAACTTTACAGGAAACTGAAATATACTGACACCAAAATGTTGTTCAGCTGTCCCCCTGGGCCTACGTCATGTCACAATGTGATGCGAGCAACTGGAAACGCTCTCATCTTGGCATTAGAATAACAGACAAAAAAAGGAAGACAGCAATTTCAAAGTATTGCTATAAGGATGAATTTTACTGTCAAACAAATTGTGAATTCGTTTTTACTCAAAGCTCAAACAAGTTGTGAATTCGTTTTTACTCAAAGCATATCTATACTGAAATTCAAGTAAGCTACTACCTCATTTAGAATGATGGACTTCTTGAAGGTTATGGGTCTCAAATTCTAGCATCAATATCTTAATATAATTTGAAATTGCTATTAGGTGATAAGTAAAATACATTCAAACCATTGAATGAATCTTCATGTTCCGTCAGATAGGCAATTTATCTTCAATTGAATTAATCATACAATACTATGCTCGAATGATTTATGTGTTCTCGTGGCTTCTTGGTTGATGATTAGCAACCAGGAAATAATAATGATTGCACAAGAATTATCGTGTAGGAAGGACTTTGAGCTCAAGACATTACCCTCCAAGATATCCTTCTGCTGTCTTCGAAGCAATAATCGAACATGGGACCGATTAATTAGGAGACTAAAATGGGACTAATATGGGACCTAATTGACAAGGAGCTATGAACCTTCTTATATTGCAGCAATCATGATACATGTATTACATGTTTTCCGTGGCACTGTGGTTAGGAGTTTGGCTCACTCATCTGTAACTCCTGGTCAAGCCCCGAGAATTTTATTGGTAATTGTCAAGTCCTAATCTAATCCGATCTACATGCACATGTAACTGCATCTCAGCGTTCCAACAGTCTGGTTATATCAACATCGGCCGGCAAGGGGATTAGTGACATTAAAGCTCTTTTTAAATGTTATCAATGATGTTGAATAAATTATATAATTATTTTAACTTCTATCAATGTGGTGGGATGTTTATTTGAGGAAATCGAATACGTGTACAGTGAAAAATGTTACCCCCAGCAAACAGCGAATTGCATTTCTGATCTTACAGTAAAGAAATGAAATAATTAGTTCATGAAATAAACCGATAGTCAACAGAAATAGTATTTATCAAGGTTTTGCCTCCTTAAATATCTTAGAATTCTGTTGTCGATCTATTCATTGAATGCAGTTGACGATTGTTGGTTTGGTGACAATTCACACAAATTTTGTGCAAGGAAATCGTTGACGTCTCGATGAAATTCTGATTCCCGAAATTAGTTTCATCACAGCAAAGTGGGAAATGACGTAATGACAATATCTTTCTTGACATCCGAATTGTATGAGGAGTGAGGAGGACCCGTAATTAGTGAACAAGAATAGTATCTTGCGGTTATGTCAAAATGTTGTCAGTTTGAAACTGTTATCATTAATTTGGACGATAACGTGGACAGTTCTATCTGCTAATTGCAGTCGAGATCGAGGTGCTGTAGCCACCCAGGAGCGGATGAGCGAGTTGTAATATATGTTGCAGTGAAGCGGAATGTGATTGAAAACGGCGGTTGCGTGACTTTCAACAACCCTGGTGGAAATCATCAAATAATCGTGAATATGTGTTCCTGTTTATTGAAAAAAGTCATTCCCCTGTATTTTACAGACAAGTGCCGATGTCGCTCTTGTATTCTATGCAAGTCTCCCAACTCCTCAATTTTTCTCTTGCTTTTTTTTATAGAAGCTGCTATTTTCCTATTTTTCATGGACTAGGATCGCTGGGAGGGCTGCATTTGTTCAAACAATGTGGATTTTCTGAAAGCTTCACAACTTCGAGTTTCAGACGTTTCACTTTTAGTGAATAGGAGAGCAGTTGCAGTCTGGTGTATCTTGTATTGAGAAAGCTTGGTGTGACCCCCAAAAAACAGTATTATAGGCGACCCCCCCCCCCATTAACTTAGTTAATCTGTCTCGGTTCGCCAAATTCAGGTGACGATGGTAGATATAAGATATGACTGCACTACTCACTCATAACTAGAACATCAGTCTTCTAGGCTCTGAAAGGTCGGGCGTTCTTCTGGGTGGAGTTAGTGATGTCTTCCTGTTTAGCTTTGAACCAGTTCAGTGGTCTTACGGCTGATCTGGTCCTTTCTTCATCTCAATTATTTTCCTCAGTCACTCCATCAGGTCCCTAAGTTGCACTTGCACAAGTCATCGGAGGCGCCTTCTCTTTTATATTTATAGGTCAAAGGAAATCCCATTTCTTGTCTAAGCTTTTCATTGGACATTCTGCTAGTCAGCTTTGTAGCGGGCATCCTTATCATTCTCATATCAGCTCTCGGATCGTGCGTAAATTGTTTTCGTAAAATACTTTCTATAATGGCATAAACTGAAGCACATCACAGATGGTTTGAAGCATTATCGAAAAGTTCTCATCAGGTTCCGTAGATTTTGATGGTTTGTGTAGCTGATAAGAGTCTTGAAGTATTTATTTGATTGCTGACAGACAGGCACAATTTGCTTACTGCAGGCGCTATTCGGCAAGACCAGATGATAAACTTTACTGCAAACCTTGCATTTCGGACATTTTTATTTATTGACTTTTCTGATGAGTTACACTTCGGCAAGTTCGCTGTCACGCCTCTCCTGGACGCAAGCAACCAACCATGTTGGTCTTATATCCTTTGAGTTCCAGACCCTTGAAGGTACACTTTCCGACGTTGCGGCCTCTTTTGCAGGTCGGCTGCAGAGTGGGCCATGAGTAATTAAAGACATGTTCAGCGCACAGATGCTCGAAAAGCAAGTCTTCATTGATGTCAGCCGTAACCCAGTCTAAAGCGATAGAAAGAGCACAGGGCAAATGACTGATCCCTGATGAACTCCTACTCTGACCATGAACTCGTCACTGTCACCAAAGGCAGAACGACTAGAAGTGCTCGAGTTAGTGTAGCTTGCCACAACTGCTTACAATGCACTAACCACCTCTCGACACTTGTTTTTCGTAGCGACTATAACTACACTCATTTCTGGACATGATCAAAACCTTTCCAGATCCACAAAAGCCAAGAATAGTCTTTGTTCAGTTGTTTGACTAATAAAATAATGTCAGTAGACTCCTTGTTGAAATTTAACCAAACAGAGAAACCCAAAGAAACTTGGGCTCTTATGCCTGCTTCAATTACGAGCTCTTAGACTTCAGGCCATATTGATTTAACTTGATACATTTAAATGACTGGCATTTAAGGGGTTTCCTTTACCTTTAAAAACTGGTGAAATGAAATGCTTCTTAAGTCCCCTGGCTAAAAACCATCTTTTTGATGTTTCAAATGTGTCTTATTTTCTTATTTTGTAAATTTTGCTTTGTTTGCATCAGCTTGCCAACCCAAATAAATAAATAAATCGGCAACCTTTTTGAGAGCTGCTTTGATGTGTGAAATAGAGGAACAGAAAAGTCGACAAGCTGTTCGTACTTTAAAGTAAGTTACTGTATCAGATGTCAATCTTTGGTGAAAACTTTCATGACACATCATTATTCTCAGCAGGAGATGTAATGTGTCAGCGAATGTTCAAAAATGTTATGTTGATTCCATCTCATCCCTTGAGATCATTTTCAATGAACCAGTCAGTGAAAGAACCAGAAATTATTGTGAACTGAAACGTCCGGTAACAAAAAGCTTTAGATTTCGTGACTCGTTTATAAAATACAGTAAATAGCCCATTCTTCCCATTTATACGGATGTTATAATTTGTTTGTCATTTAAAACTTTGTCACCTCTGTAATGTGCTCACCGCCTTTGTGGGACAAAAAAGAAATTATTATTATTATATAATACTACAGATGTGTGTCAAGTTGTCATCGACTATATTTATTGATAGAATTCCAGGCAATCCATGGCTAGACAGTAGGATTGCCAGTTTCTTTGAACCTTATCTTTTTGCTTTTAATGAAGATGTCAGACGCCTATAGAATCAGTTTACATAGGTCATCAGTGCCACCTCGCCATATCTATCAATTACTCTACATCAATTGCTAGGTTTTCATTTAGGCTTTTAGTTTTTATTCAACATGTTAAAAAAATGCTTATTAAATACAATTTATTTAGTAAAAACCGTATGAAATAACAGGTTTTGAAAAACCTTGCTTTAGAACACGATTATAATGAGCATGTTTAGAGAAATGTGATCATGAAATCAAGCAGTAAATTTGGTTATGAAAGCACTTCAAAAGTTTTCAAACTTTTTATTTGCTCATTTGAAGATACTGCTATTTTAGGTGGATGATCATCAATTCTCAAGTCAATGCACCTATTACTGAAAGTACTGCTCTAGCTCTCAATCATCAATTTGTGTCTGCATTCTCAAGTCCGGATTTGCATTTGTTTTCTGAGGATCGTCCGTCGATTTCTCCAGACTTCTCTTTAGTATGTCCGTTGCAAGTTTCTCTCATGATTAAACAATGTAAGGCGAACTCCATTGGTCCATATGGAATCCCAGGATCCTTCTATCGTTCGTTTGCCGTTGAACTTGCTGAGCCGTTGACGAATATTTATAATCGTTGCTTGGTTTTTGCGACTTTCCCCGGTTTTTGGAAATCGACCAACATTCTTCCCATTCCCAAATCCAGGTTCGACTATCGGCCCATCTCGATTCTTCCTTTCTTGACCAAAATCCTCGAAGGGTTGTTTAGAGACAAGCTTCTTCTCCCTTTCCTCAATCACCGTCTGAATCCCTCACAATTTGCTTTTGTCCCTAAGAATTTCTGTAGTGGTTGTACGAACGCTCGCTTAGCAATTCGCCTTACAACGCTACAACATATTCCTGCCGACTCTCCGAACTACGCGAGACTCCTCGCAGTTAATTTTGGAAAGGCGTTCGACTCTGTGAGTCATTCCGTTCTTCTCAGTTCACTGATGAAGAACTTCGATTGCAATCCACTGGTAACCAAATTCATTTTCAGTTTTCTTGAAAATCGTGTGCAACGTGTGTTCTTGAATGGCATATCTACGCCCTGGAAAGTGGTTATTAGTGGGGTTCCTCAGGGTTCCATCCTCGGGCCTCTTCTTTTCGTTATTTTACTTGATTATCTTCCGCACCTCCATGGAGATAATCGCCTGTGCCGATGATGTCACCCTAGTCCATCTCGGTAATGTGAATATTGTTGACAATTTTCAACTCTCCGTCGATAGTTTTGTTATTGGATCGAAAATAAAAAAACTTGTTGTAAATGTTGAAAAGACGAAGAATTCTTGTCCGCCATGTTTGCCCATTTTTATTGATAATATTGCTATTGAGAATGCTGAGTATTTGAAAATTTTAGGTGTTTTGTTGCCGTGCTATGTCGTTTGTAAAACGTTTAATGTTGAACGGTAATCGTGCTCCCGTTATTTGCAGGCTTGCGTAGCTTTTGTCTTTTGTCATATGGTTTTTTGTTGGCCAGTCATGTGCGACATCAGGAAAGGGAAATTAAGAAAGCTTAAAACGCTTACATGTCCTTGCTAGACTTTGGACTGACGTAACTTACAAGACCAACCTTGAAGATTCACTCTATAAGATCTGTGAAAAACTGATACAAAAGATCGCGATGAATGCGAATGTGCATTCTTTGGCTGAGTTTTTTTTGAAATTTCGCCAGAATAGTTGTAATGTCAGACGTATAAGAACTCTACGTCCCTTGCACGGAAGAATGGCTCTGTACAACAATTCATTTGTCAAATTTTCCATAAAATCGTGATTTTGTTCCTATATTTCTTTGCAATACCGCTTATTGTATTTGACAATTACAGAATTATTATTTATTAATTGATAGTAAAAACTTATGTTTCTGATCATAATTTCTATGACAACTGATGTGTGATGTTGAGGGTTTAATCCTGCCAATTGAAACAGTTGTATGTAAACGACTCGTGTCATAGGTTCAAAACCTGCCAGCTGCACATTTTTTACTTGGTAACTTGATATATCATTTATTTCATTTCATGTTTTTTGTTCATTTGAAAAATACATAATGAGGTAATAATGATGTCCTCATATCTTGCTTAACGTTGGTGTGCATACATGAACATTTTAGGATGCCAAGAGATTTCACAATCGGTGACTATAAAATCCATCTAAACACCAACGAAGGATGTTTGTGAAAGTTGACAGTGTGTTATCAAAGCCAATATTTATTATTTTGCCTGAATAAATCTTATGCTGCATGTCATTAAAAATCTAAAATGATCAAATGACAAAAATAGTATGTTTTGTAGCCAAACGTCTATAACAAGTCAGGTTTTTTTAGTTTTTATCGTTGAAATGGTTGATCTCTGGATAACGTGGTTACACAAATCAGCTAGACACTCAACCGTCATGGCTAACATCTTCACTTTTCTTTGCGAAATTTCGTCGCTGACGCAGCCTTTTTTCGTCTTGTCGAAATGACAAGGCGGACCCTCTACCTAATTTGCAGTTAACAATTCACACGAATGCGTCACTCTCATGAGACTCTGTGTGTATATCTTCCTCACTTGTTGACTTCATTGTCTCTAGTTGCGATTTGTTCTGCTTCTTTCTTGCTACACTTAGTCACTGCATGATCCTGACTTGCTTAGCCATTTGCTCTGCGATCTTGAACTCTCATCTTCCTTTTGGAATTGTCAAGAGTGCATGGCACATAAAACTTTTGTCTTACACAATTTTTAGACTTTCCCATTTCTTCCTGACAAATTTCTCTTCTCAAATAAATATATGTAGAATTTATTTGGAAATACCTAAATCGCTCCCGCTAATAGGGCCGCTAATATTCTTCTCAGGTTGACATGTGGCCCATAGGTCCCCTGTAGAGCTAAGCCTCATTGCAAATCCCATTTGTCATGTCAGGATTTTTTATTGAATTTGCTATGACGTCTCAATGCACAGTGTTGTATAAGCTGAATCGCATCGACGAAGTACAATGATGGAGCGTTGAACTATTAATATGGTGAATGTGGATAAAAATTGTCGAGGACAATAATAATTATCATTGGGATTTTATTTGTAAATTATGTTCATCGATATCTAATTGCGGAGACTTCAGCTTTGAAGTAGATCACAAATGTGTTTCTAAAATAAAAATTCTAGTATATGTAGCTTTTGCGCATGACGGTGAACGTCCATTTATGTCATATTCCTTCTCGCATTTTGACGGTAGAAGAGTAGGGTGTGTCAAAAAAACCGAAGTTTGGAAAAGTTCAGGTGCTCAGCGGCCAAATGGAGACATTTGGTGTAAAACTAATATATGTGAAATTTTAAGCCGATTGGACAACGTTTAGGGGTCGCGTAAAGATGTCAAAGTGAGGTCAGTTTGTCGTTTTTGGGCTAAAAATAGCCTCTGACGCGATTATGTGACCTCGAATGACCTATTTGACCACATGACATGATAGATAGTGGTCACATTTATATCTGTTGGCATTACATTATATGGCTCTAAAATGCTTTGTTTCATCGGAAATCGGCATTTTATGATCAAAATTTAGGCAATTTCCAAGGTTCACGTGACCACTGTTTGACACGATGTTCTAATACTAAATGTCATTTTACAGCGAAACTAAGCCTTTTAGAACCATATAATATGTTAATAACAAATATAAATATGACTCTTATGTATCATAGCAAGAGGTCGAAAAGGTCATTCGAGGTCACATAATGACGTCAGAGGCTATTTTTAGCTCAAAATATGCAATTTTTGTAGTGTTTATCGATAACCCTTCCACGAAGTGTAAGAAATCTTGTGACAAATAAATCTGTGACGATGTTACACGCAATCATTCTGCAACTATTATCTGCTAACAGTGAATGTAAAGGATAAATTGAATAACAATAGTCAAAGCATTACATATATATGATATTTAAGTTATTATAACATTCACATATATTAGTTTTAAACCAAATGTCACCATTTGGCCCCTGAGCACCTGAACTGTTCCAAACTTCGGTTTTTTTTGACACACGTAGAAGAGTCGTAGTAATTTTTCACTTGAATTGATTTTCAGCTATATACTGTAAATATATTTTTGGTAGCATGACCTGGCTTAAATCGATCGGCAAAAATCGACATTTTATTTTGATTTAAGTTGTCTAGTGGCTGAGTAGTTTTAGATTCATGCATACTTAGGAAACACACGAGACTAAAGATAAACCTTGTTTTTAAGTCCTCATTTATCGCAAAATTCGATTCAATTTTCATCGCAGTAGGTTACAATCAAAATATTATTGTCAAATGTCTATCAAACTCTCAATTTACACACAAAAGTTAGGTCTAATATTAAAATACTTCATTGAAAACATTGGGGATTGATCTATAGATGAATATTAAATCTATTATAAGAATGGTAGATTATATATTGTTCAAGTCTCTGTTCCGACTGTATTAGATTTAAAGTTCAAACCAGAAAAGGTTGAACTGAATGCAAACCATTACGGAGTAATCCAATACAGGTGAATCTCCTGGTATGTTCGCGGTTAAGATAAAGGAATGGATTAGATGGGTTCAGTGCTACGTTGCGCATTTACTGCTATGCAATAATGCAAATCAGTATTGCCGCTTTCCTCATAACATGAACAAAATATCGATAAGCGCGGTAACTCGTGGACGATAAAACAAACGGTTTTTTATGATAAGCCTAATCATATCTGATGTGTCATCTATTTTCATGCTAGTTTTTGTGATAAGCAATTTTGTTCGGGTTGAAGAGCCTTTGAGTTCATCCCGTCTATGGAACCTGAGCATTATCAGTAACTTACCTGATTCATTTCAAATTCATATTAACGAGCATGCAATGATTGTATATCTAATATAGCACTGTTTCTTAAGATGACAGGTTAGACCTATTGTGAATTTTGGCGTATGCCATTGAAGTGTAGTGCTTGTTCATTGATATAGACTGCTTTCGAGAGAAAAAGCGACAGAAGGCAGAATGGGACCTACCCCTGTAACACGGGCTTGGGTACAGCCGCAATATAATCTGTTTTTCCTAAAGGTCCTATTCAAGTAGCATGCTCAGATCTTTTGAACCTTGTTATTGGCATTTACATCCATGGATAGAGATCATTTATGAGTAGAGGACAAGTGTCACCCAATGCGCGTCATAGTCGTTATCTCCTTACTCGCTTCCTCTACCTTCTTGTTCGAACCTTCCCTCGAATCTTTTCTAGATCGATAAGTGCGAGAGCGGACGATGTTGATTAGAAGATCTTGGGTCGGGAGGAGGGATTGGGGTGAAAAGGTCAAGCAGGCAGGTCTTTGTCTATATACACTCACGAGAGTTTTGATGGAACAGCGTGAGTGAATTCATTATGAATGCAGGGGACCGCCGACGTTTGTATGCGATGTGGCCACATGGCTGGCTTCCAGCTATGCTTGTGCATGATGTGAAGCGTGACATCATGCGTTCATGGTTTTAAGTTACGATGTTTGAGGAATAAAAAGTAAATGAATAAACGTTCCATAAAAGATGTGATTCTACTGGAAAATTCCACTAATGAAAGGTAAAGCAAATGTTGAAACAATATTCCACACGTGCGTCACTTAGCATCGGTATACAGTGCTGCAGTTTCTGCTTCGGATGGAAAGTCTGTAGAAGAGAGAACGCTGTTTAACTCTTATTTAAGTGCGATTTCACCACAGACAAGGCACTGTGTTAGCTTTGTCTATGGATTTTTCACTCATTCCATGATTCTCACTGTTGTGAGGGTTGGACGTCGACTAACGTCGATCTAGTCTGATGGCGGCATTCCACTCGTTTCGATCTTGGATACTTGCTGTCACGTGGATTTACTTAAGTTGATTCAGGTACGTACCACTTGTTTTTCTCTGGACTGACCCTGAGGATTGCTTAGGTTGCTGTCTTGTCTCCTCCCAAAAAATGAAATGTTTGCCTAATTTTTGTCATTTCAATTTAGGTCTGCATGTCACTAGGTCTTGGGACCGCTTTATTCAGCAATAGTTTCAGTCACAGCGGCTGTCTGGAATGACATCGGGCTGTAAGCTTTTAACGCTTTACCTTTCTATGCAAACTACAATTCCGTCTGTCAACTTTTTTAATGTGTAGAAATGTTGCCGCTTCAAATCTGTCCCTCCAGCCAGGGGTGCGCGGGCATTATCTACGGCACTGATCACGATTTATACATAGTGCCCGCGGTCATGGAAAATTTGGAAAAGTCATAGAAAATGTGATGTTCGATTATCTGTTTTGAATGAATGAACTATGTTGCCATTTTATGAGCTGTCAATTGGTAGGATTAATAGATTTCTTCTGATTTTGACAGAACTCTGGCAGAGGCCTACTGCAGTGTAGCTTCTAATGTAAATTTGTATATTTAACCCAATATTGGGTCCCGTACATCAGCTTTTTAGATAGAGCGCTTGGTAGAGCCCCTAAATTTAATTAAGCACACTGGAATCAAGAAACTGAGAGATAAACTACCTTGGTCTGCTGAGATATCAGCTGTGTTCAATGATAAACAATCATTCAAATTTTGAATTCTATTCAAACGATGTGTGATTTTGTTTTATTTTACAATTTTTGCGTGAGGTAGAACATATTACTTGGATTCACCAATTGCAATGTGCCATGGTGAAATGCTGCAAAATGTAGCATTTGTCATAAAAACATAAGCTTTGACAACATGGAACATGTAGCTCTCCATTCACATTCAAAGTCCGCCTGTCATCCAAAAAAATGTAACTAAAATAAAAAGTTGTTTGAAAGCTACTGCGAGATCATCCAAACAAACACTTGTATATAAAGGCATTTTAGGAAAGCATAGAAAGTGAGATTATTCTTGTCCTTGTGGTTCATTCCAAAACTTACTCCAGAGACGTGAATCTGCAACTTTGAAGCTTTTCTTTAAATTTTTTAATAATCAAAATCATCCGTTGCTATCACTTTGTTCTTTAACATCTTCTGTGTCTGGCAGGGTTTTGCAGCCATTGTGTCAAACATCTCGAAGAAGGAACTCTTTTTTTCCTAGAGTAGTCATCATTTTGAACAATACTTTCGTTGATTGATTTTCTTTCTGACTTTTACAGAACTACGTGTATCTTGACTTCATATCTTAATCATGCCTGAAATGTACTCCTAAGCTGCACCGAATTATTTATTATTATTTTACTGAAACTGACAGTTGATAACGATGTATTCCGATAAACTGTAAAATTATGATATAGGGCTGCAGCCTCCTCTTCAATCACGTTTCCCGGCAGCCCAATTACTTGTAATTTTTCGTTGAGGCGTGACAAATATGCATGCATGGTCTCATTGAAACTTGCAACACAACTACAAGGAACTTTGATGAAGGATATCAAGCTTCTAAGATTTTTCGCTGTTTCATTCGATTGCGTATGAACAAGTTCACACAAACTTGTCAAGTGCCACACGACCAGGTGCATCGGATGTGACAAGGTACTTGCACTCAGCAGTGTCACGCAGCCTTGGGTTTTATGTTACACAACAACCGCTCAATCACTATAAAAGTGCCTTTATTGAGAGTGATATTGAGGAAATTTTTACAATGGACAGACCCAGAGTAAGTCGAAAATTTTAAATGAACTGCAGAATGAAATCTTGGATCAATTCCTGCTAATGGGATCTTACGTTTTGTAAATCGTCAATGGAACTTTCAAAAAATGGAATGCATACATCCACGTTTGATTTGTAGTCCCTTTTTCGACCGGCTTACAAGCTTTATAATGACTCGCGGTGAGAAGAGGATAAATTTCGTATAACAATTACACAAACGTTTCCTTTGAAGTTCTATGACCATCCTTGGCTGGAGAACATCCCCGTAGCTTATCTATCGACCGATCAGTATATGCTTGCGAACATAGCAGCAGTCAGTGAAGATCCAAATATGAAGAAGTCAATGAAGGGAAATGTCAATTTCAAAGCACACAGTTCATTTTTAAGGACGCTTTTGCTATGACAAAGCTGCAGTCTTTTTGTTTATGTCCGCTCTGATATAATTATTAAGAGCTAAATAACTATTGCTGATAGAATTGCCACGATTTTGACGAGTTTGCTGGAGAAAATTGTCAAGGAGGACATTATTGCAAATTCAGATGAACAGATTCTCTGTTGGCTTTTCACTACAACATGGATTTATTTTCAAGCATAGTTATAAACATTTGATCATATTTTTGTTATTCCAGTAATTTTTACACCAGCGGTTTCTACACATTTTTCTAATAATTCCTAGCACGGTTCAGTATTCGCACATTTTCAAAAGTTGCATTAATCATCCATTTCGATAGAACAACGGTGATATCATGATAATTTGCTGATGATTGATGCATCATAATTTGCTGCTTTATATATTTTTCCTAAAGCTATTTTATGTAAAATTGTAAAATTCTGAAAATGTGCTAGCTGGAATCGCGGGCGCCATGTTCACAACTGATGATGAATACGGTGTTTGAATCAGGTGCAGCAGTCAATTATCGACCAGTTGACAAATTCTTTGTGAGGCAAGAAGTAAGAAAACTGCGGAAATGAATGCATTTGCTTATATTTCTGGGTCATGCAAGACAGAAAAAATGTTATTAAATAGTTATCTTGCTTGTTAAAGCAATTTGATGTTGACACTTTTAAAAATTGCTGACCCCTTCCCCCTCCCCTGTCAGCCGAATGTTAGGAGAACATGTAATCGGAAGGTGTTATTTTACAAAAGCAAATCTTGATTAAGAAGTCACCATTATCTAAGAATTGTGCGTCCATTTTGGCTACGTTGCTTACTAAGTTTTAGTAAGTAAATGAATCAAGCAAGATGAGATTATTTTTTGATTAAAAGAGGCCCTATCTAGTCATTTTCAGTTTTGTTGTTGGAAAGAGTCAGGAGTATTTTATGTTCTTATTATTGTTGTTCTTATGAACAAAAGAATCTATTGATGTTAGTAGGAGTTTAAATGTATGAGATTAGTTTCAAAATGATATTTACAATGAGATGCGGTGTGATACAGTGTAGATATGAGCAGGTTTTACTGGATTACATACTTTTACCACTAGCAAAAGAAGAATTGACCTGACATGAAAGATGATTAATGATGAGCCATGTTAGTAGAGTAGGTTAACAAATATAGTGAATAAAAAGAAACTCACGATAACTGTCAAGTTAAGGTTTATTATTGACATATGGATTGAATTTATGTATGAAGAATTCCTCATGCAATCGCAAATTAGTGGCATCGTTGTCGTGGGTCAGAATGTCGATAGTGATGTTGGTATGTTCTACTTGACAATTACGAATATGTTTAAAATTAGATGATGTTGGAGATTATATTTTCAAACTGATCTCGTACATTTAAACACCTACTGACATCAATAGATTGCCGGATAGCAGTCGAAAAATTTTGTGCATGTTGGGCCTATATAAGAACAATAATAATGACATCATGAAATGCTCCTGACTCTGTCCAACTGCAAAAACGACATTATTTTATTTATCATTCTCTTTTATTCTGGTGAATATTTTCTTACTGTAAGCAAGGAGAATATGGGGAAGGAAGGGGAGGTCTATATATTGATACATGATCTTAAATTAGAATAAAGCAATTGACTTTTCCATTTGATTATGAATTTTTGATTTTAACAATAAGGATAAGGTGCATTACAGTATAAATTCGGCTATAATAATACACACTGTAATTATGTTCATGAATCATGCTCAATCATGATTCATAACTCGCCATCAGTCAAAGGCAAAGTGCTGCAGTACACGTCTGCGTACTCGATCGGAACATCCGATGCTGCTTTTCAGATAAGCTTACAATCGAGTATCTTTGATTTGATTGGAGACCATTTCTAAGATTCGTTGAACGTTAACATCCACATCACATCAATTAAGCGACATTTCTTAATTTGTGCATTCTTTACTCACTCAGAGTGCCTAATGCATGTATTTTTGCATTATTGCGTGTAAATATAGGTTATAATGTTTCTTTATATTGACATGCTATTTCTCGTAATGCAAGAACAGACTATGTATGAAGCATTGTTATGTGAATACTTGGAGCTCCTTTATTGTCACAATGTATTTGTTGTTCATGGGTATGTACATAATATTTTTTGGAGTTTGTAATGATAAGCTACAAAATTCATCGATGTAATTGTTGATAAAACGCTTTCTCTCAACAGGTTAAGGAAGTGAGGGGAGATAACCTATTTGATCATTTTTCTCACATAAAACAGATGTTTAACGTTTTTGAATAAAGTGTCTGGCATAGGCTCATGTCTGGTTAGCGCATATCTACATCGACTATTATGACGTACTCGTAGCAGGAACACATAATCCACAAATTTTATCAATAGTTGATCTTTTTGTGATAAATCCTGATCAATTATTGACTGTGGTTATATATCAAACCCTAGCAAATAGCAGAACTCTCTGTCCGACTACAGTTTGTCTGTGATCTCGATTATTACAGATCACATAATGCGTCGGCGATTTTTCAGATTTTTCAGAAGTAGATATACAGTTTCGAGCAGATTAGTTGGGACACACTTATAAAATCGATTAACTGTATTATTCTGTAACTTAAGTAACGGGTGTCCCAACTAATCTGCTCGAGACTGTCCAGTATACAAATTTAATGAAGTGCAAAACTTGCTGGCATGTAATAATTGAAGATTCGTCGAGTAACAATGAAAAACTGGCATGTAAGTGATCTGGCCAAGTTTACTGAAATATTTAGCTGAAACATGTTCGTAATAAACTATAATATAAGTATCAAGTGGTTGCCATCTTAATACAGCAAGATTTAACTTCAATTTCCAATTGAAATCTCGACGATGAACATGACTTATTATCTGTATTGCTCCTATTTCTATAGAGTAAATAATCCTTTACTTAGTTATCCGATCCGGCGCTACTCTTCGTAGTTTCATTTTCACTTGGCCACGTGCTCATTGTCGAAGGCCATGCAGAGGGAGAATCACGCGCTCAGAAGGGAAATGAATGAGGGAGCGAGGGAGCTGGCTTCCCCATCTCCGTATAGTTGCATCGCTGACACGAAAAAGAATTATTTCAAGACTTGACTGAATCGAGGGTCATTGTGTTGATGAAGAGTTGAGTTAGCTAGCGGTCGGAGAGGGATTTCTCTGACTTATTGCCCGAACTAGCTAAGTATTAATAGCGAGCATGACTGTCTTGTAGCCCGCGGGTGCTCTTCGCAGACAGGACGACGATTTTTTCTATATCGTGAGTAGACTGTGATACCGAAGATGAAATTGTCATCACGGTGATAATGCTATGAATGATAATGCATCGGATTTTGACCACCTTTTCATTTGCCTTAACATGCTCACCAACCCATCCTTCAAACCGCTAGACGCCAGTATAATCGTATGAACATCATTGAGCGGATTCTTGGTGTAATCATCGGCTGATCATGTCAACTTCGTAATCGGTTGTTTGTCCATACTATTAACACAAGAATTCCATAAGTTTCTACATATTGACTTCATAATTATTTTGAAAAAGCATCCATCATAGCTTGTGCAGGCTCATTTGATGCATCTGAAGAATTATAATTAGTGGGTACTGTACTACCTTCTATCTGTGCCGCGCATCGTATTGCAATTGTAAAATATGGTTGTGATGTTTTTGCATAACGCATAATATTTTGACCAGGTCTTGTGAGTTTCTTTCATAAAAGTTGAAGAAATGGAATAAATACACTATTTTTGATTTGTTGGGTGATATACCGCCAAGGTTGCAAGCCGACGTGAATCTTAGAAACAAAGGCCTCAAGTTTGCATCAAGACATGCGTGATCTTCAATTTACTGAGTAACATACATATCTAACTTTCTCATAGTGTGTCTGCATGTACATATGCACTATTGCTGGTCAAAATTACTCAGATCAAAATTTGAATATCAAATTTTGTTTATATAACCGTGATTAATGCGTGTGAATGCGCATTAATTGTGCCGGTATATTATATTCTATGACTACATCCTACATGCATGGGCCCGTATAATGTGAAAAGTTGGCTGCAGTATTTAATCATTATTATTCTAACTGATTAGCTGAGTTACTAATTACTACTTTTGACTGATGCACTCTTTTCAACAGTTATCAACTGCCTAAGCACCATTCAGATCTAACTGATTTCAATAAAAATACAAAGTGTTAAATTAGTTCAAAATTTCAATGGAAGTATTTGAAATCGCAGATGAGGAAAAAAGCAGCTACAAATTAGTAGTACGTTCAAAATTGCCGGCGGCAGGCTGTTCGTCAGGTGTCTCAGAAATATTTTCATCTATTAATAACCGCGTGCAATTTCTGCATTATACAGTGATGATCATAAAAAGTGGACCACCTAAATTTTGTGTGACTTTAATGAAATTTGTCAATTACAGGAACAAATTCGGCAGACAAAGAAAATAAAGGTTGAAATAAAATTTTCTTTGATGATCAGTGGCTCTGTAGAGCCAAATGGCCATTAAAAGGGACAGTGGTAGGTTCACAGGTGGTCACAAATATTTTTCAACCTCACCAGAAAGTTCAATCACTCATCGAATCCGGAAAGACATGCTTTCGATCAGGCTATTAGACTACTGTCCCTCTCTTGCCTCAACAAAACTTCAAGTCGAGAAAGACCATCTCCAGGAAGAATTAATCGACTCGCACCGAGCTTCAGTAAATGTCCATTTGCAAATCTTTCGCATTTCCATCGGAATTCATGTTATGCCTTTTGATATGGAGTTCAGTTCGACCATTCATTCATATTGCAGCACTAATAAGCAATCTTTTACCTCCCTTGATTCAGACAATGTCAAATGATCAGGAATTGCATCACCTGACCTCATCCAAACTCTCATCGCGACCTCGGAGACATACAGATGCTTCATCAGTCTAAACAACTCGATTCCATTGAGAAAGCCAATGACAATGCTATATCGCCCACTTCAGCCTCAAGCTCTTTTGGTTAGCGGTCAGTTCGATCCTTGATGGTCTCTTAAGGCTTATGAAGTACTCACTTTTCAGACGACATGTCACTGATATGGCAGAAACCGACGGCTTCAGATATAAACTCCTCAACTGGACGAAGACAAAGTGGGATAGTTTCTTACCAAGCGAATAATGATCCGAGCTGTCCGAATGCTTAATTTCTTTCCTTTCCGATCGGATCCAACTTTTCTATGACTGGAGAAAAAAGTAGTCTTCCACCTTTGACGGTGGTCTTTGGGAAAACTTCTTTTCGCAAACTAGCCGTTCGGACTGCCATTCTGACGAAAGAGTAGAAACTTCGCCCCCTCAAAAACTCTTTTACAAGCTTCGACTCGGTCATCATGACATTAGATGAATTCGGAACCGAATGGAAACTTTGTTTGCAACTTATCTGGGTCATCCAACAATTTGATTTGAATGTGCAGAGCAGACGTCTAGACACCATAGATATTGAAAGCGTAAAAATGACCTCGTTAGCGCCAAAAGATGTAAACAACTTTTCAACAATATTCAGAAACATTAAATTATGCAATAAATTTGGAACATCATAGCTTCTCTAAACGCACACAGATTTCGACGAGCAATACATCAAAAGAATGCTCAGAGAAAACCCTTTCACCTCGTGTTTGATTCATTAGCATGCTCAACAGCTTCCATATTGAAAATCTGAGATTTTTGAAAGTGGCGATTTTCACATTTTGACCTCTGTGCATCTTAAGCAATGATGGATACGAATATATAATAGCTCATTGAAAAGCGAAGAAGATAAGCTCTCGAATGGTGTATGGCCTGTCAATGTAACATGAAATTGAAAAGCAGGAGAATCGATTGAAGCTTCACATAAGTTAGGTGGTCCGTTTATTATGATCAACTCTGTAATATTTACGCATTGAAAAATGTGCATCTTTCTTATTTCCTCTTCTAAATTGTGTTTATCTTATGCTTAGGGATAATCTCCATACATAGATTTCTCGTCTTTCCATTGAATTGATGTTTAATCATTTTTGATGCATATTGGTGAAGAAATATTTGTTTAATTCTATTATTTTATGAATAAATCTTCTTGATCTTCGTTTCATTTGGTAGGTCATGTATTGATGAGATGACGAAACAGTTTAGTAGAATTTTGACTTGAATAATTATATTTTAGTCGTTTTTATCCGCTTCCATTCGAAATATGTTCACAAGGGTCAGCTCGCTAAAGTGCAAATTTTGTGAGATTTGTCTTTGTTTTATGTACATTTTTCGAATTTATTATGATTTTTGCTATGTGCTTGTAAAAGTTGAAGTTGGGCTTATACTTTAAGTAATATGAGAAACCAAATTCCTACCTTTCTGTATAATTTTCCCACGATTAATTTGTTCTAAGACGCCAAACATGAAACAATCTCCAGCGAATTTTGTGCGATTGCGAATTGAGAATTGCCAGTATATGAGATGTAAATCAGAACAAACGCGAGAAATTTTGATTTTCGCTGCCACTCGCGATAGCGTTTTCAATAGTAGCACTCTCCTGTAGTTGCAAAGTTGAAGGTCATTATGCATAAGATGAGTGATTAATCAAAATGAATTCCTTCAACTCAATTATATATGTAATACAATCGCTATCGAATCATGAGAAAGAATCCGTAGAGAGTCTTGATTTGGAGCATCCTTCTAACTGAAATTGAGATTTATTTAGAACCAGTCAAATTCGAGGGAAGAAATAATTGAATTGTGAAAATTGATTTACAGAACATCTGTTACTGAATGTTTCGTCTCATAATGTATGATTCATCAACATTTCAAGTGTGGAGATCAATTTCGTGTCCTAAAATACAAGATGACTTCTGAACTTTATTAAGTTGTTACTCACATTTTGAAGACATTACAATTGTCGATAAATCCAGTAACTGCATCCAATGTCAAGTGTAGGTATGATCCTGCGGTACCCGCTGCAAGCTACGCTTCTAGATCTAGTCAGTGTGAAAAGTAGACATGACAGAAGCTGACTTAGCTTCAAAGGTCACTGGATTGTGAATCCATGAGTCCATGGTCATGAGTTGCTAATGAGTTGACAAGCAGACACATTTGCATCGCATGCCTTCAAGACACTATTTGGAAAGGAGAACTGTCAAAAGAAATATGGAAACCTATTGTATTTTTACAAAGAAACAGGAAGAAATCAGAGATGGTATGGTATCAAATCTAAATTGTCCCCTTGCAAAATGGCATTGCAAATGGTATTGATTTTATTGTCATAGGGAGCGACTCGAAAATTTAGTTAAGTTACATGATCTTTCTTAACAACAGCCCATTGCAGTTTGAAAATAGTATTTCACGGGTAAACTATTGATTTTCTAAAATTCTGGTAGAAACATGCGGACACACGTCGGTTGGAGATGCTGTGAAGAGCGTACCTATCATTCAAATGTTGTTTCGAGACGCTCCCTGGGACGTTATGAAACCCGAGTTCAAGACCATTTTGACCTTTGCTATTATGGTATGTGAAAACCTCTAAGATTGAAGCGCAGCGATGGAGCGCAGGCTCACAGATGTTGAAATCAAATGTCTATAGTGATAATGAATACTTGCACTGCACAAAGTGGATGCCCAAACTGGAAATGATAATTATTTAGATCGCATCAGTGAAAACATTTCGGATCATGTAGAAAGGAGACATTGTGTGAAGAAAATGTTGCTTATTTCGAGACTGCTCGAATCAAATGACGACAAAGTATCAATTATGCAGAAACAAGGAACCATATACTTAGCGATGTTAGCATGCAAACTGCCTAGGTCAAAGCAAAAGAAATTGAAAAGTATGCCTTCATGCCTTCATCAATGAGATTCTGATCAAATGCAGGAACGATGTAGATAGTGCTTCGAGAAAATATCAGACTCCGAATTCCAGCACACTTACACGTATATTAAAACAGAACATGTTGAAGGTCCAATCACAAAGATAAGAAAAACGAAGCATCTCAAGCGATAAGGAAACGAAAAACACGAAATCAGTGACTTATATGACATTAGTGCGGAGGTTGTTGGAAACAGATGGTGCTGTATAGCTTATAACTTTCTTCAAAATGATCTGCGTAAAATATCATATGACTGGACTCGCATGATATTTTTGGACCATGACAATATTGATGAGATGTGACATTGATTATTGCAGGTCACCTTTTTGATTGTAAAAATTCCGCGCACGCAATTATTTACCATTATCCGAGATACACCATTGAGTGATGATATCACGGACGAAAAGGTGCAAAAAGTGAATGACGTAGGACACCTATGTATTTGAAAGCTTAGCAAGTAAGAGAGAAAAGTATGAAAAAGTGGGGATGTTTTTTTGGATTCCACAATTTTTGATGATTCCAATGATTTTTGGAACAAACAATTTGGAATGTTTTTTTCAACGTCGAATTGGAGTACTCCAAAACTTTCCGCTTTTAAGGGCTGTCGAGGGATTGAATTTGTTACAACACCCTTCTACCGAAGAGGAAGTGCTCAGCTGCATGCATGTGACAGTTTTGTCTACTCGGTGCCAGGTGATAGGGAAGCTTCACTGATGAGGAAAGGAAGTGAACTACGAAACGGACGACTGTTACATGGCTTTCAAGAATACTTCAGCAGCATCAGGTCCTTCTTGCATTGAATATGATTCGACTTGATTTCTTTTCTGTGTTTCTACCGCACTTATTTTCAGCGTTGTCGGGATCACAAATACAGGTTCCTGTTTAATTCCCGAGGATTGTGTAATAAGCCTATTCATCAATTTTCGATAAACGTTGAGATGACGATTTGTTCAATTATACGGGGCACGAGTAGTCAATGATAGAAACGAATACCGTAAAAATCCAGTTTTACACTACTTTCAAGCTTCAGCATATTCCATTTCAAAATTACAAAAAGGGCTCAGTGTACTGCACAGCATAATAATCGATAAAGCAATGCATAATAGAAGCGACGACTTAAGTTGTTAACGATGCTTTGGTGTGCAATTAATCACCCAGGATTTCTGACTTCATTGATTTTGAATTCGAATCCTTTGAGACTATACCAATTAATTGTTCGATGCTATTTTCATTTCCAATCCCTGATGTGATTTTATGGACTTAATTTGCGTGAAACTTTCTGACATTACAGATTGTCGCACTGGACATCATAAATAGTCAGAAAACTGTGGATGGATAAATAACAAATGAACTTGAACTAAGCTTCAAAGCTGTTTGCAGGTTTGACACATTAGTTCCAAAGTTCCATTTCCACAAAACTTTTTAATTTCAAATTGGTGCTGCTATTCATTTATCTACGAGTATACATCTGACAGTATAACCGGTGCTTCGGCATTGCGTTGGTGTTCGCTTTGCGTTCGGGAGACCGGACAAAACTTTGGTTGGGTGATATCTGAGGATTTTTAAATAGGTGCACTCTGCATTCATGCTTAGCACTCAGCACACACAAAAAAAGAGAGTGTGATAGATAAAACTCGATCACTGAATATAAGAAAACCTCTCGCTGAGTATTGTTACGAGTTTAAACAAGGCCTATTTATTTATCTTATATCTTCAGTATCTTAATGCATCATGTTTTTTTGTATATGTATTTCTTATATTTTACATGAAAAATTATTATGAATTGTTGATTTATCTATTTCTAAAGGTGGTAGGTATGCGGACAACTAGTAAGTTTCATATGAATTCATTTTAGACTGTTTTCTTGACATCTAATTTAATTGAATCTGCGAAAGCATAATTTGGATTGCAACAATATGCATCTTATCATCGAATAAGAAAAAGCATGCTAAGTGGAATTATTATTTTTTTTTTCAAATGTCCTGACAAAAGTGCCATCGTCAGTTAAAATTTTAAGATGATCGTCTTGAGATGCAATGATTAGACAGAAAGCGTCTAATCATGCTTTGTAATAGTGAGTATTAGGTTGTTGCACATTAAGCATTGGTGGGTGGGAGCTGATACCTTTGGATCGCTGATCAGTTTACAATCAAACTACAAAGTACAAATGGACTTCATGTTTAAATGTACTGGGAGGCATATGGTACAGACAAAAAATCATTTTATTGTTAACTGTTGGAGAACAATGCTGGCGAACTAAGAAAATGAAAAGTAACAGTGGAATAGCAATAGCGGAATTTGCAATCTAACAGGTGACAAGAGTCCACCTCTAATCGAACAAATTCAAACCATAAAAGTGACAGAATTTTGATAAAAAGATATATTTATGAAAGCATAGTATGAGAATTCCAGTTTTTTCAATGGGAATGGAAAGAAGCGTGCCGTCCAACCATCAGGCGTGTGAAACAGTATATGAATACTACCGGTGTGAATATTATCTACGCTACTTACGAATTTTAATTTTCACTCTTTTCGTAATTAAGAAATTGTTGCGTTTGCACATTACCTAATCATTTCTATCAAAATTCCAGCAAACTTATTCGATAAATTTTTTATTTAGATAAATTTCTGCGGCGATTATTTATTTTCTGTCATGCTTTCCCATACATTGTCTTCCAGCTTTCCAAATGCATCTATTCTCAGGCGGATGAGGTCCTAACCTTCCCATATAACCACTATCGTCTTATCCATTCAGAAATCAGCATTAACTACCAATTCTACTACATCTACTATGCTTTACATGCTTCACATCAATCTTCGCATCTCTTTATTGCTCATTTTCATCACTGCTGCTCATTTCTTGATCTGTGTGGGTAGTATGATGTACAACATGAAGTTGCGTGCGGATGAGAGAATTTGACTGTTCGAGGCGAATTTCCCACGCCTGGTGACTCTGGGAAGTGAAGCGTGGTTTGAGAGCGCAGCGGAAAGCTGTCCAGCTTTTTCCATCCATCAGAGGCGGTTGGCCAATAGAGGAATGTAATTTCATTAAAGTTTAGGGATAAACATGTCTATTACTCTGGTGAGAGCAAAACTGAGGCTGTCGGAGTTACGATGTATCAGTGCCTCGGTGCAGCGTGTTTGAGGAAATGGAGACATCGATCTGTCTTTCCACGAGGTTGCACTCGTAATGAATTAGGATTGGTTAACCCAACCTTTCAAGACATTTCGAATCAGTTGCATCAGTATGAGTTCAACTCCTACTGTGTGATCAATGGATTCAAGGAATTCCATAGGGCCTTAAGCAGGGATCGCGATTTTCCTTTTTTTCCGATGACAGTAAGCTGCAGTCTCTTATGCTGTAACTGAGTCAATTATTACATCATGAATTTTTTAAGAATGATGAATAATAGTGACAGTAAAACAGGTAATTTCTTTATATTGCGACGTCATGTAGACAATAGGCGCACTTGGGATTACTGCATGTGACAATAAAAGGCACAATGCGTGTACTGTACTATGCACAAGTTATGTCCAGATTCAGCTGCGACTATCATAATTCATTCAACCGGTCTCACTTTGTCGTCCTTTGTTGCGACTACAATAGTCATGACTGCCAGTTTGAAGACGGTATGTTTCGAATATAGCTGACAGGCCTGCGTTCCTAAGATAATGTTTCGTGAACGCTTAAGAAAATTCAATTTTGATGGAATATAGCAAATTTTAGTTGCCAATGGTCTTCATAGTGCCCCCTTCACCAGATTTGCTTCCTGCAAGTCAATTTAAGGAACTTGTTTACATTCTCGAATGATAACATAAATAATAGTTATGCATGACATGGTCCAACCCGATAACATTTGGTCAAAATTTGTTCGAAGTGCTTTTTATGATGAAAATTTCCCTCCCACTTTCGAATGAATTAACAAAGTTGAAAAAGGCTTTCAAATTATGCAAATGAACTGTATATTGGTGAAAATGTTTTCAATGTGTTGGTGAGAGCATTGGAGGCACTATTTGATTTCCTCTGATGATTTTTTGAGTTTAAACTAGGGGGTTCACCGGCTATGGATATTGCCCCATACCCAGATTTAGAATTGGAATCAATTAAATCATACATAACAAACAATGCGCATTGCGCTTACTACATACAGCTTTAATTATGGAAGCCTATGAACTCACACTACAAGATTATATCAACCGGGCGCCTTACTGATGCACCTTGAGCCGTAGCAACATACAGACAGAAATGACTCATTTCATCGATGGTACTTACAAGGAAATGTTTGCACGAAATTTAATGAAGTATACGGTTCAATAATATCAGTTGTTGATATCCCTAGATTAAACTTTCTTCAATATTTGAAACGATTTTTTCTTCGATAGCAGCTATTCGGCAAGCGACGTAAGTGATCGGCAAGCACTGCTCAAGTCACAACTACGTTAAAATGATACTTCAACCATATACCAACCTTAAACCATTTATAAAATTGGTATCAGAATTAGATGCTTTCATGTTTCAGGAACTGCTTGCTACCTGTGTACATTCGGGATAAGTTGAACATCTCACGTTGTTCTCCCACGTCAAGTGCACTAGATAGTGGACAAGTTCATAAGTGGCCCAGTTACAAACTACCGTCTAAGCGAGTCTTCGTGCTTTGCGTGCAAAGCAGCTCATCAAAATCAATGGTAGCTACAATTTGAGCGGTTGAAGCAACGGTTGTCACGTGTTTCTTCCTATGTACTTTTTATTGGTGATTTATAGAGTTGGCTCGACTTCTATCTTCACATGATAGCATGACGATCTAATTAGATGTACATACTGCATGATTTCAGATAATTGATGTGAAGTTTATTGACCAAACAGGCAGGAAAAAATCGAAAGCAAAAATATTCTTTAGAAATCATTAAAAATCAATCAATAATTACCGCACTCTCTTTTGCACCTTCCACTTAATGCTA
Source organism: Prostheceraeus crozeri (assembly GCA_907163375.1). NCBI lineage: Eukaryota > Metazoa > Platyhelminthes > Polycladida > Euryleptidae > Prostheceraeus > Prostheceraeus crozeri. The sequence goes on from CAJQUW010014877.1 coordinate 514,545, forward strand.
CCTACTGTGATCTCTGTGACACAATGAGCAGTGAGACCAGTGACGATGGTGGAACAGCAATCCAATCGTGAATGAACAAGGCTAGCTATGAGGGAAACGAGAGCAATTCTTGGAATCAAATTTAGTGTTCAGCGAAGTTGCCTGGGGGGAGATCATCAGTCTTAGACAGTTTTGAGGCATGGTCAACCATAGTCAGGCATGAGTCGGAGTGAGGCTTCTGAGAGCTATTTGTTTTTGTAACGGCTGGAAGACCACAACTTCAGTTCTGTTTTCGCGATATTTAGTTTCAGATGGTTGAAACTCATCCAAGATGGCAGTGTATCATCTATGCAATCTTGCATGCGTGATTGTAGGTGTTCGCTGCCGATGGACTACATGGTCAGTGCACCAGAAGATCGTCAACGTACATGCAACTGGAGACTCTGACGTGGAGTGATGAGATGCAGGTCAGTATTGTGTGGAATGAAAAGAAGAGGGTCAAAAACTGAACCTTTGAGGAACTCCAAATTGAACGTGGGAGACAGAAGATTTAGAGCTTTTGTATTGGACAACTTGTTTTCGAACCTTGATGAAGGAGTAGAACCATGAAAGGGGAAGCGGTGGTATCAAAGGCCGGAGATAGACAGAAAAGAGAAAGCAGAACAACATCGCCTTAATCAATATTCGAAAGCATGTCGGACAATACCTTCAGCATTGCTGTTTCAGTCAAATCGAATTCCCGATTTGCAGATTTAGCTATACTCGTATACAGGAAGCATGTTGTGGTGATACAGATATCCGCACAGCTCAGGAGAGACTCCACGCTCCAGAACTTCGGACAGGACAGGTCGATTTGAGATGTCGATTGGAACTAGCGGGTGAGGAGTCCTTTCTTCCACTTTAGGACAAGAATCACCATTGCAGATTTCAAGGCTTTTGGAAACACTCCAGATGTCAAACATAGATTCACAAGATCAGTAATGAGAAGATCGATCTGCTGTTTTAGGGGTCTGGTCGGTAATGAATCGATGCAGCCATCGATGGAGAGGCAGCGAAGTTTGTGAGTGTGTGTTCAGTGCAGGCTCGTGTCTCAACAATACACTGATTAAAATATTGGAGAACCAGCATGAGATGGGTGACCACGGACCAAAAGAGTGTCACTGAAGTTTCATAGCTGAAGAGGACTGTTGCGCTCTTGGCCATTTTTCTCAAATCAAAGCTATAGTCTCTTTCTGCGAAGAAGATCACGGCTAAGTCCACAGTGTTACTTCCATGTTGAATGTGCTGTGCGGCGGACTTCAGAGTCTGATTGCGGCATGTGGCGGCGGGGATCATGATTAAAAACTGCGAAGTTTCCGTTTGGTTTCTCTGCAGTTTTCGAAACGTGGGTGGGAGGGTCGATTTCTGGCTGTAGTGGTTTTTGAGGGATGAAATCGAGAATTTTGATCAATTCAAGAGTACCAGACTATTAGTCAACTCCACATTCTCGTAAGTTTTTATCAGTTATATGCTTAGAGCAATGCTTCCTGCACGGTTTTCAACAAATTTATATAATCAACTCATGGGATCTCAATAATGATGCAAGTAATAGTAATATTACAACCTAAGAAACTTATTCGTAAGATTCATCGCTGGAGAATAAAGTTCGAAACAAACAATAACACAGCTTTCAAATCAGTTTTCATATGAAGTGCTTATTTGATCACAATAAGCACGATTTCAACCACACGAAATCAGCTTTATCCATGCAAAATTTTTGACAAAACGGACTGCGATCCATTGATAACCAGCGAGTCAACAAATTGCAGAAGGTTCTTCGGGTTCTGGAAGGATGGATGCCTCGCTTAGTAGAAACCTTGAAGGTTGATATGCTAGTTGCTAAACTCGAAATATTCAAACCTGAAGATAGACTGAAATCAGGTTGGCGCCTTCTCTGTCACTCAAATCAGACCATTATGACCTTATGGTGTTTACTGTCAGGAAAAAACGATGAAAATTATTGGCCCGTCTATTTAATGTTTTGAGAAATGAGAAGTTGGCTGTTGCTTTGTCACGCTGCGGCGATGATTTCCATGATAACTTGTTTCATATCAAATTTATTCTTGTTCTCTCAAGTTCTCCTTGGTGATGTGATAGTTGAATTATTAACTTTACAGCGTATTTTCCGGATTAGCCTGGGAATTGGAATGAAAGTAATTTGCGTTTTAATTTCCTCGTCAACTTTGTAAACTAAATAGATTCGGTTTGAATAATTAATTGATATCATTGTCTATGGCATAGTCGACGAGCCATCGACAATGCTCCATAACTTTCAAGAGTAAGATTGAGCTGTTGGAATGTTTATCTACAAGTCCGCATCTCTTACCTAGACATCACTTCTCGTGAGCTGTAGATTTGCAGACAGTGTTTGCACTTGATGCTAACTCTACCCTGGTGTGTTTTCTTCATCAACCTTGTCCCTTCTCCATTTTCGTTGAGACTGAGTACTGAGTATCAAGGGGAGTTTTAATGATTAGATTTGTTTATGTCGGTATTATCTTTCATTGCGATCACAGAAACGCTCTGTCATTTTCTAATTATTCTCTTAACACTGTCAATGTCAGATAAGATAGGCGGTCTCATGAGGAATTATACATTTTTCTAAGAGCTAGTCTGGAAACTCAGCTATGGTGATATGTGGCTGATGACAAAGTGGTTAGATATTTAGCTTTGCGGCCTTTTGGTCGTGTGGTCGAACCCCGAGAATCCCAATAGAAGTTGACAAGAGTGGGTTCAATTCAAAGCGTTTACATCACTCATGTACCTCTCGCGCCGATAACCGTGCTGCTCCAGTACTGCATGATAAGTTATGATAATTTTATCCTCATCCTCCGATAGTTCTCAGAAAAATCCGATGTGAATTGAATAAATGTGCATGAAAAAGTACGACCACGTACATAGAGTCATGCGCCTGGTTGGTTCTGGGTCAGGACTGTATTGTAGGCTGAAGTTGCAGGATTAAGCGAATAAGAATACTTCTACATAAGGGGTTGTTCCAATGTGTTCTCATATACGCAGGGACAAATTTACCAAAGTTGACCATAGAGTTAGCGGTTCATGGCATAATCAAGTGCGCTCACGCTCAGCTGTTCTGAAAAGAGCGACTGTCACACAATCACTCACATTGACAAAGTGAGTAGCCTTCTTTTCAAAACACGCGAACACTAGTGCTCTCATTGTCAATAACCCTCGTCTTACTTTTGAAATAACTCATTCAATTAAACGTTTACTTTCTGTAGACTTAATTGCTTGCTGTCATGCTTTGCGTCCTTGATTCCACAAGATTTGAGGGTTGAACAGCAGCCTTATATTTTGTCGATCGCAATGTTGTGGACGGATTGCGATTCTCCATGCACCATGATCATGTATAGTTCGACGGTTGAGTCTCAGATTATACAGGTCATTGCTCACGATGATCCAATGATTGCAACACGCACAGAGGATCGAGTTTCTGCCAACACCTACATACTCACAGGGGTACTTGGATTTGTACGCCTGAGGCATAATATGATTGGGATTGCTGATCATAGATTTAGACTTGAGATGTTGACCCTCAGACCTTTGGACTCCAAATTTGATTTCATGAAGAAATAATAGCCATCGACTAAATAATCACATCTAATTCACCATCTGCTTACTTAATTTAATAGCTTTAGCACTGTGAAATGACCATTTTCGATTCTAGTTGTAGCACAGCTGAATTTTAAGGACAGATCAGCTTCCAAACCGTTAAATGTAATCACGCCAACAAAAACATCCAGCTCATCCAAGATGCAGCTTTTTATTGAACAATAAAAATTAACAGAATAAAACGATATACAAAGTTCTAGAAATCAATTTCCAGGTCAATCGGTGAATTGATTGATTTGTATTAAGAATTGCACGCTGTATTATTCAGTCTCATGTTCGATATGAAATTGAACGGACGAGAGCGCTTGTTGGTGAACTTCGTATTTTTCTTTAATACACAAGTTACGTAAGGGATCAAGCTACAAGTAATGTTCCAAAAGTTTATTACCGATGAAGGACACGGCGACATTTCTACACTACACAGCAACCTATCAATGTCAGTTGTTAGTTGTGTTATTCTTTACTACAACATATTTTTATGTTGCAGAAATTGTTCATTACCTTGTTTTGGCGCAGTTAGCAGTTTTGGAGATGCATTAGCGGAAACAGTTGATAGCTTTGTTATTTTTTATCTGATCAATTTTTGGAAACAATATTGTCATACTGGATTTGTTAGAAATATATTAGTTCTTTACCTCGTGTATGCAAAAATCGCATAGTCCTACCGACATAAATGTTTCTACACTTATTGCAAGTAATTTGATACACAACATTCTTGCGAAGACACTTATCACTATTGTTGAGAATGCATCCATTTAACGTGCAGGTATTTGATCTTTCTGTCTTCAAAAATTATTATATGTTATACCCTATTTGATCTTTTTGATTCAAGAGTTTGATCGCATACTCCAACTGAATGACTGTCCCTCAGGAATACTAAAGAAAGCTAAAACAACGAAGAAAAGGAAAGAAAGTAACACATCTGAATACTTCAATTTCAAATTTCCGCATGTTTCTGACAAAATCGATCGTCAAATAAAGCACATTTTTAAAGTCGGTAATCTTGATGTACGACTAGCGAGGAAAGGCAACACTATCCGTCAATACTTGAACAAGACAAAAAGATCAAATACCTGTACGTTAAATGGATGCATTCTCAACAATAGTGATAAGTGTCTTCACAAGAATGTTGTGTATCAAATTACTTGCAATAAGTGTAGAAACATTTATGTCGGTAGGACTATGCGATTTTTGCATACACGAGTTAAAGAACATATTTCTAGTGATTCCAGTTCAGTGTTCAAACACCTAAACACAGAATTAGAGAAGCTATCTTCATCAAAAAGATCAACCCAAAAATTAACAACAAGGAAGAACAAGAAGCCTTCTCAGAATTATAAAACGTACCTTGAGTGGGCCTCTGTGCTTCCTGTTTTGTGTGGCCGACTTTATCTTCGATTTCATCTATAACACAGAACAGACATCATAGAGGCCCACTTGCTTCCTTTCCTTCGAACTCCATGATTTCCATCATTTGTATAGAGCAGTGGTGGGCAACCTCAAGGAAGACGCGGGCCACCGAGGCATCGTGTCTGCGGGCCAACATATTTTTCTTTGTTAAAAATTCTAATTTTCACCAATTTTGCATGAATTTCAATTATAAAGAAAATACTGCTTAAATAATTGACCTGTAACTCCCATCTACTGGTTTAAAAGTTTGAGTGAAATGGAAACTCAGCCGGTATGCAGTGATTTTTTAACAACAATACATGTATGTAGGTTTCAGTGAAAAACGGCAAACAAAAAATGATAGCACTTACAAATATTAGTGGGAAATTTGGCAGTCCATATTAGCGGTAAGAAAGTCAAAGTCAGGTAGAAATATAGAAACGGCACATCGCAGCTCATTCTCCAGGCTTTCATCTGATGTCTTGTTTCGTTTCTTGGGTTTAATTGCGCTCATTGCTGAAAAAGTTGCTTCACATGAATAGGTAGAGCAAAAAATGGACAAGATCTTGCCAATCAGCTGACGTAGGATTGGCTGTTTGATGTCTTGGATAACTTCTGAAGGAGCACTTTGCATGTCGATAAGTTCCGTTTCTAAACGTACACAATCCAACTGGAACATGTCCGCTAACAGTGGTATGTCCGCCAGTGGAAACGTTTCAGGACTTTGAATGAAATGAATGGGGACGTTAAGCTTCTCGAGATCTTGGAAACGATTCTGGAAGTTGGATTTTATTTCATCGATCCATCCAGCATAACGAATAAAATTCATGACGGGCAGTGGTTCTTCGGAAAATGATTGTTGCAACTGTGGAAAATGTCTAAGTTGCTTGTCAGCCAGTTGACTGCTGAATAAACTTAATTTGCAAATGAATGCCTTTATTGCTGCAACTGCAGCTACAATAGTTAATTTCCTACCCTGGAGCTGTTCATTTAAATCATTGAGGTGACGGTTAATGTCGGCCAAAAATACTAAGTCTCGAATCCAGTGAATATCGCACAAATATTGGTCATATTCTTTAATTCCTTTTATATCGAGGAAGTCGTTAATATGAGGCAAAAGGGCAATAAATCTGTCCAACACCTTGCCGCGACTTAGCCAGCGCACTTCGCAGTGTAACAACAAATCACCATATTCTGCCTCGACCATAGAAATAAACTGTTTATCTGAAGTTGGCTAGAATGGAAATTGACTCAAGGTCGCGGCACATCCGGGAGAACTAAGTTGGGGCATGAACCACCAATTAAAAGCTTCGATTTACACATGTGACTGATTCTAACCCAATCATACAGACGTTGCCAGGTGCATCTAAGTGAAAATGCGTGCGATTTATGTGCCGTTATTGTGCATTGCATGAAGCTTAATTTCCATTCTAGAGGTTTTATTGTTGTCAATTTCTATGGCCTCGACATCTTTAAGGAATTCCACGAATTGACGATGAAACAATGCTTTTGCGCGGATAACATTTACGATAGTGACGACGATTGACATCACAGACCGAAGTTCATCATTCGTGGCCTTTGCACATAGATTTTGCTGATGTATGATACAATGGAAATTAAGCAAGTGAGGTGCATTCTTCTTAAACAATGAGGTTAAACCATTTTTATTACCTATCATACATGGGGCTCCATCTGTCGTTATTGACACCATTTTACAGTCCGTTTCATAAAAAGTGGATCATCCTAAAATTTGACTAAATAAAACATAAGTATGATACAGAAAGCATTTTTCATGCTATTTCATGTCCCTAATATATTTAAATGTCTTTATCTAATCTGATAAGCTATGATACAGTAACGGTTCTTAAGAAGCTAATATTTTGTGGCCCTACCCTTATTGTCAATGACATTACTAATTCGTCTAGGCATTGATTCGATGATATCGTTGATTTTTGACTGATCTAACTTTCTCCACTCTCTTTTTAACAGTGACGTAAGTTGTGATACGCCATCTGTAGGTAGCAGTGAACGACGAACGTTACGTTTTAGAATACTCCATACATTTTCTATGGGATTCAGATCAGGAGAACGAGCTGGCCAAGAAAATGTCCTAAGCCCTAATTGAGACTTGCATAAGTTGACTCTACTACTCCTGTGACACGTAGCATTATCATCCATAAATAACCAAGTCGATGGATCACCAAGTTGATCTGTCATTTGGCCAATGTTCATTCGTAAAACATTCACATAGCGTTCAGAATTCATGGTTCCTTGCTGTATGTGAAGTAGTTCTAGCAAGGATGACACTTTGCCTTTTGTGAATGCGATCTCGTTATTGTTCATTTGTGCTTTGTATTGTTTTCAACCGGTAAGAGATAGATTTCTAGCTGAAAGCAATCAGGAGTGCTGCCAACACCACCGCAACGAAGTCAGGAAGCTATGGAACATGAAGTCCAGTTAATCACATGTAGCAGTTACATTATTGTTGATGAATAATGGTGCTATACTGGCTCTGATTGACCGATTTTATTTATTTTTGTTTTGCTTGATAGCTTTTGGCTTGTAGAACAACATATTACATAACAAAGGAAACAAATGTAATTTTATAAGAATGAGGTATGATTTTGTGTAACATTGCTAAATGAAGATCAAATTATCTACTACTTTTTTATCTATAGCAGGAAAACAACTCAATATTCATGCTTGAAATTTCCAACAAATATATCAGTAAGCACAACTGACATATCTTCCAAATTTCAGAGAAATTCGTTCAAGTTTGGCGGAGTTAGACAAAGTTGAAGTTAAGGAGATGTTTAAGGGTGATCCATTTTTTATGAAACAATCTGTAGCTGTCGAAAGATCGTAATCTGCCAATATGCCCTGCAGAGCTGTTGCAATTTCTTGACCTCGGGTACGATCATGCATGCCATGTAATTTTAACAATTCTTCATGACAATGGAGTTGTTGGTCGACGTATCTCACCCAGACGCAGAGCTGAGCAACATGACAGTAATCTGTTGATTCATCCAATGCAATGCTAAAAGCTACACACTGTGATAATTGCGCCTTCAGTTGCATCACTAAGTTGTTGCTGATCTGGTCAAGCCTTCTCATAAATGTTCGCCGACTTAATTGAATATCCTCAATGCGACGCAGAATCTCCGCCTTATTGCTCATATCGGTCAGCAATATATTCATTCCTTCTATCATACAGGACTTTATCAATTCACCATCAGAAAACGGTTTACGCTTGCGGGCAAGCAGCCATGTTATCTTAAACGACGCTAGGGTGACTATTTCAGATTCTGTAAAAACTTTTTTAATCGACTTTTGTTGAGAAAGAAATTGCTTTTTCAATGTTGATAATTTTGTTGCTCTCTCTTGACTCTCAATCGTATATCGTTTATCATTATCTTGATGACAAGTGATGTAATGTCTCTTGATATTGTAGACTTTACAAACGCTAATCAAAGTACCACATAAAAGACATAGAGGTCGATCATTTTGTTCAATAACGATGTAATTTAGTTCCCACTCACATTGAAATTGACGAACAGAAGCATTACGTGTAGATTTGAGTTTCTTTTTCTTTGGAGACTGATCAACATCAGCCGACGGAACTGTGGAGGCATCTGAACTCAGTGAGCTGTCTGGGGGTGTAGTAGACGTTGAGGCTGATGTTCGTATTAACCATTTATCCATGATGATCAGTAGCAATAAGTCAGTCAGTCAGTCACTATCACAAATCTTAAATCAAAACCTTGAATGCATGTGTGCGATTTCCATTTTAATAATACCTCTGCGTAAAGCTTGACGTCACTCTCATCTTCCCAAACTCGACCATACACCAGTCCTTGAACAATAGAGACGATCGAACTTACCATTCATACCGTGCGGTGTGTTGTATGAAAAGTGAAGCTATCTACAAATGACTGATGTATGAGTGAAGTCGATTGACGATCGCCAGCGCTGTCTCGATGACGCCAACCACAGGCAAGATAGCGTGTAGGCAGATAGTTGTCTTAGAATAATAAGGGTTTATTTTGACGAAATTGAGTCAGTGAGTGAGAAAAATAACTAAATGATATTCGTCAAAGTAGCAAGAAACATCGATGGCCCATTAATGACTTTTGGACACTGATGGACTGTGGCCCGCGGGCCGAAAAATAAAGTTTTTATATTTCTTTGGCGGGCCACAGTCTTTGGTCTCGTGGGCCACGGGTTGCCCACCACTGGTATAGAGCAATCATTTTGTTTTCTCTCTGTGCTACTCTCCATTCATGGATTTTGAATTATGTCTCCCTGTAAAATCCTTCTTTCTGATGATGACCAAAGAGCTGGTCGAAATATATAAAGGTTTATAACAACAACAAAAAATATTTTACAAATACTTAGGTTCCTAACTATATTTTGAAAATGACCCAATGCCTCTTTACACATACAAGTCTGAAGAACTGTTTACAACAAATTCAATACTGAGGACCGACAGGGCTTATGTTCACTTCGGTTGATCCCTGATTTGCTTTTGTACGTGCGGCCAACAAACTACTGCTATTTACAATAAAAGCAGAAAAATATCATGGAAATTCTATCATATATCGACAGCAACATTTGATGCCCATAGAAACATCAAATTGTTTTTCGGTTGCCTATTCTTCAGCGTCCACTGTCTCCCTCCATCTCCCTCCTCAATATTTTACTCATGCCTCCTTTGCTTCTGCATCAATTTCCTTACTTTCCTTACCCGTGTCTGGTTCACTCAACTTCCTCATTTTTCAGGCACTGTATCTGTGGTCTCGCGTTATCGCAGCGATTCCCCCTAAATCCTCGTATTGCCGAGAAATTAGTTTATCTTCTCTTTAGGGCGGCGGTGAGTTTTGTGGAGAGATGCTTGACATTCTTGAGGAGATAAATGGTTGAACCCGCATTCCGTTTGTCGTCACGTAGTAGAGCATGGACGTAGCAATTTATCAATTTAGACTGAGACCGCCAATGTTTCGATGAATGGAAATAGGATCGCCTAAGTCCAAGTCAGACTTCAGAATCATCAGTGATAATAGAGTTTAATCGTTGAAACTTCTGAAAATGCAGTTCTGATATGAAGTCGCCAACCATGGTGCAGTCTTAATTTTGCTCGTGATGAACGGTAAAAATGTATCTCATGTATGTGAGTTCAAGAAAACACATTTAATGTATGTGTATACTAATATTACTAATATTGGTAAGCATCAATATTAGTAATATCATTTCAAGTAAGATGAAATGTACTAATGGGTGCGTGGAGATTTTGTGTAAGCGAATAATGGATATGAAACCATTGTCATTCTGTTATGCTCGCATCATCGCATCATACTCTGTGCTAGCATCTTAGATTCATATTGGCTTCATGCCCATTATTCGTTAAGTGGAGAACTCTGATGGAACAAAACGCTACATTTGCACAATAAAGCCGAGACGACAAATCAAGAACACGCCATTTGTAAAGCAACAAAGATGCATTCCTACAAAGATAAATTTAACGAATGCTAGATAATTCTCACCGATCGAATGCCATAGAGCCGAAACGGCTGTGACTTCAAACGACATTGTCTGATAACGAGGACATTCCTTAACCCTTCCAGAAGGTGCCTGACAAACATAGCAGTTATTTGTCCAGCAGTTGTATGCTGTACTGTGCAGTGCATGTTTATATGTACGCAAAATATTGCAATGAGCCTTTCCAAGTAATTAAGGATTACTGCAAGCTTTGGTTAGAAATCTGAAATAATTTAGTGCGATCATTCATGACCTAAACATTGTAAAGAGTAAGGACAAATCCTGCTGATTGATCAGGTCATAGTAGGTCCCGAATTGGAATATTTTAAAATGTAACTTAAGATACTTCCAATTTTCGTGGGGTAAAGGACCGACTGTATCATAACAACGTAATAATAGACATAATAATGCCATGTTTTAAATAATGTGATTACTCTAAGAACTGACCGATTATCTTTCGATATTCTTGAGTTGTGTTACACTGACCTGCTTTGTAAACGCTGGTCGATTTGAACATAACTGAAAACTGTGATAAATTCTGAGAGCTACTAAATAATTAATCGGGTTCATATCAGCTTGAGCTGGTTGAAGAATCATAAAAAAGTACATCGAGAGAAAAATCTTCCATTGTCAAACATTATGACTTAGTGGGTCAATCAAAGTTAGTCAAATAGCTACTTTTAATCATAAAGCCAATTAAATAACAATTTTGTCATCTTGAATTTATGTGAAATATGAAGTAATATTGCGGTTATAACAATATGCGACCGTGTTTTTCCTTAATCACTGAGCCAACTTTGCTGAATTCAAAAATATCTAACTTGCTCTGAAGAAAATCTGATCATTAACAGTGCATTGGATAATTCAATAAGTAGTGTTTCCGTAAAGCAGTGTTAAGTAATTTCCTGAGATATTTAAGAGAAGGGAATGGGATGTGACACCGCATAAACACGCTAACAAAATATCGATTGACTTTTTGAGATAGAGCATGGACGGAAGAAGTAGTTTACCCGTATTCTTTGATATCTGATGCATATCTATGGAACCTGAATGTTAGTTCATCATATCCTATACCGCCTGTAATTTGATGCCTGCTCAATCAGCCATTGGAAATATAAGCTTAATTGACCATTAATAGGAAAATGGCTTGGGGACGCATGATCGATTACAACCAAATCCACACGTACGTGTTTCCTATCTTTCAGTTCGAAGATTCATATTATCAGTCAGTGGGATAAGAGGTCGTGTATTTCAGCTATGCCCTTTCTTATTGTAGAGCGTCGAAGCTGTTTTGAATTCTTCCTTATCATCGTTGCATTTCTTTCATTTTACATTTGGTAAATTTGATGACATTCTTTCTGTTTGAAAGTTCAAGTCGTCATTTAACCATACGATCTTGAATACTTCACTCAAATGCACTGACAATGAGGAGATTAGTGAAAGATGCATTGATAAGATTGCTTTCTCGGTGGACTCTTGGGAATGGAGTCCTTCGTATCAGGAAAATCAGTAGTCAGATAGAAAATGTTAAAGTCTTCACCGACTTCCTATCTCTTTACCATTCCTTGACTTGGAGGAATTTCTCTTACAGGATGGCAGATGTTTGATACATGCGAAACATGATTGTAAGAACATGACATTCATTTAATGTGATAAATGATGAACGAAGAGAAATGCCAAATAACAATATAAGAAGTTATTAGCTCCTGAATTTGACGGATTGTACAAGAAATATTTTGAGACAACTAGAGCTCTGTTATTGTACACGCAACTTTTGAGTTGGCGAAGGAGGGAAAAAGCGCCACAATCGACCCATCGTTGTTTGCACCTTGATACTGACCAGAGAATAGGAAAATCCGACGATTCGCATGATGGTTGACCACGCTCCCCAAATCGTACTCTACCTCCTCAAGCCAGCTCTTCACAGATTTACTTCTCACATTTCGAACATGTGGTCTCCGTGACACAATGGTTAAGTGCTTGGTCTAGCGATCTTTTGGTCCAGTGATCGAGCCCCGAAGATGTCATTGGGAGTCGGCAGGAAGGGCATCCGGACTAAAAGTACTACAACGCTCCATAAGTCTGACTATGTCAATACCGTCCAAGCCCCAAGAGTGGGGAGTAGTGACTAAAAGCTTCACTTTTTTCATTTCGAACGAAGTTCAGCAATAAATTCTTCGCACATTCTCTTGTTTCTCTCTATTGAGACAAAAATTAAAGTGTCATTCATTTTCAACAGAATATTGCTATTGATCTGGTGCTACGATATATGACATGCTAATAAAATTTCAAAAAGATATGGTAGCTGTCTGTGCATACGAGGAAGCTACAACTAATATACTATTCATGCGCGCAACATTCAAATAAGAATATCTAAATGCAAGCATTCTGAAAAAACTTGGTATTCTGTTGATTCTGAAAATTAATAGAATAACAAAATGTTTCAGGCATATGCAACGAGTTAGAAACTCAAGCTTAACATCCTTTCAAAACACAAGATTCAAAAAGTATAGCTATATTTTTTCGGAATGGTTTAATTTGAGAGTTGAAAATATGACAATTATTTCAGAAGGAAATACATTATAGATGAAGTAAGAAGTCTTTAAACTTGTAATTCCTTGTAATAGAATTCCTCATGAACAATGTATTGACGGGGAATTTAGTGTTCGTACGTAGTTGAGATACTTCTGCCAAGATGGTTATTGATGCAAGAAGGGTGCAGTCGGAATCCTGAAAGCATTTATAAGTTGCTTTGAGCATTATATGGTAATTCTTCTGATAATACATCTCGTGAACGCGCAATTGAATTATTAATCGAATATGCAGTCTTCGTTGAACTTTGGATTTTGACATGATTGAATTACTATTTTCCTTTATGTAAAAACTACTCAATGTTAGTATATTGCTTAGTCATGCTGATGACTGCTTAAATGCATGTCAAGTATGGTGAATATCGTGCTGAAATGTTTCGGAAAATACTCAAATATTTAATTTTTTCGATTCGAGTATTCAAATATTCAATTTCTGCAAAAAGTTAACTCAATACTAGATTTTGCTGTTTCAGTCGGGCAATCGAGATGTTGAAGTTTCTTTATTAGAAATCTCAATGTAGCCACTGTACTTATAAACCACGGTGTGACTGCATGGAAAGAAGGTTCACGTGCAAGAGTCATACAAATCAACATGCCGCCTTACATTTAATGCCTGCAGTACTGCCAAGCATTGATAATGTATATTTTAGTTTTACCGTATTTTGGTCAGTTGCCTCCGTTCCATTCTTTCTCTCGCTCTCTCCTCCTCCCTGTATTTAGGTAGTATTGTTATGACGAAGATAAATATCACTTACATCTGTTAGCAGATACTCATCTGTGATATTATTGACATACACGTATATTCCATTTTTACACTTTGTCCGTAATACTTCTTCATTTTCGTATTTTCATCATTGACATTGACTTCGGCCGTCACTCCAGAGATACGTTTCACCCACTCATGGAGAGCCTCTCTACATAAATAGTTCCATCTCATTCCCTTCAGCTTCTACCTTCCTTCGAGTCAAACTTCTTTCAAAGCTTTCAACTCCTAGATTACCAGTTTCTCATATATTTGCAATTTGCAAAAAATTGATTTTGTATTTATGACACATTTTATTCAATTTGTAGTAAGATAAATCTGTATTGTTATCGAAGGTCGTACAGATTCCGTAGTTGAATGAAACACTCACTATGTAAAACTTCTCAAATAGTCATGTATTCAGAATTTGCAGCCATCTGCTTTCACGTGTTTCATTCTATCCATTATTGCTCATTGATCATTTTGCAAAATAGTTTGTTCATTCAATTCTGTACCCTTTTAATGAATATCCATTTCATACATTTGATGTTTGCATCATGTTACCACATTTTTAGAGATATCACGTGAAGGCTTGGCGCTGATGTTTACTATCCGATACCAATGTCAATGTGAATTGAAGTGGAAAGTTACTTCCGTCAAGTTGCACGTATAGCAAGACATACAATTCTGCACAAACTTCTTAATTTGATCATCGCGGATTTACCGACTTTGATGAATTATGTAATTTGTTTTAGACTGGTAGAACTGTACCAACCGTCAACAAATCATGAAGTAAACGCATCAATGTGGGTGAATTTATTGTTTCCATGCTCTGTGATATCCAGGCCGAAGATTTCATTACATCACTGGTTACCTTTGAAGTCATCGATTTCTTTTTGTTGTCATTGAAAATCACTGAAATTATGCATCAGACACATTCCTGGTCGTTTAGGTTCAAATTTTATAATATTCTTTTTTAATGTTGTGCTTTTTGTGTTATTTTGGTATCTATTTTCTGTTCCTTCGAAGACATTTATTTCTTATTGCTTTATAGTTTAACCATTGTACTAGCATCTTACGTTTCCGCTCACCTCAGTTATAGAAACCGTAATTTATGTAATTAGATTGTCACAAAAGAAACACACAGGAAATTTGTCACAACAACCTTGCACACTCTTGTATTATCTATGTTCTCATTCAAATTATCTTATGGATGAAAATGAATTGCAACTCTTCGGTTTAGTGGTTGTAAGTTGTTTCCGCTTATTTTTCGACTCGTATCGGTTGCAATCTGATTTCCAAGGGTTGTAAATACTTCTGTTTCTTCAAGTTGCCGTTTTTTGATCTCTTGATGGCAATGAGATTTCAATGGTGTTTTGTCAACTACAACGGATTTGGTTTTGTCGCAATTGATCGAAAGCTGTTTCGTGTATAGGTACTGTTTACGCAGCTCTTACCCAAAACTTATCATTATCTTTGTTCAATTGTTTGTCCTATTGTCCACTTCAGCTTCGCTTAGACACTGCAAGAAGGCTATTATAGCAGTGTTGTTCAAAGGAAGGAGCTAAAGGTCTTTTTCCAGTTTTTTAGTTAGTGGCTGGATTTGAGAGGACAGAAATTACTATATTTGCCATCGACAGAGATACAAAAATGGAATAATGTCACTATTCAAGATTCCTGGCTTTTTAGTCATGCCTCTTTTCTTATCTGCAAGCATTTGTCTCTTGGTTTGGTATGCTCAAGTTGGCTTCAAGATTGAGTCACTCTCACAAGATTGTGACCACTCTCACAATTCGCCTCTCTCAGCTTACCGCAAACTCCTGACCTACTTATCTCCTATTACAGCACGATATAAAGCATTCGAGGAAAAGAATGTTCAAAAAAATTGTAGGAATTGTTTTTCCTCTTTCCACTATCTCATTATAAGACAATTTGATGAATACATCAAAGTTTGTAAGTTTTGTAAGTGCAATTTAAATTTTTCGAATCCTTGCCGTATTTCTCCATACACTAGATGGACCCTTGTAGATGAACTAATTAATTAGGCGCAAAGTTTTTGCGTCGCGAGATCGTTTGGAAATCTTCTTCATCTCGCGAGTTGCCTTTCATTCAAAATTCTAATTTGTGACGCATCTAGTGATAGTTCTGCTGCTTCGAGTACGCACCGCACCGTGGCATCCTGTGCTCTCCGTGGCACTGTGGTTAAGTGCCTGGTCCAGCGATCCTCTGGTGGTCGAGCCACGAAAGCGTCATTGGAAGTCATCAAGAAGGGCATCCGGACTAAAAGATAACAACGCTCCAGATTAAAGTCGGACCATGTCAGCACCGTCCAAGTCCCAGTATGAGGGAGTAGTGACGTTAGACCACTCATTCCTCATTTCATTTTAGTGATTATGAAAATACAGAGTATGCTACATGTATTCTATTTATTCCTCTAATAAATTGGCGCTAGTCTATTTATCCTTTAACATGAATTATTCCCATAAAGCCCATGGGCTAATAAGGAGAAGTTTAGTACTCTGCAAGTAATCATTCATAAACATTTTACATAATTTCAATGATGTTTTTTCTTTTCTGATTTTCGGTGTTTTTGGTCACAAATCGTATGTACTTCTTGGATTTTGCAAGTGCCCGGGGCTTTGGTGGTGTAATAGCAGTACTCGCTCTCAAAATCATATGATTTAAATTTGAAATATTTGATGTAAGTTCGGCCTTTGACTGGTGTTGCTGACAATGATGCTGGTGCAACTTTGCCAATTTATTAGTTCTTTTCAAAAATATTGATAATTGGATTTTAGTATTTTTAGGAATCGTGCATTTTTTCGGTATTAACAATTGCTGAGTAAGCAACATAAGAAAGGTTGCCGTCTTGACGCATGGGAACACGTGAGCCAGATTTAAAATAAAATGCATCGCCAGTTGGCAGCAGTATGTGCGTGTGAGTAGAGCGAATGCTGACGTCAACGCCTGTGACACACCAATAGATATATCACTGGAGCAGCACCGAATATTGATATTCTGTCAGGTTTGGCAGAGGGGGAGGCAAGCGACCTTCACCTGTGATGAACTCCAAAATTTCCCAATCCCATCTCCCTCTCCCTCGCCCTCTACTTCTCCCTCTCTAGCGATTGAAGTACGCACGGAGTCATGCATGGATTGGCGATTCTCCCTTAGTTCTCTCTTTTACTGTGTGTTCCTCTTTCCCATTGGCGATGGGAAGAAGATGGAAGAGGAGAAATATTGCGCAGGATTATGAGTATTGATGTTCGTGTTCGCTTTCTGGCGAGTTGTAGAAGATAAGACAGAAGGAGAAAAGTCATTGCATTGTATTGCATTTTCAATTGTACCAAGCTGTCAGATGCGCCGACTACCGGTTTATAAAGCGATGCATTATTATATAATATAGTGTAATATAGGCCTACTCATATTATATAGGAGCTGCATTCTTAGAGAGCGAAAGCAATAAGACCTACCTCCTTAGCTAGTTGTTGGATCGTTCATACTCGTACCTTCATGGTCTATGATCCACTGAAAAATAGGAATAAGCAAACCGGCAGCCCGACTAAGATCCCGTCGTCCCCGTGCCGTCCCGTAAAACCATCTGCTATTCCGTCCAAGATTGCTGTTTGTTAGTAGTAGTCAATCAATGCTGCTTTCAAACCATGATGTTGAATGAGACAGCTATTCAGATGCTCTTCCATTTTCATGTTGAGAATATGACTCAATAGTTAATTCATGCGTCAGTTGTCATTGCTTTACTTTTAGATGAAAACTAAAAGCTCAAATCTGTAATTAGAGTTCTGTATAATATGACCTTGGTCAGAGTGGTCACTATTAGCACATTCCATGGTTCCTTTATGACTTCCTACGATGATGATGATGAGTTTTATGCATTACCATGATATCATAATGAAGTATTATAGCCGATACCCAGAATTGAAGAAAATAAGTTCCGTTAGCAGATCATAAGGAGAAACAACGTTATTAAACAGAAGAGTCGATACAAAGCTAAGAACTTTAAATTGAAAAGATTGGGAAGATCAAATACGGTTGGTTTTAAAGAAAAATTGAATATTTACTGTATAGTTTCAATTGTAATTAACTGTTATCTTTGCAGAGCAAGTATGGAGAGAAGAATCTTTTAAAGCACACCAAGTCGGAAAATATTAAATTCAAACTTTAAATCTCTATATCATTTCAATGGAACTTTCTGAAAATCACAACTATATGTATAAAATATGAAAATTGATAAAAATTAGATAATTGAAGCTCTCGATTAATCATTTAGGCCACGAAATCTGAGTTCTCGCGAACTCAGAATTTTGAAATCGCACAGTGAATACTGTGCACCCTGCTGTTGCTCCTCTTGTTAAGAGGTGGGTTATCTTAGCACTCCAGCGGACAGCGATCCGAAGGATTATTTTGGCATCCGGTAGCACTGTCACACCAACGAGAGACTGCTTGAAGTTGACTAATGTCGGGATGTTGACCATCTTGCATACCAATTTTTTAGACAATATAGACATTGTTTTGAATCACTCCACATTTCCTGATGTGATGAGACATTTTTAGAAATAAACTCTTCCTCTCCGATGCATGTTTCAAAAAAAAATAATCAATTAAAACCCTCTTAATAAATCAATAATCAACAAAACCTATTTTTTGTTGCATATCTGTTATGTATTCGGTTTTCATCCAGTTTTAAAGAATTCCACTAAAACTATCATAGAGATGTGCCGGTCAAGCATGATGAGATTCACTTGCAAGAACATTGACAAAATCAATATAAAATTTTTTTATAAGTCTGTTTCAAATTCTTAAGTACAATCAGAAACTCGCAATGAATGAACTTTGCATCGAATTTTAGAAAATGTGAGCATATATTATGAAAGACAAAGACCGTGGCTTCAAGACTTTGAAGTTTTTTAATTGACTATCACACGACAATCTAAGAACGCGAAACAAGCTGTACTTCTCTTATACTTTAATAAGCACTTCAGTGTAGCTGTTTAGAATGTTCGGTGCATCGGTTATCACACACGGTTCGCAGGTGCGAACAATTGCAGTTAGCGCACAGCCCTACTGCTGCTTTCTCAGTTAGTGGTCCTAATATTTTAAAATTTGCCCATCCACTCAGGTGCCAATCTCATAAATTCTTTTATAAGGCTGAATGGAGTTTCACAGCACTCTTGTTCTTCGAATAGCTGTTTGCCAGAGATCGATATTGAGGTTGGAATCTTGAACTTCAACTATCACAATCATGTTTTCTCAACTTTCTTTATCAAGTGAAGTTCTTAATCGTATCCAATTTTGCTGCAAGGCATTTTGTAAGGACATCAGATCCACACAACATATTCGTTTTCATGACGACATAGAAGTCACTCACATTCATGTATCTGATCTTCGCATTTGCACTCTTCGTCTCCATCATATAACGATTTTATTTGATTCATGATTGATTTAAACCGCATTTTATATTGATGAAAGTAATTATCAAGATGAAGCCTTGCTGCTAAAACATAAAGCAACAATAAAAATATAATAAATGTAAGTTTATCTAAATTTTCGTCAGTATGACTAGTTCACTAAAAAAATGATCATACAAAAAATTTGAAAAGTCAAAGACAGACGAACATCAATCGAATATCGAAATATCATTGACTTTTGAGGTCCTAAAGAAACTAGAAACTTTAGATAAACTTGTATTTCAGCATCTAAGTTTTATTTTGATAATTACTTTCATTTAGCTGGAATTCAGATACATATGTAGATGAAGGACTTTCAATTTCTCCTGTTTGCCTAAATCTCACCCTATAATCTAATTATTGATCACAGTTTATCGCAAACAATCGTTAGTTCCTGAATCACAAACTGACTGTAGCACGAAATATAACAAGTTGAGAGTAAATCCATTCATAATGTAGCAGCTAATATAATTCATAAAAACAACCTTTTCCAACTTATTGTCTAAATATGCTTTTCCGTCCCTGCTTTTCACATGTGATGCAGCTGTGATAGACTCGTTGTTTCATGTATTTTCATGGTGCATTGACCTGTAAATCAAGTGATGATTGGACAAATTCGGTGTAGAGTTCAGACCGCCATGCGGCGTGGAATAGGTAGCAATGTACTCGTTCTTGAATTAGTAATAACTCCTCCGTTCATTTTTCCTATCCACTTGCTCACTTCTTTTCTATTCCCTATTCGATTCTCTTAGGTGTAGATTATCTTGTCATCCTTGTGTTGCGTTTTCCCACGTCCAACTCATAAACCTTGTGTTACTTCTCTTAATTGTGCAGTGTCATACTCGCTCATGCTTCAACAATTATATGACTTTTCTAGCTGTTAAATCGGCATGTCCACCAAGTATATTTCGTGGTACGTGATCTGACTGAATTACCATGCTTATATGAAAGAATACATAACTGTAACAAATGCATACATGCAATATATAAGATGTCAAACTCGTGACAAAATATTGATAAATAATCCATCTTTTGAAAGATGTCGTTCTCTGTCAAGGCGTCGTCATGAGACGCTCATTATTTGAAAGGCGAAGAATTTGAAAAAAGGAATCTTGTGTTACAGCCGGAATTGATTTCGAAAATTATGAATATAAATATTCAACTTGTTTTGTGATTTGGATTGCAACAAAAATGTTGGCATTTGCATCAAAATTGTAGATACAGTAATTTATTTGTATCGGTAACTTTGCAGATCACATGACATATGTTTAATTTAGACTTGTTCAAAGTATTACAGCCTGCTTCGGCCATGCTAATAATCCATCATAATCCATTCAATAGGATCGCTGTTCTCTGTTTACATTGATGATGCATTTAAAATTGTTGATGGTTTTCACTTAATCGGAATGTGCTGTTAAATTTGCATACTGGAGGTAATCTTGCAATCTCTTTTAAACTTCCACTTATGCTCTTGGACTCGATAGCTGTCTACAAGTTGCCCGAGATACTTTTTGTCCTACATTATACATGAGACATTATACTGACAACATACTTGTATTTGCATCGTATCTATATTTCACTCATAGATGATCTTGCAAACGTGACATCAAATTTTTGATGATCAGTTTTCCAGAATTTCATGTCAATGCACCATTGCACGCATTCAAAGACAAAAGGGTTTCTTTTAAATTAGAGAAAAATTTCAAATTATTTTCACTTATTATCAATGCAAAATTTTTCAAAGAATTGTAAAATTTTTCATTGAGAAACGTCTTCGAGCTATGATAACCGAAAAGCAGAGGGTAGTTAATGCGTCTAATTCGAATGCAAAATATGTAAGAAGGAGAAATGAGAAGTGACATAATGATAAATCTCCAAATATTTTTGAGAATATTGAAAATGACAGTGTTTTAACAAATGACCATTATGTAAGTTGATCGGTATGTAGGTTTCACGGTATATTATCTTTTGATTGAAACTTTCAGATGGTCATTCTTTAGTTAACTAAATCCATCAACTTCTAATTCAATACTTCGCCTTCCATGACCTTTTTGGATGATGGCGAACACTTCATGTGAATAATGCAGTTGTGGCCGCTCGGAATGGACGTAAACTCGGTCATAATTATCAATACTCGATGGACGTAAGAGTTAAAATATTCATGGACATACTCTCGGGCAGCTATGTGATTGTGAAGGGTTACGGTTCGATTGATTGACAGATAGTTCTAGGAATGAATAGAATGAATTCTACTTGCACACTGTAAGAAAGAAAACAGTTGTGAGATGAAGGGATAATCTGATCGAAAATCTGGCAGAATATGAAAAACATAAAAGCATATTGAAGATTTTTATTGCTCCATTGATGAAAATGATAGTGACATTTCTACCCGCGCTATAGCCCTGTGAAGGTGCTCGCTCTGTCTCCCGGAGTACTAGGTTCAAACCAAAGACTTCATTTGAATTAAGCACACTGTATTCTTGTTCAACACTTAATATTAAAGGAAAAACTGAGCGTTCAGCAAATGGCGGTTGCAATGGGATCGTCGCCTGCTACAATTCTCACTCTAAAAGCAGTCATCTGCATCAGGGCGTTTTTCAACATAGACATTGCGGTAACTTTTGTGTTTTGATAATCGGTGAAAAACACATCAATTTAAGAATTCATCAAGACAGCTTTCCATGAGATAGAGTGTAAGAAGCATAATCGCAAAACACCATTCCATGGTGAAGGACCTTCAGCAAATGAGTGCGTGAAACTCTATCTTCACTACTTCTCCAATAGGGATTCGACGGTGCTGACCTAGTCAGACTTTTCGAAAGTGGTGTGATACTTTAGCTCGCATGATCTTCCTGCTGACTTCTAATGGCAAATTCGAGACTCGACTTCACGTTCAATACATTTCAAAACCAAGCACTTAGACACTGTACTGCAGAGACCCCCTAACGGTTAAATAGAAATTTTGTGGACTGGAATACTCTGATGTAGCGCACGTTAAATGGGCCAATAATTGTGACGGTTGCTTTGCAGTTTGCATATTGCTGTGATCGGATTTCTATGATATGGAGAGAAGCATTATCGGAGAAGCAAAATTGCGTGTCGATCCTGTCGGACTTCAACATGCCATTTTCAAGAGACATGGACCAAAATTACCCTTTTTGAATGAGTTGTCAAGCAGCCCTGATCTGCATGGTGCGGGAAGGACTTTTTGCTTTTTAAAAAAAGGCTGGAAAAAGTCAGTCAGTTTTCTTCGACTTCGTAAGGTTGTATGGTGTCTTCTAATAATCACAGAGCACCAACGTTCATTGGCGTCATCCGGCTTGAAACCAATATGATTGAGATTCGCTGCAGCAAGCTGTCTTGAGGATTTGGTGATCGACCTCTACTTGTTATTCATCATCCCTGCTAACTCTTGGTGAATATAATTTTCAAACTCTTTCCTCAATGCCGTCATACCATCGATGTCAATTTCTTCACGTGACATCGAACGTAACCTCAATATTAAATGTAATGATTGGAAAGTTGACTGTGCATATAGAACAGTGGTGGGCAACCCGTGGCCCACGAGACCAAAGACTGTGGCCCGCCAAAGAAATATAAAAACTTTATTTTTCGGCCCGCGGGCCACAGTCCATCAGTGTCCAAAAGTCATTAATGGGCCATCGATGTTTCTTGCTACTTTGACGAATATCATTTAGTTATTTTTCTCACTCACTGACTCAATTTCGTCAAAATAAACCCTTATTATTCTAAGACAACTATCTGCCTACACGCTATCTTGCCTGTGGTTGGCGTCATCGAGACAGCGCTGGCGATCGTCAATCGACTTCACTCATACATCAGTCATTTGTAGATAGCTTCACTTTTCATGCAACACACCGCACGGTATGAATGGTAAGTTCGATCGTCTCTATTGTTCAAGGACTGGTGTATGGTCGAGTTTGGGAAGATGAGAGTGACGTCAAGCTTTACGCAGAGGTATTATTAAAATGGAAATCGCACACATGCATTCAAGGTTTTGATTTAAGATTTGTGATAGTGACTGACTGACTGACTTATTGCTACTGATCATCATGGATAAATGGTTAATACGAACATCAGCCTCAACGTCTACTACACCCCCAGACAGCTCACTGAGTTCAGATGCCTCCACAGTTCCGTCGGCTGATGTTGATCAGTCTCCAAAGAAAAAGAAACTCAAATCTACACGTAATGCTTCTGTTCGTCAATTTCAATGTGAGTGGAACTAAATTACATCGTTATTGAACAAAATGATCGACCTCTATGTCTTTTATGTGGTACTTTGATTAGCGTTTGTAAAGTCTACAATATCAAGAGACATTACATCACTTGTCATCAAGATAATGATAAACGATATACGATTGAGAGTCAAGAGAGAGCAACAAAATTATCAACATTGAAAAAGCAATTTCTTTCTCAACAAAAGTCGATTAAAAAAGTTTTTACAGAATCTGAAATAGTCACCCTAGCGTCGTTTAAGATAACATGGCTGCTTGCCCGCAAGCGTAAACCGTTTTCTGATGGTGAATTGATAAAGTCCTGTATGATAGAAGGAATGAATATATTGCTGACCGATATGAGCAATAAGGCGGAGATTCTGCGTCGCATTGAGGATATTCAATTAAGTCGGCGAACATTTATGAGAAGGCTTGACCAGATCAGCAACAACTTAGTGATGCAACTGAAGGCGCAATTATCACAGTGTGTAGCTTTTAGCATTGCATTGGATGAATCAACAGATTACTGTCATGTTGCTCAGCTCTGCGTCTGGGTGAGATACGTCGACCAACAACTCCATTGTCATGAAGAATTGTTAAAATTACATGGCATGCATGATCGTACCCGAGGTCAAGAAATTGCAACAGCTCTGCAGGGCATATTGGCAGATTACGATCTTTCGACAGCTAAAATGGTGTCAATAACGACAGATGGAGCCCCATGTATGATAGGTAATAAAAATGGTTTAACCTCATTGTTTAAGAAGAATGCACCTCACTTGCTTAATTTCCATTGTATCATACATCAGCAAAATCTATGTGCAAAGGCCACGAATGATGAACTTCGGTCTGTGATGTCAATCGTCGTCACTATCGTAAATGTTATCCGCGCAAAAGCATTGTTTCATCGTCAATTCGTGGAATTCCTTAAAGATGTCGAGGCCATAGAAATTGACAACAATAAAACCTCTAGAATGGAAATTAAGCTTCATGCAATGCACAATAACGGCACATAAATCGCACGCATTTTCACTTAGATGCACCTGGCAACGTCTGTATGATTGGGTTAGAATCAGTCATAGAAATTGATAACAATAAAAGATGCATCTGCCAACGTCTTTATATTTCCATTCTAGTCAACTTCAGATAAACAATCTACTTCTATGGAATCAGTCACATGTGTAAATCGAAGCTTTTAATCGGTGGTTCATGCCCCAACTTAGTTCTCCCGGATGTGCCGCGACCTTGAGTCAATTTCCATTCTAGCCAACTTCAGATAAACAGTTTATTTCTATGGTCGAGGCAGAATATGGTGATTTGTTGTTACACTGCGAAGTGCGCTGGCTAAGTCGCGGCAAGGTGTTGGACAGATTTATTGCCCTTTTGCCTCATGTTAACGACTTCCTCGATATAAAAGGAATTAAAGAATATGACCAATATTTGTGCGATATTCACTGGATTCGAGACTTAGTATTTTTGGCCGACATTACCCGTCACCTCAATGATTTAAATGAACAGCTCCAGGGTAGGAAATTAACTATTGTAGCTGCAGTTGCAGCAATAAAGGCATTCATTTGCAAATTAAGTTTATTCAGCAGTCAACTGGCTGACAAGCAACTTAGACATTTTCCACAATTGGAACAAACATTTTCCGAAGAACCACTGCCCGTCATGAATTTTATTCGTTATGCTGGATGGATCGATGAGATAAAATCCAACTTCCAGAATCGTTTCCAAGATCTCGAGAAGCTTAACGTCCCCATTCATTTCATTCAAAGTCCTGAAACGTTTCCACTGGCGGACATACCACTGTTAGCGGACATGTTCCAGTTGGATTGTGTACGTTTAGAAACGGAACTTATCGACATGCAAAGTGCTCCTTCAGAAGTTATCCAAGACATCAAACAGCCAATCCTACGTCAGCTGATTGGCAAGATCTTGTCCATTTTTTGCTCTACCTATTCATGTGAAGCAACTTTTTCAGCAATGAGCGCAATTAAACCCAAGAAACGAAACAAGACATCAGATGAAAGCCTGGAGAATGAGCTGCGATGTGCCGTTTCTATATTTCTACCTGACTTTGACTTTCTTACCGCTAATATGGACTGCCAAATTTCCCACTAATATTTGTAAGTGCTATCATTTTTTGTTTGCCGTTTTTCACTGAAACCTACATACATGTATTGTTGTTAAAAAATCACTGCATACCGGCTGAGTTTTCATTTCACTCAAACTTTGAAACCAGTAGATGGGAGTTACAGGTCAATTATTTAAGCAGTATTTTCTTTATAATTGAAATTCATGCAAAATTGGTGAAAATTAGAATTTTTAACAAAGAAAAATATGTTGGCCCGCAGACACGATGCCTCGGTGGCCCGCGTCTTCCTTGAGGTTGCCCACCACTGATATAGAAGGATACCAACAAAGAAGGATTAAAGAAACATTGGACTAGAAGAAGGACTAGGAAGCGCAACAGCCAGAATCCTGTATTTGTGGACATTGGACATCTGTATGATGACATTCTTTGATTTGCCCCTTCTATATCCTCCCTGTCACACTGTCCTAAATTTCTATTCTTATAATTTCCCGGTACCATATGATGTTATGTCCACTTCTTGGCATACTGTTATAGATAATTTGAAACTTGCATGTAATGAATGTTATTGCTTTGAAAATGGCGCTGGACCGAAAAGCGCTTTAGCGAATGATATGGTTTTCGATCCATCGAACGCACATTAAACATTATACACATTATTACAACACACACAACATTATTACAACATAATTTACAGAAAAGCATTATTAATACACAATCAGTGTTTTTTTAAGGATTTAACCACACGCACGGCGAAAAATTAAAGTCAAAGCCTTACTTTTTTTATCAAACCGCAGTTTCATCAAAGAATATTTATTGCAAGCACTTTGCAGTCGCGTAGCGCTACAGTAGGAACATAGATTTTATTTATCCAACATTTAATATTGCATACGTACATGCATTATTCGAAAAGCTGTATACAGTTTCACATTATATCGGTATTAACATATTAATTATTACGTCAGAACTGAAACCGCTCCATGTCGAAGTCAATTCGACCATTTAGTCCCGACGTAGCGAAATCAATCTATGTTCCATTAGTAAAAATCGAAACTAATTTTAACGAAGACGATTCTATACCGAAAGCATTGATAGAACGTCGTTTAAGAGTAGTAACTTCACGTAAATATAATTAACATGCAAACACGCTATTATTCATTTCCATAATTTCTTCAAATTTAATTTTATAACTTTTGGCTATTCTCACTCAAGTAGAACGATTGGCCAGTAGGTCTAACTCACTACTTAAAAGTTTAGGGGGACATGCCCCGCATCCCCATAAATACACCTATGCTCTGAATTAAATTCAACGCGCACGGTGTGTGATTCCACACGCACCATTCGTGAGTGTGGAATGCCTTAAAAACACTGAACATGATCAATATATGTATCAATTGAAATGCAAATCTGAAGTGGAATTTCATTTTCATGCCTCCTGCACAGGTTCCGTTGACATCATTCGTTGGGTTGACTGTGTAATGGGTACAGATGAAAAAAGTTGTTAAACAGTCCAGGAGAATGATGGGCAGGACTAGCCAGTGCGTCGCCACGATGACATTCGTATCTCGTTTCTATGTATCGCATAAGTCTTGATAATGAAACAGGGCAACTTCGTTTCGACAGTTCATCATTTAGTTTGATGATGCTTTCCCCGCGATACGAGGTATGAATGGAAAAGCGAAGAAATTTGGTAGGTGGTGTTATTATCTAGAATTCCATGGTGGTGACCATTAGGCATGCAGAAACATGTCAGCGTTTCGCGGTTAACTTCCTCCGTTCTGGCCAAAGTGAGATGATGATCATTATTTTTCCAATGCAGCAGATTGTATGGTAATTAATGACATAACTACAGCATACCTTGTTTCAATCTAGTCCATGATCAAATTCCACGTATAAGTCAGCATGTGCTATGTAATTAACTTGCCGAATCGCGATCATAACGAGTTATTTTTTTTTCTTCAATATTCTTTTATTAGTCAAATCAGTGCTGTGCTAATTGAAATGGAAGTTGGATAATGACGTGTGCAGCGTGTGTAGTGTAAATTCTTTCAGTTAATTTCCGCAAGATTGTGTCGATGGAGAATGTAAATGATAATTTGTTCTGAAGGGGATTGGGAGGTGATCACCACTTTTAATGATTTTAAACTACTTTGATCCTATGTTGGAGAAGAAGACAAAATCCAAGTATTTCATTTTGAATGTCTCATATTTTTCATGTCGGTTTCACTTCAAAAAAAGTTTTGCTAGAAATATTTACAGAAATCATTGATAAATGAGATTGCATTTACGTCCGAGCTCTCGCAAGCCGGTTTACATTATCAAGGACCACCTGCCGATCCTTTATTATGTGAACTGGCTCGCGAAAACTTGAATGTGAATACGGGATCTATCAATGAATTCTATAAATATTTTTGGCTGCATAAATTTGTTTTATCGGGAAATCGAGAGCACAAATTTGAGACACATTAAAAATAAAATCCAACAAACACCCGTCAGATAAAGTCCAGGCATGCCTAGACGCTCGATCATAATCTCTACTCGAATCAATACGAGTCAGGAGCGATTCACCCGAGTCCGAAAGCGGATTCTCAGCCAGACCACTTTGCTAGAGAATATCTGAGAGAAAAATAGGAGAAAATGACAATCTCCACACGAACTGATAACGTCTTCAGATCAGACATGCCATGAAATCTGTTAAAATTTCAAAAGATCGATATCTTCCTAATCGAGGTGACGATTCAATTGATTAGTTCTTGCAGTTAAAATTGGATTTTAAAAAGTCTGTTCAAAAATGTAACATTTTTATATTATTTCTGGATTTTTATATGTCAATCTAACTCTTTATGTGAATTACAAGCCTGAAATGTAGAAGATAAAAAACCTTGAATGTCTGAAGAAAATATTGATAATGTAGTAGGATGTGGAATTTCTGAGAAGGTGGAGGAGATTCATTTGAAATTTTCACTACACATACAAATTTTTGAAGTGAATTTCGTCATAATTTTGATATTAATAATGATAATCCTGACTATGCTCCTGCCATTGTCGACAGGGATAGATCATAAGTAGATCTGCTAAATAAATCCTAAATGAATTTTAAGGACCTGGTGAAGTGAATTGTAAAGAATGAATTGAATTTTGCTAACCTAGTGCACAGGAAGCAATCATTTTAGATTTTTTATTTATTCTGGTTAGTGTTTTTTGGAATCTGTCATTAATTCGTTATTAATGCATATTCAGAAATAAGATTGTGACAAAATTAATTGTATCACATTCATAGGAATTCTAGAAATATATGTTTAAAGTTGTGTCTAGTAAAAAAGGCCATGTTTTTGCCACTCGATTGCTACACCTGACACTATATTAGAACCGAAAGTAAATTATAATATAATTCCCTTTAGTCACTAAAGCCACGCTTAATTAGTTGTGTAAAAGAAAAAGTGAGTTAATGGTCAGATTTATTCTCAACAATAAAACCATTCTGTGACTATTTTAGCAATATTCCGGTGTGCATTCTTTCATGCAAATTTTTGTATTTGAGGAAGATAATCTGTTACTAAACAATCACAGACAAAATTGTTGATGGTCGACAATGGTGTATGAAGATAGATATGAAACACAATCAGTAGTGCATGCGGCTTCCAACGCAGCGCATTTCTGTCTCATCTTTATACGACTTCGTTCCTCGGCGTTTACAGCATTCAGGTCATCCAAGATTACCTCATGTACGCCCTCATCGCAGACTTTGCTTATTTCCCCCGAGGACATGAATGCTGTTGAACAAGTGATTTTTCTGATTATTGACATTTTGATTTTCAATTTCATGAAAAACAAGCAGTGAACATAAAATGTCCATCATTTTTATACTCATTTGTAGAGCCTACCGTCATCATAGGCAGAAGCTGATTTTCATGTATTGATGCATGTCAAGAATAAATCAAATGAGTAATAAATTCCTTATGTATGAGTACTTTATACTGTATAGAAATAAAATTGTCAATATTCTATGTTCATGCGCAATTATATGAAATTTTGATTGCGTTGAAATGTTCTGCTAAAACTTAGCTGAAAGACTTTATGATAACACTGTATGTTGGGTAAAGACAGCAACACCAGTAGTGTGTCAATTCAATTCAATCTTCACTCCCGCATCTGCGATCTTGACACGCAAACATTGTTGCCTGTGCCGATCCTTCAGCAAGTTAGAGCTACTTTTGAACGAAATCAACTTCTTTACCTTCCGTTTCACTGTCATCATAATCACATTTTCCTTTCCATGCTCTTAACTTTCCTGCATTAATGTTCCTACAATGCTGTCGTGTTTAAATTGTGATGCCATTTTTCTGTCCTACTTTCTAATGAATGAAGACTGAGTCCATAAATGCCATTTATAATGTAATCAAGTTTTGCTTCAGTTGAGCTTTTGTTTGAAAATTGCTTAGATTAACCATCAATTCGGATTTCTCAGTGATGTGGTCTACTTAATGTAATTATTAGAAGCATGAAGGGAGACAAGGGCGCAGATGCACAAAAATGGAATATGAAATTAGGTTGAAGAATGACAATTTTACAATATGTACAGTATACGTTGTGAAACAATGTTCCGGAGCTCGAAATCAGTTTTAACGGCTTGAAAACGCTATTTCCGTTAATCAAGTGGGAAAGAGAGACCTTTGCATGTTGGTTATAAATTTTAATTTACAAAAGAAAGTTGTTATGTAAAAATATTTGATAGAAATCTAGATTTAAAATATGTAGTAGAAAAATGTACTTGGGAAGTGTTGCGCAGGACTTTCCTTCCCACTTAATGTTCCCACGGATTTTCCTTCCCACCGATTAAGCTGTAACGTCACTACTCCCCATTCTTGGGGCTTGGACGGTGCTGACATAGTCAGATTTTTCTGGAGCGTTGTGGTACTTTTAGTCCGGATGCTTTCCTGCCGACTTCCAATGACACTTTTCGGGGCTGGACCTCTGGACCAAAAGATCGCTAGGCCAAGCACTTAACCACTGTGCCACGGAGACCTATACCTACACGGCATATACCCTGAAATATTTTATACTGTCAGTTTTTCTGCAGGAATAAGATCAGTTCCATGTTATTTAATTTGTACATTCATGAAGGGTATCAGAGAAGCTGTTCAGAAATTGTAGTTGGTTAATTTGCTGACACAGTGTAAGTAATATTCACAGGTTGATTTAGTATCTATGACTTCAATACGTCTTCACTATCTTTCAGTATCAGGTAAGTTCCTAGACTGGCTAGTCTCGGTCTTACAAGTACTTATTTCATTTGCTTTCTGTCAATGATATTGTAACAGCAATTCCCGTTGGCGGTCAATTTGAAGTTTAAAAGTGTAAAACACAACATTTTTTGCAGGAACGAGCAAAAGAAAGACGACTATCGCGGTATGAGATTCAAAGGAGATTTCATTTGCGCACCGAATATTTGTTCGTCAAAGCTAGATGGAAGTCATGGTCCTGCTGGTGATACAGGTGGAGGTAAAGGTAGGAACAGAACTGATCGGGCATATGTTCTTCATGTCTAAATATGTTGATTTAGATGGGAATTTCCCGGGAATTATAAATGATCAAAGCGTTCGCTAACTAGTTTCTATGCACTTGATTCAATGCTAGATGCTGAACAAATTTGGTTGGAGATGTGATCGAGGCGCTTAACTGATTGATTTTCATCAACTGTACAAGTTCGATTAGATTTAATGGTGAAATTTTCCACATCTAACATTAGAAGCCATTGGTTCCTGAAATCCATTACAGTTGATATTGCACTGAATAAACTAAGTATACTATCTGTGTGATTAAAATCTTATCATATAATTCATACAGTATAATTGATTTATGCATCATTAAATATTCAATTTAATTCTACACAAAGACCTCAAAAAATTTGAGCTTTAAGTTTTATGGATAACACAAAAATGTGCATCTAACAATTATTGAAATTTCTTTGTGAAAATGCTCTAATTAACAGGCTTCGGATCATTTTAGACTCAAGTTAGATTGACAATTAGTCCTTGTTTATTTGAGATCATTCCATTAGGTTGCGCCACGAAACGCCTTTAACTCTTCTGCTGACTGGTTAACTGTTTTGTCAAAGATATTTTTATTGCTCCAATCCTTTATTGATAATCCTGTAGAAGTTGATTGATTGGATGTTCACGCCGTTCTAAGTGTCAAAATATTGGAAATTGATAGCAAAATTTGTATCTATATCCTCCATGAGTATACATTTCAATTTGTGGTTATTTTGTTTAATGATTCAGATTAGTTGATATAGTGGATTGACAGTAGTTAAGTAAGATGGCGACAATGAAATATTTTCGAGCCCGTGCTTTTCTCCTTTGAATATCCCAGAATAAAACCAAAGTGGAACATCAAGGTTACCACTGCTACCTAAAATAGTACATCATATCGTTTGCATCGATTATATCGGCTTCATATTTGAAGCAGAAATTATCATTCTCGCTTGATTGGACAACTAGGCGTCTCATAGATTGTCTTCCACTTCTGCCTTCTTGAAGTATCTCCGCCAGGATTGATTTGTTCTTTATTGTCTTCCTCATATCATATTTGCTCTTCTAATGTCAATGGATATATAATTGTTAGAGAGATTCGGTATTTTGTCCCAGAATATTATTCAAATTTGATAGATCGCAGAGAACATCATTCTAACGATATACTAACACTATGCTTTTGTTTATTCTGATGCGCTGGTTATCAAGCACACGTTGGATCAACTTGTCTGCAATTTGTGCATTGAATCCCATTGGCAGGCGTTTTCTTAAGTTGTTTTTCTTTGATTAAAACCACTTGAAATATCACCGTTGTTGGACATTTGAAGTTTTGACGGACTTCAGTGGTTCACATTGTCTAAGAAAATTCCCTAGACCTTCTGAGATGATTTTCCACACATCTCATGTTGAACAGCTTAACGGCGAACAACTTACTAAGTTTTTCTTCCCAATTAGTGTACAAGATGTTTCTGGTATCACACAAAATAATCCAGATTGAAACCATGTCCTGTTCTTACGCTAAGCAGGTTGAGAAATTCCTCTGAAATTATTTCGTGGAGTTAATTCCATATATTTACCTTCATGATCTTGTCGTACCGGATGTACCTTCATTATTGTGTGGCGAAATCGATTACAGATGCTAATGACGGATTTTCAATGTTATTCAAATCAGCGATAGGAGTCACAAGCGATCAGTTAGTGATTGACGTGGATAGAGTTCATCATAATGACAAATGAACTTGATTTTTCGAAAACGATGTGCATTCCAAACGACTGGCTTCGAAAGCTTTTAGATGTTTTGTTGTTCAACTGTTTGTTTGATTTAGGACTAAACTAATCTAAAACACATTTTATGAGCTCAATACTGTTTATTAGGACATTGACATAGCTTTTTGAATGCTTTCACGTCACTCAATTGAAGTTCGATGTTTTGGCAACGAGAATGTCGTGGTTTCTCCTCCAAACCTGAAGATTTGAAGTTCAGATTTCTAAATGTTCTGTTACACCAAATAATTTCGAAATGCTTGTCTGATCTCTCTTAGCCTACTGGAGGAAATATGCATAAGATCGGGTGTGTGCAAAGTTTAAGGAGTTCTAAAAGAATTTCCTAAAATGCTTTAGAGCTTGAGATTTTGGTATTGCATCACGTAAAATTTAGCAACATGAAACCTCTAAATGGTCGATTTTTTCATCAAATCAACTATCACTCCATTTCTTTGTCGATGAAACAAATGAAAGTGTTAACTAATTTGTAATTTGAATGTAAATTAAGGTTATCAAAGTTATCATATAGAAATTGAAAATAAAAAAAAAACGAAATAATGTTTTCATATCTACGTTGCTTCAAATTAAGATAGTCGCATTTAGATCTCAAATTTCTCAATGAAAGTCGTGACGATATTTAGTGTTAAACTGAGCCAGCCTTGTTTCATAACTTCGTCTCTACTTCTTACAAAGAAGCTATGGCGCGGCGTATATTTTAAATGTCGTAAGCATCTCCAACCATCACAATCATTTTGCCACAAACTGTTTCGGTTTCTTCCGGAATGTAGAGGTTGTGCAGACTGATACATATTTAGATATTGTAGGACACAATATGCATTTTTCCCTACAGAATAGCATTTCTTAGTCTGCAAAAATCATTGTGAATTTGGTTGTCTATGATATGAGCATGTATTTTAGCAGTTTTAGACTTATCTATGGCATGCAAAAGCTGGATGTTGTGGATTACAATTTCATGTTCTTTTGATGGAACTCAGATGCATCTAAGTGCAATTTATATGTATTTTAATGTTCAGCGAGGCGATGAAATTGATGCAGCTGAGGATTTCACATGAACAGATTTCACAAATCAGTTTATAAGAGTAAATTTACAGAGATTGTCTTCGTTAATGAAAATTTCGTTTACAGTGATGCAATATTTTTTCAACATATTACCTCGCTTTAACAGAGTAAAAACTGGAGCGCTTAAGGAACGTTAGCTGGGCACTATATTTGCGATGCAGTTTACATTCTATTGACCATTCTGGGTAGCATATCATCGACGGTTATTGATAAGTACGTTTAACAGTCGTCTCAAGCTGTCAAGAACACCCTCCAACTTAAGGATGCGGTGGTGGAGTGGGATTTTCAGACAATGCCGGTGGCAACTGAAATCAATGTAGAATCATGCGAGTGATGCCTGTTGTGATGGTGTGTAGACTGATCGAAAAATGCGGACCAATCAACCGTTAATCCGCAAATTGTGTCATCTGCCTAGGCTTGATGCTGACGACGGTCTTGCACCACCCTATGATTATGCTGCGAAATTTACAAGGATAGCCCTAACTGATGCGTATCTCATTGTCAACTTTAATGAGGATTCTCAAATGCTTAACAACTCCGCTCTGTATAAATATCAATCATTGTTATTCGGTGCAAAATTATCCCAGTCTTTCAGTGTTTTTTAATAACCCCATTCCCAAGTTATGAGTCTCTGGTATCGTGGTCTAAACCAGTGAAGACAACTTGGTCAATCTCGGAGACAAAATTGGCAATCCTTATTGAAGACATATTGAACAAAGGAAGTTTTAAGCCGAGCTTATGGATTTACAATAACTGCCTAAGCTCATCAACCAACAAGTAAAAACCGGATGATAACCGGATGTTATTCTGTTCACATTAGGAAAAACTGGACTTTCATGAGATGGGGGAAATGTTGTATTAACCGAACCAATAGTCGGAGGAATAGTGCTATAACTTGTCATCAACCATTGAATAATTCCCAAACATTTCATAACACTTTGCACATTCGTCCTAGGGATGTCAGAGTTAAGTAGTTTATAAGGAAGGATAGAAGACAAACGACAAGAAGATTCGCATTCTTTGTCGGTCAACAACTTGGCATGCTCGTGAGTCGTGACCGATTTGAACTCTGAAGCATCTCTAATTTCCTCTTCTTTCGATATTCTCCAATTCCCTCTCCTCCCACGCAGCCTTTTCCAATTGTTTGCTGACAATGGGAATCTTAAATCACTTTCTCAAGCCATCTAAGCTATCGATGATCCAATCATCTGCTTTCTTTGGGATCCTGAATCCTAAACTCAGAAATTTTGTAGCTAGGCGGGTTTGTCTCAAATATAATCGATTATAATATACCTCGTCTGGAATGATTGGCATTAGAATTCGGCATATACATACTGTACTTAATGTCCAAGAAAGTCTCAACTTCTAGAGACAAATTAAAGCGCGAACTCACCTTTTTATAAATTCTATCCTCAAGGGTGGCCTTTCAAAGGATATTCTTCCTCTATTCTATGGAGCGCGTTTGATTTCTTTTTCAAAGAAGGATGGGGGAATCAGACCCATCGCAGTGGGAAATTCTATCAGAAGGCTCACAACAAAATTGGACTCGTTAAGGCAGCTCATGATCTCGGAAGCGAATTGAATCCCTTTCAGTTAGGATTTGGCACTCGCGGAGGCTGTGAGGCCGCTGTACACGCTATTCGATATTACGTTGATCACCTTTCTCTTGACATGGCTTTAGTTATTATTGATATAAAGAACGCATTCAATTGACTACGACACGACGTCATTCTTGAAGAAGCTTACATAAGGATTCCTTCCCCAACAACCTGTCAAGCATATTCATTCGATTCCTTAATATTTTACGGCGAGGAAAAATTACTATCTTCCACCGGTATTCAGCAAGGAGACCCAGCTTTGTTCGCCATAGGAATATTGATGCAACCATTCGTGAGATTACTTTTGAACTCTCCGTATGGTCTCGATGATGGGACAATTGCAGGTCCACCACAGAAAATACTCAGCGATCTCAAGGTTCTAATCCCGGCACTAAAGCATCTTGGACTAGAAGTGAGCAATTCAAAGATCATTATTTTCACTACGAATTCATGTCTACAGATGACCAATTCATCCGATCAAGATTCCATTGTCTTTTTTGCCAGTAATTAAACGAGTGAATAAAGACTATACAAGCCTCTTGGGAGCTCCTTTATCATCAGAGTTAATTACAGGTGTAATGTCAAAGAAGCATGATGAAGTTAGAATGCTGATGGAACATGTTGGATTCGCATACTGGCTTCTCCATACTGAAGCATTGCTTTTCTTTGCCAAAATTAACCTACTTGCTCAGAACTAATCCTCTCTACAAATGTACTGACCTTTTGCATTCTCTGGATTCAACCATTATCACTTGCTTGAAGAGGACTACCAATGTTGACTTCATAGGTACTAGTTTATCTCAAGCTGTTTTGTCAACGAAACATGGTGGTTTAGAAATTCGACCTCCTAGTGATATTGCACTTCCAACTTTCCTTTCTTCCTTATATTCTACAGAGGATCTGGCTAGGTCTATTTTACACATTGTTGCGAACTTGTCTGCGTCTTTCTTTATGGAGGAAGTGAAGATAGAATGGCAATCTCTTGGACCTCAGCTTCCATTTCCAAGGATTTTGCTAAGCAAGAAATATGGGACAACATTCGTCAAGATCATCATTTTGACTTTCTGTTGGTCCACGCCAACCAATTTGATCGTGCGCGCCTGCTTGCAGCCAAAAGATCAGAAAGTGATTCGTGGGTGCGCATTTGGACGACAATGCATTCCAGATCGCTATCGGTCAAAGGGTCGGAGCAGTGATTTGTGCACCTCACCTATGCTGATGTGGCGGTATGGGTGACAAGTTGGGCCTTCATCCCTTGTCTTGTCGTTTCAAATTTTGGAAGAGCTAAGCGCCATTCCGAAGTGAATGACATAATCAGACGATCTTTGCAGGTCGAAAGAATTCCATCAATCCTCGAGCCGATAGGCCTCAGTCGCGATTATGGCAAGCGCGATAAGACGGGATGTCAACTTTCCCTCTTCGACATGGAAACCCGCTAGTGTGGGACTTCACATGCGTCGACACGTTCGCACAATCGCACCTGATCGACTCAGCCATTGAAGTCGGATTTTCTGCCTCAACTGCCGAAAATGCAAAGCGCACAAAATATTCGACCATCAATGGGCCTTTCATTTTCGAGCCAGCAGCGGTTGAAACAACCGGTTTACGAGTATTTGGGAAGACCACAAGCCTTTTCCTAAAATAGCTCGGACACCGCTTCTCTGAAGCCAAGGGTGACACGCAAATGGCTCTATGCCTCCAAAAAAGGATTGTGATAGCGGTCTTGCGTGGTAACGCCCTCAGCATTCGCCTGGCTGGTAAAGCACTTTAGTGACTAACTTTTCTTCTCCGCCCTCGTTCTTTTGTAATGACCTACCATGAAAACTTAACTTGTCTTCTAACTTGTTGAATAAATTTTTAATAATATCGTATGTAAAACATTTGACGGTCCTAATAGACCAGGTCCTGGAATATCTCAATTTGTCTCGATTTCAAGCTTTAAACGCGCATATAGAGTCACAGAAAATTTCGTCCCGTCATTAATATGATAATTATTTGGGACAATTAATATGCCCATAAATTTATATGTAAAAACCATTTACCATCGGTATCTATGAATTTCGATGTTTTTCACAACTGACACCAGCTGCAAGGAGAAGTGATGGAAGATCAAAGTTCAGTGGTTATAGTTAGCTATGTCTATGTCAATTATGCAGTGAAACTCAAAGAGGGTTAAATATTTGCTGTAGCAGATCTATAAACTTAATTCTTTTATTCACGAAAATTGAGGTATTCATTCCGTATTGCGTCAACATGAAATGATCATTCTTTATTTGTGAGTGCCAAAGCAAGCGTGGTGCGACCATTGATATTTATTGGCTGATAGTCAAATTGGAAAATAGTAGCAATGTGTGTAAATCTTGCTCATTTAAGCGCGTTCGATGTTCGTCAATAGGGACTCGACAAAGGCCAAGTACACCCGAAGTTGCCTTGAAGCAGTTAAATATTGAGCGAACAAGATGTTGCCGGATCCGAAATGCGACTAAGACTGTTGACAGGACGTTCGTTGTTTTTAAGGGCAATTCTCGTATTACGGTGCGAACACTGAACAGTCCTTTTAGGTTGACATTTATAACTACCGTAATTAATATTATTATGTAATATTATAGCAATTGTTGCTGTTGTGTGATATTTTTTGTGAATATTATTATGCAACACGGAGGCTACGCTAACCTGAGTTCATGAATTTATTTTCAATTGAGAGGTGTTTGATAAGAACAATCTGCGGATGACCAAAGCATGGCGTCAAATCTAATCTTAATATTTGATTTTCAAAGTTTTTCAAGGGAAATCTAGTAATAGCCATCAATCAGCACTGCAATGAGTTGAGGCGAGTTGAAAGAGCAACACGTTCATCATTGAAGAATGATGGCATATGCTAGAGATGCAATGGCCCATAACCTATGACCTTGGAATGTTGATGATTTCCACAAAAATGTGATGTTTGCTTGTCGTTAATAGGACATTATAGGGATCGGAAATCCAAAACTTACTATTTGCTATGAGGAATCGGAGGTTGTGACTTGTGAGTACTAAAGCGTTAGTGATCTGTCTCCTAAAACAAGGTGATTAATGCCCAACTAAATGGGAGTTACTTCCTGACTGTATGCATTCCTCCAGTTAACATTTTTCAATATTGTTGGAGTACTTGCTTGCCCAATTGCTTCACAAGCAGGTCCAAAATTGAACATTTATGTTATGAAAGATTTTTTCAAATTCTTATCGTGCTTGAAACGAGTGAGCTTGCTCTCATGAGTACGGATATCATTAAATGTCGAATCCAGTGCATCTAGTTTTCAACCTGATCATGTTTAATTTCTGATCGAAATAAATCAATAGGGGTGATTATAGAGTAGATTACGGACATTCTGTTCTAGAGCATTATTTTCTAAATGGAATTGAGGAAATACTAATCAACACTATGCAATGCTCAACCCTCCAAAGTGCGAGAAATCATATTTTCATTAAAAAAACTCTACTTTTGGAAAACTGTGCCACTTTTTAAGCCTTGTCCAAGTATGTTGGTTGTGTATGGTTGTCTGATGGAACCAGTCAATCCCCATCAATCTATGATATTTTACATCACCGCTGTTATCATTGTGTTATCGTCTGTCGTTTCACCATCCTTTTTGCTGTCGTTTTCCTTCAAGTCCAACGTAAAGCCTACTGAAGTAACTTGCTTATATACTAATCGTTGGATTATCGGAAGTTCAGAGCACATGACACCATCAGAAGTTACTGAACAGATTTGACTTGCATGCAGAACTTTCTATTTTGAACTTTTTCTGTTTCTATTTGAAGTAACTATTCTAGAACTAGTTCTATTTGAACTTTCCTACTTTGAAACATTCGGAAGCAATACGCATTTTGTCTACATGCTAGGATGCGTTTTCCTAGTCAGATCAGTATGTAGAAATGTATTATGATTGACTTTTTGCTACCATCTGATCTGTTTCAGTGTGACTTGTCATGTTCGGAGAGATCTTTATATTCTTTTAATCGAAACGGAAGGGTCATCTATTTGCCATAGATTGGACACAATGGAATAAAATCGTGCTTCATGCAACCACGCATGGTTCCTCCTGGTCGATTCTGCACTCAACTATCTTTAGCATTAGGTTTTACTCATTTTACATTTTGATTAATGGTTTCCATTTTATGAATTATTGTTTTCCTACCCCCTACCCCCTCCCCCATTCCCATGCTCGTGTGTCGAAACTTGTTGTACCCTATTTCTTTTTATGTATGTTGACTGTGTTCCCTAAATGATCGCGCGTTCCAGATTTTATTATCAGCATTTAATAATTAAATGCCTTTTTCTTCGATGTTTCATTAAGGTAATTATTAGCGGACGAATATGAAATTGCCGTAGATATCTCACACACTTATGATTTAATGTAATGCAATATGTATTTCAGACTTAATAGATTCTGTCCTAAATTGTTGAGACTCGAGATTTGTGTCCCTTAATTCTAACTTTTAAGTTGTGAATCGTTTTACCGATGTAGAAAATGCGCTCGTATGAGAATCTACCTCACATTACATTCGAACTAACGAACAACACCACCCAACAGTGATTCAGGGATGAGAGTCTTGAAGCAGAAGAAATGACAAACCTTCAGGTATCGAAAAGAAAATTGATCCTCACGTGATTATTTACGTATAAATGCATACTTGACAACATTTTTACGCAGAAGCGTCAGGACATGATCTATTAATGACTATTTATCAAAGTTCCGAGTCTCAGTCGCTTATGATCATGACCATAGACTCCAATATTCCTGTCCTAGTCTTCCTTGAATATCTTTGAAGTAATCCACATGCGACGTGCAGAGCCATCTCGCGAAGATGGTTAATTATTTTTCGTTGGAAATAAGAAGAAATTTAAATGGGCATTCTACTTTAATGTCATTATTTGTTGAATTGACCCTTAAATGAGGTTGAGCATTCCTTTTTTGTCTTTCGCATAGAGGACAGATTCCTCTCCGATGACGCTTCAAAGCTCATGATGTTCTATACGGCAGTGGTAATGCCTGAGTGTCGTAAATGTATTTGATGGCAACTGGAATTGAGATTGGTCGCATTAATGTCCCAGTAGTGGCATTTCCATCGGTGGCACGCGCAATGCGTTTATGTATGCCAAGCGCTCTACACCAAATTTCCATATGTAGTACCGGCAACACAATTTTGATGAACTCCGATTGAAGTACTTTATAGACATTTTCAAAGTCACACGTGAGGTTATTGCTTATCTCGTAACTGTTCAACTACTGAAATGGATATTCATTAAGCTAGTACAGAACGGAAGCATGTCTAGGGTATCGCTTATCGTGTCCTCAATCCGGTATCCTTTGAATGTGAAATTGTTGATATTTAGAACATCAAGACTTTTACATTTTCATTTCGATTGTAACTTGACAATAATAATTTAGCTTAACTTTGCAATTCAATGAACTCAGAACTGTAACAAATTTGCTATGTCAACCATGTGTTAAGTTTTGTGAAATGTTACGACCACAATCTTTTTTTTAATGGCGGTGTGATAGATCACGCTCATTATTACTGTTGTCTCCGAATGCAAGTAAAAAATATATTTATATGAAGAATCTGATGGAAGCGGAATCGTTCTAAGTTGACCCTGCCGAACTGTAAATAATACGCAGTGGTCATGATGTTATCTCGTAACCCAGATAGTAATATTTATTCATAGACCTCAGAAACTATGCAGGGTCGATGAATGGGCATAAATCACATTAGTAGATTGAATCGCATTAAATCAGATCAGTAGTTCAATGACAGGAGTATTATAAAACGAAGTAAATTAGTCGATGATGTATGACATGCGCACTGCTCATCTGTTTACCCGCCACTTAAATTTAATGCTGTTTCGCTCAACTTTTCGGGTTGTTCCTTTGAGATTAAACTATCAACAAATAAGTTTAGGTTGAATAATTTTGATCATAGTGTTCTCCAAATTTTCAAGGCAATGGCATTCGTGATCCAATGAATAATGTCGGATAATACAGGGGTAATTAAGTATGTGCATGGAGCATGTGTTGAAAGTCCTGGGAGATCATTGGGCAGATAGCTTTGAAAAATGGCTTATTTTACGAAATTACGGTGTAGGTTCCAGCCAGGAAGAGGAACAACGGATCCCGTCTTCTTTGTACGTCAAATGTAGAAGAAGCTATAGAAGGAAATTCATTTTTGTGCATGGACTTCATCGATTTAGAAAAGGCATTTGACCGAGTAGTTTTTGTCGGAGAAGCTGGTTCACGTGGTCAAGAGTCCATGCAGAAAGACAGAAATAGCTATTACTCAACGGCCAGGTAAGATGGACAACATCAGCTCCTCAACCAGAAGAGGACTACCAGACAAACTGCTCTACGCTGACGATTTGGTTTTCGCAGTCAGCTCAAAAGAAAAACTATAGACAAGACTGAAGAATGGCAGAGTGTTCTGGATGTAAAGGGGCTGAGGGTGACCGGCGCGAAGAACGAGGTGTTGGCGTGGAGCAAGGGATGGACCGAAAGGATATTCACAACAATGATATGAGGCAAGTTGAGGGATTTTGCTATCTGGGGCCATATTAAACAGCAAGGTTGTGAAGATTAAGTGAGAGAAAGGGTGACGGGAGCATGGGTAAAATGGAGAGAAGTCAGTGGAGTCGGGGGGGAGAGAGGTGGGCGTCCTAATCATGGTGTAGTGGTGTTGTGCTTTGGCAGGATTCGGGGCAGGCGCGTTGGGGAGTGCGTGGTGTGTGCAGTGGTTAGTGCCAGGGTCTGCTCACTGGGTGGGTGTGTGGGGGGGGGGGGGGGGGGGGGGGGGTATAGGGGTAGGGGTGGTGGGGGGGGGGGGGGGGGGGGGGCGGGGGGGGGGGGGGGGGGGGTGGGGGGGGGGGGGGGGGGGGAGGTGGGGGGGGGGGCGGGGGGGGGGGGGGGGGGGGGTGGGGGTGGGGGGGGGGGGTGGGGGGGGGGGGGGGGGGGGGGGGGGGGGGGGGGGGGGGGGGGGGGGGGGGGGGGGGGGGGGGGGGGGGGGGGGGGGGGGGGGGGGGGGGGGGGGGGGGGGTGGGGGGGGGGGGGGGGGGGGGGGGGGGGGGGGGGGGGGGGGGGGGGGGGGGGGGGGGGGGGTGGGGGGGGGGGAGGGGGGGGGGGGGGGGGGGGGGGGCGGGGGGGGGGGGGGGGGGGGGGGGGGGGGGGGGGGGGGGGGGGGGGGGGGGGGGGGGGGGGGGGGGGGGGGGTGTGGGGGGGGGGGGGGGGGGGGGGGGGGGGGGGGGGGGGGGGGGGGGGGGGGGGGGGGGGGGGGGGGGGGGGGGGGTTGGGGGGGGGGGGGGGGGGGGGGGGGGGGGGGGGGGGGGGGGGGGGGGGGGGGGGGGGGGGGGGACGGGGGGGGGGGGGGGGGGGGGGGGGGGGGGGGGGGGGGGGGGGGGGGGGGGGGGGGGGGGGGGGGGGGGGGGGGGGGGGGGGGGGGGGGGGGGGGGGGGGGGGGGGGGGGGGGGGGGGGGGGGGGGGGGGGGGGGGGGGGGGGGGGGGGGGGGGGGGGGGGGGGGGGGGGGGGGGGGGGGGGGGGGGGGGGGGGGGGGGGGGGGGGGGGGGGGGGGGGGGGGGGGGGGGGGGGGGGGGGGGGGGGGGGGGGGGGGGGGGGGGGGGGGGGGGGGGGGGGGGGGGGGGGGGGGGGGGGGGGGGGGGGGGGGGGGGGGGGGGGGGGGGGGGGGGGGGGGGGGGGGGGGGGGGGGGGGGGGGGGGGGGGGGGGGGGGGGGGGGGGGGGGGGGGGGGGGGGGGGGGGGGGGGGGGGGGGGGGGGGGGGGGGGGGGGGGGGGGGGGGGGGGGGGGGGGGGGGGGGGGGGGGGGGGGGGGGGGGGGGGGGGGGGGGGGGGGGGGGGGGGGGGGGGGGGGGGGGGGGGGGGGGGGGGGGGGGGGGGGGGGGGGGGGGGGGGGGGGGGGGGGGGGGGGGGGGGGGGGGGGGGGGGGGGGGGGGGGGGGGGGGGGGGGGGGGGGGGGGGGGGGGGGGGGGGGGGGGGGGGGGGGGGGGGGGGGGGGGGGGGGGGGGGGGGGGGGGGGGGGGGGGGGGGGGGGGGGGGGGGGGGGGGGGGGGGGGGGGGGGGGGGGGGGGGGGGGGGGGGGGGGGGGGGGGGGGGGGGGGGGGGGGGGGGGGGGGGGGGGGGGGGGGGGGGGGGGGGGGGGGGGGGGGGGGGGGGGGGGGGGGGGGGGGGGGGGGGGGGGGGGGGGGGGGGGGGGGGGGGGGGGGGGGGGGGGGGGGGGGGGGGGGGGGGGGGGGGGGGGGGGGGGGGGGGGGGGGGGGGGGGGGGGGGGGGGGGGGGGGGGGGGGGGGGGGGGGGGGGGGGGGGGGGGGGGGGGGGGGGGGGGGGGGGGGGGGGGGGGGGGGGGGGGGGGGGGGGGGGGGGGGGGGGGGGGGGGGGGGGGGGGGGGGGGGGGGGGGGGGGGGGGGGGGGGGGGGGGGGGGGGGGGGGGGGGGGGGGGGGGGGGGGGGGGGGGGGGGGGGGGGGGGGGGGGGGGGGGGGGGGGGGGGGGGGGGGGGGGGGGGGGGGGGGGGGGGGGGGGGGGGGGGGGGGGGGGGGGGGGGGGGGGGGGGGGGGGGGGGGGGGGGGGGGGGGGGGGGGGGGGGGGGGGGGGGGGGGGGGGGGGGGGGGGGGGGGGGGGGGGGGGGGGGGGGGGGGGGGGGGGGGGGGGGGGGGGGGGGGGGGGGGGGGGGGGGGGGGGGGGGGGGGGGGGGGGGGGGGGGGGGGGGGGGGGGGGGGGGGGGGGGGGGGGGGGGGGGGGGGGGGGGGGGGGGGGGGGGGGGGGGGGGGGGGGGGGGGGGGGGGGGGGGGGGGGGGGGGGGGGGGGGGGGGGGGGGGGGGGGGGGGGGGGGGGG
This sequence comes from Prostheceraeus crozeri, assembly GCA_907163375.1. Classification (NCBI taxonomy): domain Eukaryota; kingdom Metazoa; phylum Platyhelminthes; order Polycladida; family Euryleptidae; genus Prostheceraeus; species Prostheceraeus crozeri. The sequence continues at coordinate 559,099 of CAJQUW010014877.1, forward strand.
GGGGGGGGGGGGGGGGGGGGGGGGGGGGGGGGGGGGGGGGGGGGGGGGGGGGGGGGGGGGGGGGGGGGGGGGGGGGGGGGGGGGGGGGGGGGGGGGGGGGGGGGGGGGGGGGGGGGGGGGGGGGGGGGGGGGGGGGGGGGGGGGGGGGGGGGGGGGGGGGGGGGGGGGGGGGGGGGGGGGGGGGGGGGGGGGGGGGGGGGGGGGGGGGGGGGGGGGGGGGGGGGGGGGGGGGGGGGGGGGGGGGGGGGGGGGGGGGGGGGGGGGGGGGGGGGGGGGGGGGGGGGGGGGGGGGGGGGGGGGGGGGGGGGGGGGGGGGGGGGGGGGGGGGGGGGGGGGGGGGGGGGGGGGGGGGGGGGGGGGGGGGGGGGGGGGGGGGGGGGGGGGGGGGGGGGGGGGGGGGGGGGGGGGGGGGGGGGGGGGGGGGGGGGGGGGGGGGGGGGGGGGGGGGGGGGGGGGGGGGGGGGGGGGGGGGGGGGGGGGGGGGGGGGGGGGGGGGGGGGGGGGGGGGGGGGGGGGGGGGGGGGGGGGGGGGGGGGGGGGGGGGGGGGGGGGGGGGGGGGGGGGGGGGGGGGGGGGGGGGGGGGGGGGGGGGGGGGGGGGGGGGGGGGGGGGGGGGGGGGGGGGGGGGGGGGGGGGGGGGGGGGGGGGGGGGGGGGGGGGGGGGGGGGGGGGGGGGGGGGGGGGGGGGGGGGGGGGGGGGGGGGGGGGGGGGGGGGGGGGGGGGGGGGGGGGGGGGGGGGGGGGGGGGGGGGGGGGGGGGGGGGGGGGGGGGGGGGGGGGGGGGGGGGGGGGGGGGGGGGGGGGGGGGGGGGGGGGGGGGGGGGGGGGGGGGGGGGGGGGGGGGGGGGGGGGGGGGGGGGGGGGGGGGGGGGGGGGGGGGGGGGGGGGGGGGGGGGGGGGGG